>ML777976.1:2215302-2231944 GCA_009831015.1 Picea engelmannii
TATTAAAATATTTTATTATATATATATATATATATATATATATATATAAAGCTTCATGAACCACAGTAATTAATTATTATTAATTATTAATTTATTGCTATTATATAAATGTAAATCCATCTTCATTTATAAAATTTGAAACATTAAAAAATATCCATTTACATTTTATTTTATTTTAATACATGGAGCTAAATTAGTTAAATTTTTTCAAAATTTATGTTTAATTAATTATAATTTTTTTATTCTAAAATAATAAATTAATAAAAAAACATATTTATTTTAATTTAAAAATTTTAAAAATATCATATAAATAAACTAAAAAACTAAATTATTGAATCTTTTAATAACATATAATAATGGGTGAGCTTTTAAAATAAACATCAATCAATTTAGAGTTAAAAAAAAAAAAGCTAAAAACAAATTTATAAAATGCTCATTTTATATATATATATATATTTCTAAATAAATAAGTTAGCATTAGCTTAAAACGTTGTAAAAGGGATATATGTCATCACACATATCAAAATATGTAAGTTTTCTACCACATGCATGGAAACCAAAACATGTAGCTTGCATATCTTATAAACATAGCAATATACCATAACAAGAGTCTCACTATAACATAATTCAACTTTAAATGCATCCTATTTAGACTTGAAAACATGGCAGTAAAAGAGATAATTTTTTGGTGAACCCCTACATCCATCATCGCGGAAAGTGAAGGAGAACAATTTGCATCAAGTTGGGTAGTAACTCTTTGCAGACTTGTTTCACATGGATTCGAACAACATATCCAGATGATGACTAAGGGCGTGCTAGATTTAAAGATGGTCCATCATCTCCCATCGCATCTTGAAGATGAATTGCAAATCCTCCTCTGAAAATTTGCATGGACTGGGCATTGCTTGCTTGGACCTCGGATCATGGCATTGCAAGGATGGATGAACTGGCTCTTCCTTGAGAAAATCCACACGAGTCTCCTTCTCTACTAGGTGACCCATTGAGTCTCCAAATCTGTCCTAGTGGCTTCATTGAGTGACCCATTGACATTTGGAATTGTTCCTTTAATGGAGTCGTCCCACCACCGTGGAGGGATTTCCTCCTCTATCAGACAACCACCCATAGCAATATCAAGATGAACCAAGGAAAAGGCATTGTCAGTTGGTTCACTCAACTCATTGATGTCCTCCATCCAATTTGGAGGAATTTCGTCCTCCACTCGACAACCACCAGAGTTTATCATAGGGTCAAGAATTTGAGGCATTGGCTCCAACTTGATGAGGGAGAGTTGAGCATCATCGTGCCAATTTTGATAAGAGTGGGGAGGGCCGATGAGGCTTCTAAAAGGGTTAGGAGGAAAAGAGGGGGTTGAGGGTGGACCTGCACGCCGGTGCTGGGCTACAAAACTGTAGTAGGCCAACCCTCCTTTGGGCTTGCCCCTCTCGTGAGGCATGGCCAATAGAGGGAATAACTGAGAAACAAGTTGTACACAGGCACCAAGGGGCAGGGAAAAGCAACAAAAGTTCAACTCCAGTGGAAGGAGATTTCAGGTGGAGAATGGAGTTTCAAATGCAAATGCATGATCAAATAACTATGTGAAGTGCTTACCTTCAAGAAAGCAGGTGAGATGTCACATAGAGATATAATAAGGATGAGGTGATGTCGCCCTGTTGCTTCATACCTACTGCAGAGAGCCATGACTTGTGTGCAATGTGCACCATTAGTTGTCCTGCAACACACTATCTCCCCCACAGTTTAAATTCTATGCATGATGAAACAACTGACAGGGAAACTGACAACGAGGGGATTTAACTGCACTCATGGCATGAGTGCCAAGTAACATGGGATTGACATGTAGCATGAGATTTGCAGGTATCACCCCATCCATGGTAGAAATCTCACCATATCAATCCAATCTAAGCTATTATATAAGGTATTCCAAGCAATTATTGCATAAGGAAGCAGGATACTTCAATCCTTCCCTGCTATTTTTTTTCACTTAATGCTATAAAAATCCATGATTGATTTAAAAAAATTGAAAATCCCTTAACGAGGAAAGAAAAAAGAGACTATTAACGTATTCCAAGCAATTATTGCATTGAAAGTAATTTGGATTCATTAATCCTTCCCTGCCTTTTATTTTCACTTAATGTTATAGAAATCTATCATTGATTTAAAAGAATTGAAAATCCGTTAATTTCACTTAATGCTATAGAAATCCATCATTGATTTTAAAAAAATGAAAATCCTTTAACAAGAAAAGAGAGAATTTTAACTACTACAGAAGGGTGGGATAATCAAGTTTACAAAATGTCTTGAGCGTTAGATCTGATACAGAGGTATACTTTTTTTATTTAAATGATTGTATCTTTTATTTTCTTATCAATTTTCTATTACCTCAATTTCTTCATATAAATCATATAATTTTGTTTCTATTTTAATTTAACAAATGTTATCAGTTACATCTAACATTTTGAGTTTCATTTTTGTATAAAAACATGACCATATAAAATACGGATCAATGTTATCAGTTACATCTAACATTTTGAGTTTCATTTTTCTATAAAAACATGACCATATAAAATACGGATCAAGAACAACACAAAAGACAGCAGAAAGACAAATGACAAGAAAGAAGAAATAGAGAAGTCTGAGATAACATAATATCTAATGGTCGTGTCCATTTAAACATTATATGATCATGTCCACTGAGACTATATGATCATGTCGTGTAACAATGGGACTGTAAGATGCTACCTGACCTGTCTTTGCATTACGCTAGTGAAAATAAATTAATCTAAGAATTGATGATACACAGTGATCATGATTTTGGGCATAATAATGCTTCTAACTCTCTATTTCTTTGCTCCAATTGTTCTACACTTCTCTTCAAATGAATCACGTAATCTTTTGTTTGAAGGAGTACTGTAGCTCTACCTGCATTCTATCTCACGCAACAATTAACAAGTGAACAATTAGAGCCATTAGCCAGACACGAGAACCAAATTTCATGAACAGAAAACTGAAAACTTTTAACCAAAAAATTACCTTTGGTTTGACGGGCACGAGTGCCCGTAAATCAGAGAATAAATCAGTCATCTGTTCTCGCCTCCTGCGTTCCGCTACAACATGGTGGATAGCTAGCTTGTCGTAGTTATTGGTATAGCTTAATGGTTGATGAATTTTGTGGTTATTGATGTCATTGAGAAAACGGATACACCGCTTCTGCAAAGACGAGTATTTTTTGGGCTTGCAGGAACGTGATAGATCAGGCTGTTTAGCCTTCCACTCCAAAAATGCGCTGTTTCTTTTCTTATCAAAAGAGAACCCTAAGCCCTTCCAATTACTGTTGGCCTCTTCATTGAAAACTGAAACAGTGGAATCCTCCAACTGCACCGAGGGCTGGCCATTAGCAATGTCCATTTCAATATGTTCATTGGAGGACGGAGGAGGCAAAAAATCACAGAGATAATCAGCAGCAACAGATTCAAATGAATCTGTTTGCCAGTCTATCAAGGGGTCGATAAAATCAAGCTCACCGACATAGTAATCATCAATGGTGTTGCGGTCTATAGCTTCGAGAGAAGATTCATAGATGTCTTCTAATAGCAATTTGGGAGAAGACGTTGAAGAGAACATGCTGTCTACAAGTTCAGGAATGTGGATGAGAGAAAAACTGGAATCACACTATGAGCATGCAAAGAGAGAATTTTACGAGGAGTTGTTTATATGCAAAACACTGTAATTAGCTCAGCAAATTCCGATGGCAGGAAATATGGACTTACATGTGGGCTCCGTGAGAGGCAAAGCAGTCAGCAACTACGTTATTGAATCAACAAATACCCATTCAAGGACAATTCCGATAAAACATAGATAAACCTGCAACTGCAATTGTTTATGAACGGAAGCTTTATTACGAGAAATAAAAATATTTGATTTCCAAGGATATGCAGAGTTGAACAACCGTCAGTCAATATAAAATGTTCCCTAGAACTCAGAACAGAGAAACACAGGTTGCACATTATTCTGCGTAAGGTCGTGACTTTGAATTTATAAACATCAGATACACTATGAAGGGATAGGATCGCTGCAATTGTCTTTGACTGGCTGACAGACAGTGCAGAAGTGATGATAGTTCAGTTGAAGTGCTTTCGGAAAATGTCGGTTACAAAATTGACCGGATTAATCACCAATACAGTCAATTAATCCATAATTTGCAGCATTTCTGTGGTTGATCTTATCTGTGTGGGAAGTTTTTTGGCAAATTTTGCTAGTTACATTGAATTTACCGTTCTTTTGCAATCTTCGTTTCATTTCGATTTTATCCTCCTTTTCAATTGCTACTGTCCATTCCTACCCCCCCATTTTTAATTTGTAGTTATACTTTCCAACGAACTTTCGAATTGCGACTTTCCATGGTTGACCATCGCTTATCCGCACATATCCACCACATTTTTTATTTGTACTGGTACTGATAATTTATAACAAACCTGCCCGATGTGCTTCAATCGTAGTACATTTATAACAAACCTGCCCGATGTGCTTCAATCGTAGTATCTGTATTCATAATAATAATTTCCAAGAAACACGGCGGACGTTTCAATTCTACTACAGTATATTGTGGAACTAAAGGACTCCTACTAGTATCTGTACTCGTAGTAATAATTTCCAAGAAACATGGAGGACGTTTCAATTCTACTACAGTATACCGTGGAACTAAAGGACTCCTACTATTATCTGTACTCGTAGTAATAATTTCCAAGAAACATGGAGGACGTTTCAATTCGTATACCGTGAAATTGAAGGACTTTTCCTATAGGAAAATTTTCAAAAAGCTGTTCTGAATGATGCATGCACAGTAAAAAATCCACCAACTGCAGGACATAAATCAGCACATCTCCATTCGACGGACAAGAAGTCAGAAATCCACCAAATTCAGGACATGAATCACCCCATTTCCAATCCAGGGACAACAACCGACTCTTTATAGAGATGCATATCGAAGGCGTGAAAATGAAGTGATTCTCACATTCAAGTTTCTTTGATAAGTTGTGATATTTTATTATAAGCTTTTAATATGTTTTATGTTTCTATTAAGAGGATTTTGGATTGATATTCATGTTTATTTGATAGGTTGTAATTTTTTTTAAGAAGCCGTTAATATGTTTTGTGTTTTCTAAAGAGGATTTTCTATTCCGGAAAGGTATCTTAATGTTTTCTTTTTATTGAGAGGATTTTGGATTTATTGAAAGGTATATTATCCCAAATTTATTGGGACATTGACGATTTTGGATTTATTGAAAGGTATATTACTTCAAATTTCTTGATGGTAGGTAAAAAGATTTTAAGCCGAGTCATAAATTTTTAAACAGAAAAGAAATTATGTACGTACTTCAAAACCATGGTTTAGAAGTATTTATTTAATATTGAGTATAAGTAGAATTGTGAATTATATAATTGCATGAAAATTCAAATTTATAATAAATTAGTTGAAATTGATGTTATTTTTGGATTTGTAATTGTTTAGACAGATCTTGAAGTGAAAGTATGCAATTTTTGTATCTCTAAAAAGTCTCTACTTCCAAGAATTTCATCACTTAAACTTAATCACTCTAAATACTTAAAAGATGCTAAGTTAGGATAAAAATAAAAATAACATGAAACACTACACACATCTATATCCAATGTAACCAAGTTAGTCGTGTTAGTCAAAATTTATCTGCTGGTAAGTTTTCACTAGATTGTGAGTGAATCTTAACATCATGTCATTTAATGGAATGCTAGTTTGGGTTAGTCTTCATAACTTGATTGGGTTAGTCTTCATAATTTGATATTAAATTTCTGGTGTTTAGTAATGTTTTAAAATATTGGGAATCCTTTGGGCACTTATATAAAATAAGATCGTAATAAAGTTGTATATGGTTATGCACATAGGCATGCATCTCTGTTGGGATTGACCTTAGTATGAGTCTTCCAAATAAAAGGATTCTCACATGGAAGAATTTTAAATACCTAGCAATCTTGGATTATGAGAATATAAAATTTAGGTGTAGGATGTGTCCTCCTCTAGAACATTTACAAGCTCCTTTTCCATATGGTCGAGCTCATCCTTCCAAGAAAAAGGGAACCACAACAAAACCATAGAATTGATATTTTCTGAAGGAACGACATTTATATATTAATCTTGATTAGAATGAGGTAAATCAAAATCGACAAGTCTCGACTGGGCAATCAAATCCTTACCATAGGGATAAAGTAAAAGAAATGGATACAGGTCATCATAGTCGATGCTCCTTTAAGAGGAATGAAAATACATCACAAAACCGATACATTCAATTCAAATAAAAAACTAGTTCCTTTTAAGAACTCTCATCCCCTACCTTATGACTCAGAGTTGGTTACTCTGACTCGTTTTTCAAAGGTGTCACCCCCCCTCACCTAGGGTTAACAAGAGGAGATCATGTCTCATGGTCCACAATGAAATGAATGATATTAAGTATTATCATCAACATTCTCCACTGACAAGATCCCCTTAGATGCCTCCCTCCTCATTATTTCTTAGATCATCTTTTTCATCAACATGACCCATTTAATGATGGTGGTAAGAAATACATTAGGTCATCTTGATTCTTTTTTTTGTCCTATCCTTTGGAAATTGTTGTACATGTATCCAGAAAAGGTTTTTTCCTTCATTCTCCTTTGGGAGGAAGGAATAAAATGTTGAGGTTGATGCACCTAGTAAAAATGAATAAAAAAAATATGTTATGAAAGGAATAAGAAATAATGGGATGACAAATGACGAAATCAAAAGCCAAAGCTCAACTTGAGCGCTACCTCCTCGCTATCAGGTGATCCTCCTTTGTCCTAATGCATTGAATGCATATCAAATTAAAATGACTTAATCCCAATAACAATAATAAATGCATCAACTTGGAAAGGGGACTTTCAAAGAAATAAAAGAATATCAAAAGGAAAGAAGGGGTTTTGAATATACACACTACCAAGGAAAGGGTGTCACACATTTTTTTTTAATACCATGATATTTTATACTCAACTTTAAATAAGAAGAATTACTCAATTAATTAAATTATCATAGTAAGGCATCTCTTACCTTTGAAAAATTTACATTATTGTAACATCTCCCTCTTGTGCACAAGTGATATAAATTATTCTTTGAGGACACTTGCGTGGAAGTGATCCAGTTATGGACATGATTGTATATTTCTCTTATGGATTATGATGATGATGTTTTGAATGTGATGTTATGCTATTTGATATCTATGTATAGACAGGTGCTATTGATCAATTTCTCCTAAGTCTGTAGGACACTTTACAGATTCCAGATGTTGATGGCGTCGGTGGACCTCCTTGGACTCTGGATCGAGTCAGGGTGTGGACTATATATGGTTTGCGTATTTTTGTTTATGCATATGTGACATATGATCAGGTATATTATGATGTGATTTATGGATCGGTGGCATGTTTCGTTGATGAATGCAGGCTGACCATTGCTTGCTAATAACAATCAGATTAGGAGTAAAGGGGCCATGCAAAAATACTAGATATATTGAGGGAGAGGTGTGGAAGCAGTCTTGCCACATCCTCCTAGCACTCCCGTCGTGGCTTGAATTGTAGGTTAACAATTACCTAGTTCAAGATATCCATGATGACGTGAGGGCAGACTAAGACAGTCGATCACAAAGATTCTAAAGGGAGCACAATAAGGTAGGGTCCTTATTCCTTAGAGGCCCTTGGTCTCCAAGAAGGTCGCCTAATGGAGTATTGACTCCAAGGGTTGGGGATCTACCAAAATCAGTCAAAGGCGAGTGGCGCCCTTAGATCATGTAGGGCGCCTTGAAGGCAACGTCGCATAAATAAAACATGAATAAAAGGGAGTGGCACCGATGGAGAATGTAGTGTGTCTTGAAGGGCACATCGCAAGTTTAATAGAGATGAGTAAATGAGCCTAGGTGCCTAGAAAATAAAATTTGTTTGACGTGGTCAGCCTTAAAACAATTATTAAATGATAATTTTTGTAATTGTAAAATCCCCTTAAGAATTCTAAGCCCAATTAAAAATTAAACCTAAGTCTAAATAGGTTAAGAAGAAGAAAAAAATGAACTAAATAATAAATTAATAAAGGGGGGGGCATGAAGAAAAATGAAGTTAAGAATTTAAAAGGGAAATAATTTATCTAAGAATTAATTAATTTTTATGTGCAAGACATGATAATTTGGAACTTAGACAAAAAGGGGAAATGAATTCAAAAAGGAATGTGGAAACATAGAAAGGAATATTGTCTAGTCTAACTAAAGAACTTTCCTAAATAAAAGACAACTAAGTTTTAGAAAGACGTCACTTATTAAAAGGAATTAGAGGGAATAAAGGGACAACAATGAGCGTTTTTTGGACCGCTTTTATGATAGGTGAGGTAAATTGACATTTAATTTAATTAAATAAATACATTTATGGTGCAACTAGGGGGTCAGATGACAAGTGTACGAGGGAGAGTATTTCCTAATTAATTTTTAATAAAAGGAATTTAATGTGAAATTAGAAAGTGGTCACAAAGAAGAACTCTATAAAAGTAATGGCAGATAAGAGGAATGGATGATGTCTGGTATGCGTAAAGTTATGTTGTTAGAATTTCTTTGACTGATTTTTCTTGTTGGAGTTGGGATGCCCAGCTCGAAAGGAGAGTGGTAGCTTGATCTTGCGAGGTCAGCTGGGAGCTAGATTTTCTTTGGTTTTGTGTGCATGGCCCCTTTGCGGCTCGGGGGGATAAGGGATAATAAGATTACCGCTAGAGTTGGCTGGGAGATATCGGTAAGGACTTCATGGTTAGCATGCAGGGAGAGGAATGGAGTGTAGTTCAAGATTTCATCATCGACTCCTCGCCTTCGGTTACAGTATTTATTTTTTATTTGTATTAGTTTTAAGATTCTTATTTGTAATATGGTGCTTGAAATCCATCGTAGCGGTGTTGAAATTTTAAACCTGATATGATAGGTTCTTGATAAAATTTGTAAACTCTAGAGAGCAACTTTCTCATCATTGTTGTCATTCCAAGATTTTCAATAAAATATTGAATTTCTGATTCCCATCTTCCATTTTCAATCCAGAATTTTAGAACTATGTGTTGTTGCTATTATAAGTTTTTGGTTCTGGTTTCTGGTTCAGTTATTCATAGTAGTCATTGGAACATCCAAAATCTGAGTTGTTATGATTAGAGATGGTGTTAGCCTTCTTGAAATCAAGAATGATAGGTTGGGTCATGTAGAAATTTAAAAAAAACAAAAAAATTGTTGAAAAACTTCTTGACGCTGCCCATTTGACTGAAGCTCCTATGGATGATAATATTTAAACCACTACCAATTAAATTGCAATTCACACCCTTGAAATCATTTGTGTTACCTTCAAATTAGAGAAATTGTTTGTAATTTCCATTTGTTTCCTTGAGTATTGGGTTGATTGCTCTAGAATAAGAAGCTCGAGTAGACCCCAAATTTTTAGAATGATCCCTTTGTGTCTCTGTGTGTGGACTTTCAACCTTTTGTTCTGGAATCCCATTCCATAGGCGTATTTTTCTATCAATCTAGTTAGATCCATTTTCCGTCGTTGTTGACTAAATTTGTAATTAAGATGATTTAGATAGGCATTTTTATAACTTACGCCTCGGGAAATCCCTGTGTCATTGGTTGAACTTTAAAAATCATTTTTAATACTACATGATTTCGTGGTGGTATCTTCAGATCCATTTCTTTTTATTCCTGTATCTTGTTGATAGCCTCGATCACCGTTAATGATGTTCACTGTCGCTATCATCTATATTATTCTTTTCTCCCAGGCAATCGTAATGATGACCTTGTTGTCAGGTCATCGAATTGGCCCAACATCCTTGGCAACTTGACATCCTACACTCTGCAAATCATAAAATCGCAGGATCATAATTCATGTCTATCCACTGTGGGAATTTTTCCCTGCAATGTTTTCTTCTCACTTCAACCCTCACCCAAAACAAGTAAACCCTTCTGGTTCTCTTCATGTTCAATCCTCCATCTGCATTTTTTCGTATAGCTCATAGCTATACAATTGTTAAATAGGAAGAATTAGCTCACATAGAAAACACACAGATAGTTTGTATTATTGTACACAAATACATAGAGATTATACAGGTATATATAGCTGGACTCAGATCCAACTCATTCCAATATTAGAGAGAGAGGTTGAGAGAATATCTCAACATCTCAACAAACCCAACCCAATCTACTAACAATTTACTAAAGTAAGCTTATTCTAACACCCTCCCTTAATTCTTACTTTACAAATTACAATACAACACAAAAGATTACAACACTAGAACTTTCATCTGTTTGTCTGATCTGGTCTTCCTCAGCACTAAAACTGACTCTGCAATCACCTGGTTTCTGCTCTTTCTTCTCCACACATTCGAGCTTCCCACTGACACATTTAAAGTCAAAATGATTCTGACCATCTTTGATACTCTTTGTGAAACCGACGCTTCTTGACCTCCCAAAGGATAGTCTCGACACTGAACCATTTTATTGATACACTTCCATCTGTGAAATTCCCCGAAGAGCAAATTTCAACAGTTATATAGCACAACGATCTAAGTACAAAATGTTTTCAGCAATCAATTAAACAACTGACCTTTCTACACACTTACAAACTCACAAGGTAACCTGTAACTTTTGACTTTGAAGCACCGAAGTACAACAATAATCTTCAGTTTTTAACAGACTTCAACTAGTCATGTGTTTCTTATAGCTCCGAAGAACATGAAGAACAACAAGCCTGAATTATGTCAATCTGTTACATATTTGGTTCTTCATCATTTGATTACAAATAAAATCACACTCTCTCTCACACACATAATATATCTAACATACATAAACAATAATTTTATTTTAGAAAAGTTTGAGAGGTTCATCATCATTGGATGAGTATTCATGCATAGCATCTAGTGAGTCCTCAGCTATGTTAGCTGACTCTTTTAGTTTACCATTTAGAAGATCATTAGCATGTGTTTTGCAATTCAGTATTGTATGTGCACGTCTTCGACAGTAGAAACATTCAATGCTTTTATTTGTTCTTTTTTATTTGTTCTTCCTTTGGAGTATAGTGCAATTTAAGAATGTGAACTGACCTCCACTTCACCAGAATGTGAACTGACCTCCACTTCACCTTCCTTCATCCTCTTTTCTTCTACTAAGATTTCTGAAATCATGTCTTCCAGAGTTCGAGTGGGCATTTGAGTTAAAGTAAATATAGCATTGTCATATCTTTGAGACAAACTATTCAGCAAAATTGCTTTTGCATCATCTTTATCAACTTTAGAGTCGGAGTCAATGTCTGCCAATTGTGCTAACAAAGACTTTAGATCATTTATGTGAGAAGATAATGATACTTCATCATGCATTTTTAATTTGAATAGCTGTAATTTTAATGAAAACTTGGCATTTACGGATTTTTCCCCAAATATTGTACTCAATTGTGCCCACATTTCTGCAGAAGATTTTTCCAAATCTATTAGATGTAGTTGAGAATCTGCAAGAGACAATCCAAGAATGGACTTAGCTCTATAATCTTTTTTCTTCCATTGAATTAATTGTCTGGTATCTGTGGGTGCTTTCTCTGTACCATTTACTATTCCCCATAAACTCCTATGCATCATTTGAAGTTGTACTTTTACTTTCCAAGTATGAAAGTTAAAACCATTGAATTTTTCCAATGTAATATTCTCCATATTAAAAAAATTTAATCAGAAAATGGAGACCTCTGCACAACGATCAATTCACCTCAATTGCACAATGTTTCCCTCCCAATATGCAACAACCAGGTCTTCAAATAACTAGCAGATCACAAGCTAATCAATTTACCTCTCTAATTTGACGTATGGCAGTTTTGAACAGATACATACAAATCCTTCACGTTCTAATTCGGGTGACCAGATGTTTGATGGATGGATTTTTCAATCAAATCTACAATGGCAGCTACAAACATCGATTTAATTAGAGAGGAACAGACAACGATCTCAGGAACCAACAATCTCACAGCAGTGTTTGACCTCCGTGCACAGATCATAAATTTAATTTAAACCAGTCGTGAATCTCTGGAGCCAACGACCTCCTCCGTGCAACAACTGATCTCCACGCACAACTCCACGAACAGCTCCACACAGAAACTCAGCAATGGTTAACCCCAACTCTAATACCAAATTGTTAGGAAGAATTAGCTCACACAGAAAACACATAGATAGTTTGTATTATTGTACACAAATACATAGAGATTATACAGGTATATATAGCAGGACTCATATCCAACTCATTCCAATCTTAGAGAGAGAGGTTGAGAGAATATCTCAACATATCAACAAACCCAACCCAATCTACTAACAATTTACTAAAGTAAGCTTATTCTAACATAGACATCCTCAGCAAAATTGCATCATATCTCTACATTTCTTTAATTCTCAACAATTTACTCCTGTACACCGAATAGGCCCTTAATTTACTCCTCTCTTTTTGTTTTTAACTCTCCATTTTCATTTGTATGGTCCTGCAAATTGCTCTCCTTGTGTACAACGATTAGACCCCTAAATTACTCGGTGGTTAATGGTATTTTTATTCAGCATTTCTGTTTTTTTAAGTGCCAATGACTTCCTGGCTAGTACAATGGGTATAACCCTTGGTGCTATGCGTCCTTCCAGTACATTCCACATGTAATGCCTCCCGAGAGTCAACTACACGGTCATTATAATAAGACAATTAAAAAAAAATGACATATTATTGTAATATTAAACATAGGTTGGTGGATAATAATTATCTTTATTTATTTAATTATATTAATCAAATTGATAAGCTATGGTCCTATATTCTTTTTATATCCCATCTTCTCATGCCTACACGTAGTTTTCATTATTTCACTAGAACCCTTATCAGTGCAAAAGGGTTCTTTTTAAAGCTTCATCTAATGTCACCCTCCTTTTTGAATAATTGAATAGCACTAATCTTAAACTTGCACATGGAATTTTACCATCGATAATTATTATGTTAATGACTGATTTCGTGCACCAATTAATGTTACGCATGGTTACTCAAGTGATTGGGTGTCTAGTGCATCATGAAATCCAAGGTAAAGAATGATTGTGTTAATTATTACTTCTTGTGCAATAAAGAAATTATTGTAAGAAATGATTTATTGATGTTATACTTCCACGCGTCATGGAATACAAGTTGAATTTGACGTTGATTATACTCTGCCTTGAACTAATGATGATTAGGAATCATGAATTTTCTTCTGCATCCTAATTTTATTAAAAATTATTTCTTACGCCATTAATTTGTTAATGTATGATGGATTAACAACTAGATTATTATTGTGCCATTGATTACTGATGATGCATGACTAAATTATAATTTGGTGTATTTTAGCACCTTTAAAAATTGTTGATGTGTCATTGATTTATTAATTGTTATCTTTTGTGCCTTGCGAGACAAATCGATTTCTCTTGCGTTTTATTTGTTGATGTGTAAATGATGGATTTATTGAATAAAATGCTTGCACTCCATGTTTAAATGCGGTTTAGGATGGATGGATGGATGAATTTGATCACCATTGAGGTTGTTGTTTAACATAGTTAGTTGGACTTGATTGTGCTACTGGGTTGTAGATACCTCTTTTTTCCTCGGAACATTCGCCATCCCTAGGACCTTAAATGGTTAAAATCAATTGGAACTTGGGCTTGAGCATTTCTTATGTGTCCTGGAGGTCCTGACCTTGCAGGGTAGGATGGGTGGATAATCATTTATATCCTTTGTCTCGTTGAATGTTGTTGTAATTTCCTTCAAGATTTCAAGATGTGCTACTCTGCTAATATATTTATGTTGATGTGTCTCTACCCTTCGTATATGTGTTGATTGCATTGTTATATATTTCAATGATGTGTAGCGTGTGATGTTGTTACTTTGTGTCGTTATTCATTTATTTGATGACTATCCTGATTAATGGAGTTGAGAACTTTATGATTTGTATTGTTTATGCATCATTACTTATTTGTATGAACACAATGACTATGGGCTTCTATTTTTTTTTTTTAATGCGTTGATATGTGTATCATTGTTCATGGCATTGATACGTCGACTTTATTTCGTGAAAGATTGATAATGTGTTAATATTGTTTCGTTAATATATTGTATGATGTGTCAATGGTGTTCTTATTAATTGTGATGGATAATACCTAAATCCAAAAAAAAATTACTTTTTGTATGTCACTTTTGTTGTCATAACGGGTGGGGCCATTACATATGGTATGAGATCGGGTTCAACCCTGCGACTGGGGATCATTAAACATTCCACTATATAAACACTTGATTAATAATTTATCACTAATTAAATTGAATTGTATTCGTGAAGGTAATCATGGTTAGAGGATGCCACAGAGGAAGACAATGTGGTGCTAGGGGAGGAGTTGCAATCCCTCCAGTGGCATCCACGCCAAAGGGGTCTAGCCGCCAAGGAGAAGAAAATTTTGTCAAACAAGAACACATTGTTGTGGGGGATGTGGTTGGGTTGATGAGGTCCTTTCAGAGGATGCCATAGGCCTTGATTATCTGTCTAGATAGAGATGAGTCTAGGGCATCGATATCCCCTGGGGGTCCACTGCGTGCCCTAGTTGGTACTAGTAGCATTCACCGAGAACTCGAGAAGGTCAAGTTTATCAAGTTATTAGATGCCACATATGACGCATCCACCGAGGAATCGCTGGAGAAAACGACGATGTGATTTTCAATTCGCGACTATACATCCAACATGAAATTCTACATGATGGTCTTTCAGTTGAAGGGGAGCGCTCTTCTATGGTGTAAGATGCTCCTATCACAACTGAACATGGTCGTTGAATACATGTCATGGGAATTGTTCAAGGAGAAGTTCCAAGAGAGATATCTATCAGAGGAATTCATTGAGAGTCATTTCAATCAGTTCAATTCCTTACGACAAGGTGATTGTATGGTTGTTGAGCACAAGGCCCATTTCATGGAGATTCTTAAGTATGCTCCACGTCTGAACACTAAGAAAATTAAGGTCAACAAGTTCATGTTCGGCCTTAACATCAACATTCATACGAAGGTGAGGATATTAATGCTTGAGATGTTGCATTATGTTGTCCAAAAGGCCCTCATAGTTGAGGAAGATCTCATCAGCGGGGATTAGAGAAGGACTCCAGAAAGACCGAAGGGACATGCGACATCTGGTGCGCAACAGCATTAGACACCAACTAGACATCCATTGGGATATTGAGGCACTCCGAGAGGATCCACATTCATGACACCACTAGTATCGATGCCTCAATAGAGGACTACCTACCGATGACCAAGGCACCAACAACAACATCATCCACGACAACAGTAGTTCATGCCTATTTAGAATAAAAGACTAGGGTTCCACACTGGTGGGCCATCAATTTCTACTACAGGGACCAGGAGTACTAGACTGAACACCGGATGTTGGACATTTGGGGAGCCACATTACCATCTTGATTTTCCATTTGAGAGGGCTAGAGATGTCGGGTCAGCCGAACACACTATAGTAGGAGATTTGGGCAATGCCCACCGAATTCATGCAGTGGTGAATGAAAACTATGATGAGCACTAGTCTATTATGCTCGAGCCATTAGGTACCATCGTTTATCATACCTCGAGTATTTTGATAGATTCAGGTGCTACAGAGAGATTCTTTTCTTGTGTAGCGCTAAAAATAATTAAGGTAAAGGTAGTCGAACATGACGAGTTTAGCTATGTGGAAATGGTTGTGAGAGCTAAGTACAAGGTTGGAGGAAAGGCTATGGACTATAGCCTTAACCTAGGATATTTTGTCACAAATGCCAACCTGTACCTCACGATCTTAGGATCTTATGATTTCATGATCGATATAGACTCGTTGGAATCACATGAGGCAATACTCAATTTTAAGATGAAATTGTTGAGTTTGATTGATGATGACGTACAAAGATGAGTGATTATAGGAAGAAACCACGGAGTTTACCTAAGATTCATATCTTCCCTACAACTATGAAAGAGCATGCACAAGGGATGCAACCTATATGTAATCCTTGTGTTTAACTAAAAGGGCATGGAAGAAGGACTAGAAAACCTTTTGGTATTACAAGAGTTTACTAACGTATTCCAAAAAGAGTTACCAGGTTTTCCACCCAAAAGGGAATTTGAATTTACCATTGAATTAAAACCTGGAACTGAACCAATAACAAGAATGCCTTATCAGATGCTGACCCTTGAGTTACAAGTGTTGAAAATGCAACTAAAGGAGTTGATGGACCTAGGAATTCTATGTCCAAGTGTGTCTCCTTAGGGTGTGCCTGTTATTTTCATACATAATGAGTATGGGTCATGGAGGCTCTGCATTGACTACCATCAATTGAACAAGGCAATGATCAATAACCAATATCCATTTCCAAGAATAGATGATTTATTTGATCAAATGAAGGGAGCGATGGTGTTTCGAAGATCAACTTGATATCAGGGTATCACCAGTGATAGATCAAGGAGGAAGACATTCCTAATACCACATTCAAGACGAGTTTTGGGCATTACAAGTTTACCAT
>ML777977.1:0-22498 GCA_009831015.1 Picea engelmannii
TGAAAGAAAAAGAAAAAGAGAAGGAGAGTCTAGAAACAAAAATTGTTTCTCTAAGAAAGGAAATTCAGAAAAGATATATGCAGCAGAACAACACCAAAATATTGGATGAAATCATCAATGCTCAAATACCATATCATGATAGGTCTGGAATTGGATACAACCAAATGTATACAGAGAAAGGTTCGTGCTCTATGACTACGAAAGAAGATTCAGAATAAAGGAATTATGCAGAAGTCACTAGAGGATTCATCAAGAATGATTAAGAAGTTGAAATAACTCAAGAAGAAGAAGACAGAAAAGGATGGAACCATATAGAAGACACATGATTTAGAATTACCAATCACCCATGGAAAGAAATCGGGAAGAAAGCTACAGAAGGAAAACACCATTTAGAAAATATCTATGGTATCAAACTATCTTTCTTGGTTCATGTTTTTCTTCTAAAACATTTGGGCAAAAGGCTATAGAATACAAATCCTTTGCTAAGAAAAAACATAACTATGAAGTCCATCCTAAACTCATTCATTTCAAAAACTCTCTTGAAGCATGTGATAGAAACTACAACAGTTTTGGGTCTTTAAGAAATGAAGTAGAATGTTATAAATTCAACAATTTTAGACATATAGCCAAAGAATGCAGATTGACAACTCCTTGAAAGGAACCAAAGAAAGACTTAAAAAATCATCAGAAAATAATCTGGATAAGGAATTAGGACAAACCAAAGATTGAATATGTTCTCTTGCAATACAAGAGAAAAGTAGAAGAAGTAACTGGTTTGTTGACAGTGGTTTCTCAAAGCATATGATAGGTGACAAGATCAAATTTATAACTACAAAGAAATAAAGAGATGGATCAATTTCATTTGGAAATGAAAATCCAACCAAAATTATAGGGAGAGTCACAATCAAGATTGGAAACATAGATTCCAAGGAATAAAATTTTCTACTTGTTGAAAACATGAAGCATAAGCTGTTGTGAATCAAATCTGTGATTAAGGACATAGACTTATATTTCACTCAGAAAAGTGTGAGATAAGGAAAGAAGGATCAAGAAAATTGGTGGATACAACAATAAGAACTTCAAACAACATATACATATTAAATGATATTGGAAACAAAAGATGTCATTTGGGAAATGAAAATGTAAGTTGGATTTGGCATAGAAGAATGAGACACATGAACTTTGACAACCTATTCAAAATTAGCAGAAAGGAAGCAGTTAAATAAATGTCTGAAATTTCAGGATCGGCCAATACTATGTGCAAGAATTTCCTACAAGGAAAAAATACAAGAATTGAATTCAGATCAAAGAAATACTCTACGAAACATCCATTAGAAATTGTGCATAATGATATTTGGAGCAGTGAGAACAAAAGGAATAAATCATGAATAGTACTTCATGCTACGTGTTGATGATTGTACTAGAATGGTTGTAGTTTTTTTTTTCTGAAGAAGAAATCACAGGCATTCAAAAATTTTAGAATATACAAGAAGATGGATGAAAACAAATAGATTCAAGAATTAAGTGCTTAATATCAAACAATGGAGGATAATTTACATGAAATGAATTCATGGAATTTTGTGAAAAGAATGGAATAAAGAGGAAGTTTTGAGCTAGGACACCTCAACAAAATGGAGTTGTTAAAAGGAAGAACATAACTAGAAAATAAATGGCCATAATCATGTTGAAATATTCAAAATTGAGCAATATGTTTTGGGTACAAGCATTGCACATAGAAATTCATATCTTGAACAAAGGGATGCTCAAAAGAAATAGTGACAAAACTCCATATGAGTTGTGGAAGGGAAGACAAAAAAACTCAAGCATTTTTGAGTATTTGGAAGAAAATACTACATAAGGAGAGAAGATGACCAAGTTGGAAAATTCAATTCTCGAGTTGATAAATTTATATTGATATGATACTCAAGAAGAAGTAAGGCATACAAATTTTACAACCCGAGACTCAACATGATAGTGAAAATCATAAATGTAAATATCGATGAAGAATATGTGTTGAAGATCAAAAAAGAAAGAAAACATTCTAATGAGAAGGAAGAAGAAGAGGAAATGAAAGAAGAAGAGGTGGAATAATAAGAAGGAGGAGAAGAAAAAGGGAAAGAAGAGAAACAGTCAGAAGCAGAACACGAAGAAAATTATCAGCAAGAAATTTAGATACCTTCCAAGACACTTAACCTGTGAATTCAGAAGAATCATCCACCAGAGAAAATTATTGGAGATAGAAATGCAGGAATAGAAACTAGAATAAGTAAAAGGTAACGTACACTAGAGAAGAGACATATTTCACTACTATCCATAGTTGAACGTAGCAACTTTAACTAATCCAATAATGATGAACATTGGGTCAAGGCCCTCAAAGAAGAACTAAATCAGATAGAGAATAATGACACATGGGAATTGGTTGCAAGACCAAAAAACAAAAATGTGATTGGCACAAAGTGGGTGTTCAGAAATAAACTAAATGAAGATGGACATGTCAAGAGAAACAAGGAAATATTAGTATCCAAATCATATGCTCAAGTTGAAGGAGTATATTTAAAAAAAAATCTTTTCCCATGTTTCCATAATGGAATATATCATACTGGTCCTAGCCTATGCATGTTCCGAGAGAATCAAAGTATACGAGATGGATGTAAAATCGAAATTTCTAAATCGTGAATTAGAAGAAGTCTACATTGAACAACCGAAAGCGTTCCTACTATCATAAAGGGAAGA
Source organism: Picea engelmannii (assembly GCA_009831015.1). Classification (NCBI taxonomy): domain Eukaryota; kingdom Viridiplantae; phylum Streptophyta; class Pinopsida; order Pinales; family Pinaceae; genus Picea; species Picea engelmannii. The sequence goes on from ML777977.1 coordinate 2,734, forward strand.
TTATGTTTACAGGTTCAAGAAATATCTATATGGACTCGAGAAAGCCACTAGATCTTGGTATTCAATATTGGACAGGTATTTACAGCAACAAGGATTTAGAAAGAGTAATGTAGATAGAGATATATATGTAAAGGTTGATAAGAAAAACATACGTATCATTTAAGTATATGTGGATGACCCTTATATTTGGAAGTAACAATGACAGGATGGGCAATAAGTTCACCCAAGACATCCAGAATGATTTTGATATGTCACTACTTGGTGAATTGACATTCTTTTGGGACTTCAAATTTCTCAACTAGATGAAGGAATTTTCATTTCCAAAATCAAGTACATCAAAGAAATGTTGAAGAAGTTTGGAATGGAACATTGAAAACCAGTAAGCATTCCTATAGTAATCGGTCACAAGTTGAGAAAATATGATGAATATAAGGAAGAAAATCAAAGACTCTATAGATCAATGATTGACATCCTACTCTACTTGATAGCCTCAAGACCAAATGTAATACAAGAAGTTGGACATGATGCAATATTTCAGGAAACACCAAAGGAAACTCATGTTCTGGAAGTAAAGAGGATAGTCATATATATTAAAGGAATAACAAAGTTTGATTTGTGGTATACAAAATGGAATGAGATGACTATGGTCTCCTATGTAGATGCAAATTGTGCAGGAAGCATTGATTATCAAAGAAGTACCAGTAGAGAAGTATTCTATTTGGGTAATTGTTTGGCATCCTAGTTAAGTAAGAAACAATCATCAATATCATTGTCGACAACATAAGAGGAATATATTACAACAATATCATGTTGTACTCAGGTTCTCTAGATGAAGAAAACCCTTCAAGATATACATGTGAAGTATGACAGTCCCATATCAATATTCTATGAGAATACCGGTGCTATCAATATCTCCAAGAATCCATTGATGCATTACAAGAAAAAACATATTCTAATCAAGTTTCACTTCTTGCAGGAAATTGTTACATAGAAGAATATCAAGGTAGAGTATGTTGGGACAAAGGAACATATTGCAAGCATCTTAACTAAACCTCTTCCAAGAGATACATTTGAGTATCTTCGACAAAAACATGGAATAGTTTCTTCTCCACAGTGACTTCCACAACATTTATTTAGATAAGACAAAGGAAGAAATATCATTTGTGAAGCGATAGTAAAGGAATCTTAGTATTAATGTGTTTTATATGTCAATTGTTTATTTCAACAAGAAAGCACCAATGTTCAAATTGTACAAGAAGAGGGAAAGAAAAAAAACATGTTGTGAGCGGGATTTACCCTTTTTCATTGATGTAAACCGGGTGGAAAGAACAAAATCATGTAGATAGGGGGAGCATTGGTCGTATGAAGGATAGGGGGAGCATGAGTGTTTACATCAATGCCAAAGGGGGAGTTTGTTGAAAAAATGATTGTCATTGATGTCAACTTTAGAGAAATTGCAGAAGCCTCTTGAAGCATTGGGTATAATTTAATAAGTCTCCAAAGTGGTCCCCTTATGGTGTATCTTTAAGAATGGCCCTCACACGAAGGCACTTTGAATAATTCTACAAGAAACCCATAGGTGTGGTCATGAGGCCCAAATTTGATTGAGGAAAATGAGGTTGAAAATAGATCAATAGTCCTCTTCATGGAATTTCCAATGGTAGGTGGTACACCACGTTGTGCCTCATAGTTGAGTTATGACCTCATGAAGTTGGAAGCCCTGAAGAATGGTTAAGAAGCCCCTAATTGGTTACAAGTCATGAACGAAAGGGTAAAGTGGTTGTAACAAGAAATTACTAGAAGACCTAAAGTTAAGGAAAGAGGTTACCTAGAAAAAGTATATATACACCTCAAGAAGTCATTCACAAGTGCATTCACTCACACATTCTATTGAATATCATTTAGTGAAATAGTGATCTATTGGCAAGTTTGACGGTGAAATATTAGGTGGAAGAGAGTGATAAGTGTGGAAGTTTCAGGATCATAAAGGAGCGCTTAGGTTTTCTATGAAATCCCTAATTTGGATGACTCTTGCAGGTAAAAAATACAGTTTCCCATGAGGCACCCCGATAGGTTTCCTAGTCCCTGTCACATGAGGCCCCAAGTGACATCATGCATTAGTCCCATGAGGACAAGACATAAATGGGGAATATGCTAATTCCAGGTTGGTGAGGACTAAGGAAAGGATGAATGTCAGTATTATTGACTATCAGGTCAGTTACAAGATTACATGTATGCTTATGTGCTTGTTTTGAGGGTTACATGTTTGTTATGTCTATGTTACATGCTTGAGGAATTTTTGGTATGTTGTTGAGGCATTGTCATATGATTGAGGTACATATTGGATACATGATTGAGTGATACATATCCTTTCATTTGGTTTGGTATATGACATGGTTGTCATGGTTCTTTATTAGAGACATATCTTTGAGATGTTGGTACATGGTTGAGGTATACACATGATATCTAGTGGCATATGCATGAGGAACATGCTTTGACACTTTGAGGCACTTCATTGTTGATATGGTATAGGTCTATACATGATTGATGATATGGTATATGGTGGAATTTTTATACATGATTGATGCCTTGGTACATGGTACATTATTTTATAAATGATTGGATACTCATCATTGAGGTTATGGCATATGTTATAGTATATGATTGATTCATGTTATAGTACATATGTTGGTACACGGTTGATGCAATGTATGGTAAAGTTTTTTGATGTAGCACATGGTTGATACAAATAGGTTGATGATCCATTACATGTTGATGAGACAGTGACAGGTTGATTGATATATCAATGACAGTATCAGTGGTAGTGACAATTTTGTCTACACTTATAGTTTTGAGAGAAATTATGGGGAAAGGAAAGTGGGTTGTAGCCTCCTTTCGGTTGGAGCTGGATAACTCAGGGAGTTAGAGATTCCTTCAGGTTGGATCTTGTAAACTAGGTATTTGTAGCCTCCTTCCAGTTGTAGCTGGTAAATCAGGGATTTGTAGCTTCCTTCAGGTTGAAGACTATAAATAGGGGGTTGGATCCATTTCCAGTTCGTGCTTGAGAATTTGGAAGTTGGTATTTCCTATGAATGTATTAATTTGACATATAAAAAATCATTTTGTATTTTTCTCCCATTTGGGTTTCCACGTAATTTTTGGTGTACTGTGTATTTGAAGTGATGTTGTTACTACTTATGGTTATATGTTCATGATATATTGAATGCAGTCATAGATGATATATTGCTAATAAATTTCAAGTTTACATATTCTGGTTAAAAGTGGTAAAAGTTATAAATATTTAGTCACCCCGCCTCTTAGTATTTCCAACAACCACCAGCTAACTGGAAGTTCAAAGTGGTATTGACTTTGAGAGTAGAATACGTGGCAACAAGTTTGAATCTAGACTACAAGGGATAAGGGGTTGGTTTAGAATATTCCATGTGAAAGTGTTGATGAAGGTCACTATTGGGTCTCCAAATTGATGCCATTTTCACTGCCAACGAACCCCTTTTTGACTGATTAAAAGCACTCTTTTCACTATCATCATCACTCATTTTTCTATAAAGGTCATTCAGATGTTCATAAGGTAATATTAGTGGTTTATTACTATTTATGATTGTTTTTAATGAATTAGAATGATTAAAAGTTTGTTTTACTACTAATGATGGTTTATTAAGCTCAGGTCTTGTAACCCACATAGAGGTTATGCAACCTGCATCGTTGTTTGACATACTTTGAAGGTTCAAGAAGGGAAATCGAGACATGGGTTCTCTTTGTAGAAACTTCGACATGCTTCTATGTTTCTCACATTAGTTCTAGAATAAGAAGGGAAACTGTCGCCTGCAGTTAAAGATCGTGGTCAACCCTGTTTTCTAAATCAATGCACCAATAGTAAATCAGATCAAGGTAAAAATGAGGATATATTTTCATGCATTTCATGTAATGAGAATATCTTATGAATAGATTCAATTTATATTTTCATCCTCCATGTCCAATTATGTTCAATGTCGTGATCTCTTCCATGTAGTCGATATGTCTAATGCATGAGAATAGGGATCTAATCAGAAGTTGACCTATGTATATTTGGAAACAATGTTTGCATTTAAAATTGTGTTTTGAGAAATGTAATGTAAGCATGGTAGTATGAAATAGATACACAAACTATTAGAGATCAAACTTTGAGATTGATAGCTTTTCTATTGATTTGTATCATTGAGATTGTTTAATAATGTTGGTGTTTTGAAGCTCAATTTGTGGTTCCATTTGGTCTATTTATCCAATCATTTTAGAAATGGGATGACAATTAGTAGGGACCAATTTGGATATTGTTTCCATGTACAAGTAGCATAGGTTTTTAGCTGTGTTTATATTAATTTCCCTTGTTTTATTTAGTTATGTTTTCATTTATTTAGTAATTAATTTTGTGGATTTTTATAATATGAGAATATTCAGTGTGTCAACCTGGTCAGTAGATTTAATTTGTGTTTGAATCATGCATATCTACATAACCCTACAACCATTTCAAGTTCACAATTTGAATAAACCAAAAGAATAGTGTAACGACCCCATCATTACGACTTCATGTGACACAATGTAAATAATTATATTTTTTTTGTAAAAGAAGGACGACAACAACAATGTTTAAACTACACAACTTGACGATGAACACCATGCACATAGATAAGGCAATAGAAAACAACGACTCAGACACTAGCACATCAGGTAATTAGAAAAAACATGCGATAATCCAAGATAGATATAAACAACTACTCTCCCGACACAAGAAAGACAACACCTACAAACTAAAGGACAACATCAACCAACCCGACACAATGGCTTTGACGACTAGTAATTGGAAACCTCTACGGTGTGCAAAACCAAAACATGTTAAGGTGTTACAAACCAAGAGCCAAAATCAATTTCGACGAACAATGCCCACATCAGGAAGCATAGACTCTGGCTAGGTTATCATTCGCCTCTATCCATATGAGTGTGTGATGATCCCCTCATTAGGAATCATTTCTTCACCAGAAGATAGGCATGATAGTAACCATGGAACAACATAACCTAACCGGACCAATATCCCAATAAATATCCAATGCGCTAGGAGACCAATTTAACTGACAAGAAGACTATACCCATGCACCCAGGCAACATGCTGACAAGACCTAATATGACGTCACTCAGTTAAAATGCACAAGATATTAAACAACTTCACCAACAATAAAAAAACCATCAGTTGTTAAAGATGGTGTCTAAGTGCAAAGGACTGAACTATTAAAATGTTACCATTATCATAATTGTGACCATAAATGTTATCATAATGTGACCTATTTTATCTAACAACGATATCATTGTCCCATAATAATAATTTTGTCCATTAATATTTGATGTGGTAAATACATTTCAAAAACAAAATGATATCCATAAATCATATCAGAAAACATAACGCTATCCATAAATCATATTAGGAAACGATATCCATTAGTACATAACCAAAAATCTCTATCCATTAATGCCTATCAAATAACAAGCATATCAACATTGTCTATTTAGTAATCGCCCAGGGCTATTCATTCATGTTATTCTATTTATATAAAAAGGCTATCAAAAATTTACTATGTGAAATATACAATTGGTTGTCTAAATAATATTGGATGAGAACACAATGAAGAAATTGATAACACTCTATCAAACATTAATTCGCTATCCATGATAACACGTTGTCAATCCTTAAATAAACTCGTTGCCATAACAAAATGGAATCGTTGTCTATATAAATAGAATCACTGTAAATAAATTATAATAGCCGTCTAATTTGATTCTCTATATACTCGATGTGTATACAAAATACAAAATAATAATGATATTAACACTAAATATATAGAATAAGATAATGTTGTCTAAATATATGAATTGTTTTTTGTATGTCATGTAAAATCGTTGTCAGACAATAATTACAAAATCTTTGTTATACAATAATGAGAAAATCACTGCCATACAAATCTATAACATCACTATCAGATGATTACAGTTTAAAATCACAGTCCTAGAGAAATGTAAAATCATTGTCATGTGATAATTACACAATCGTTGTCATACCAAAATCGTTGTCTCTCATTAAATATATGCCTATCAATGATATGTTTGTTCATTAATATATGAGTCTTCTATCTATAAAGTACACAAGGTCATTGTATATTAGAGGTGTGATTTTGTTGTCTTAATACTTGAGAATTCGATAGCTATTAAATGGAGGAAATCGTTGTCTTTATACATGAGAATTCACTGTCTATTAAACATGTGAAATTGCTATCTTAATGAATAACAAATCACTATCTAGTATTTATATGCAATCATTGTCTTGATGTAAGAGAAATCATTGAGTTAAAGGTGTTTTAAAAAAAAGGGGGAGGTATAACATCCACCCAATGAAATCATTGCAAGGTAAGTTGTTGTGGTAAATGCATTCAAAGGGAATTAAACACTATCCAATGAAATAACTTCCAGGTAAGAGTGTTGTGTTAAATGAATTCAAGGGAAGATAAAACATCTATCAATGAAATCGCTGCTAGGTAAGTTGTTGTGGTAAATTCATCCAAACGGGAATTAAAACTCTATCAAACGAAATAGCTGATAGGAAATATCGTTGTGTAAAGGCCATGAAAATCATAGGGTGAATTTGTTTTCAATAAATTTAGAAAACAAAGTCATTCTCTCATTAAAAACTCAGTCAATAATGATGAGTGAAGGACCACAAAAATCATAGGGTATTTCGCTATCACTCAAATAAAAAAAATGCAACAACTCTCTCATCAAAAACTCATTCAAGAATGTTGGGTGAATGGTGATGAAAATCATAGTATAAATGTTGTGTAAAGGCTGGGTAAATACTCCAAGAACTTAGAGATAATCAATCACAAGAAAACATAGATATTTGGCAATCTAGACTCAGAGGTTTACCAAAATTTCAACAATTAAAAACGAAGATAAAATTAGTGTTTTAAAAATCAAGACACGGAGATACTCATTCACAAGGAAGGTGAAAAGATTAGATATTAACCATAATATTAAAACGTAGAGATAAGTAAGGTATAGATAACTGGGAGAAAAAATTATCCTTCACTCATCATCCATGCACAAGAAATCACGACATTTGAATATATATGTATTTAAACACCGAAGTGACAACCATCAATTCGGCTCCTAGCTGACTGCTCAGGCATGGACTAATGACAAAGGGGATAAGGGAAAAATACAAATTCTTCGTAATAGTCAATAAAACAAATACAAAGAAATCATAACAATAAAGGTTTGGGTTCGCTAAGGGAATCAATTCAAATGGAGCAAGCATAAGGCTGGGATGAATCTAAGTTCATTGATTATAAAACGTTGAGTGAAACATAATCTTTACACAATAACGGTACAATAATGAAAGCACATAAGAAATATTAAACTAACATTTAAAAATATACACATTCATACCATAGCGAAATGCAAAATATCTGAGTCATTGTCCCACGTGCACTCCATCCAGCTCCCGCTTATCAACTGATGTGACCTCACCGGTACCTCCCAACCAATGCTAGGGGTAATATTCTTCCCAATGAGGCCCCTGAGCTACAAAGGGGCTACACACACAATACCAGAGAACCGCTAGCACCCATCTTTCCTTGCAAGGTCGAGTTACCACTCGTTACCTGAGTTGGTATCCCAACTCCTACAAGAGAAGTTCAGTCAAGAAAAAAATTCAGTAGTGTAACATTACGCATAAAGATGAGATCCATAGTCCTCCTCCTCCATCATTGTTGTAAAATTTTTAAGTAATTAGTTTCCCAAATTCTCATTAAATTCCTTTTTCATTTCATTAATTAGGAAAAACCTCCCCCGTACACATGTCGCCCGATCCCCTAGTTGCACTAGGAAATTAAATTTATTAATTAATTAATTATTCCTATTTCCCTCACCCACCTAAAATCATTCCTAAAAATGTTCCTAGGTGTCCCCAAATCCCCTTAGACTTCTTAAATGACTTACACCTTACTTAATTCCTAGTTGAGTTCATAATTAGAAAGTTCCAAAGGAAAGATTCCTTACTAAGTTAGACATTCAGCCTTTTCTTTACATTTCCCCTTTTCCTTAAGTTACCCCCTTTTTTTTTAAGTCCTGAGATTTTCCCTTTTTAACTAAAAATTCAATTTACCAAGTGTTGATAAAACCACCATTTACCCTTTTTCTTCTTTAATTAAAAATTAAAGTAGCAAAAATAGATAAAAACAACATTTTTCCCTTTTTTTTTAAGTTTTAATCCTCCATTATAATCTTGACTTTAATAAATAAATTTGAATTTCTTACCCCCCTTCTTGTTACATGTTCATTTATTATTATTTTTTGACCACATGTTCTAATTAGACCTAGGTTTTAATTTCACTAGGTTGGGTGACATTTTTATTAGGGAAAAATGTGTTTAAATCTAACTTGTCACATTATTCATTTTAAGGTTGTCTAGGTTTATTCACTTACCAGTTAAAATCACGACGTGCCCTTCAAGATGCACTAGGTGCTCCAAGGGTGCCACTCGCCTCTTTCCATTTTACTTGTGTGACATGCCCTTCAGGATGCACTACGTGCTCCAAGGGTGCCACTCACCTCTTTCTATTTTCCTTTCATGACATGCCCTTCAGGATGCACTACATTCTCCAAGGGTTCCACTTGCCTCTTGACTGACTTGGTAGACATAAAAAAAACCTAGAGTCAATACTCCTCCAGGTGATCTTATGGGAGACTAAGGGACTCTAAGGAATAACGCCCCTGCCTTATTGTGTGACCCTTAGAATCATCATGAGCGACTGTTACAGTCTGCCCTCATGACATTGTGGGTCTTATCGAACTAGGTAATCATTAACCTACAGTTCGAGCCATGAAGAGAGTGCTAGTAGGCTATGGCAGGGCTGCTCCCACATCTCTCCCTCAAAGTCTCTGGTTTTTGTGAGTGACCCCTCTACTCCACATGTGATTCTGGTCAGAAAGATATCATAAGCGTGCATCCATCAATGAATCATGTCAGCAATAATAATCAATCATCATAACATCTAATCATATGTGCATATGTCACATCAACAATATTCAAACCCAACAGTCCACTTCCTAACTCGATCTAGAGTCCAAGGGGTTTCATCGATTCCTCTGCATCCTCAAGTTATAAAGTCCTGCACACTCAGGAGAACCCAGTCAATATCACTTGTCTAGGTAAATACACAAAATAACATATCATCACATCCATAATATCTCATAATCATAATCAAACGGCCAATAGTATAATAATCTGGATCGCTTGCAAGCAAGTGTCCTCAAATAATAAGTTCTCTCAGTGCACGCAAGAGCAGGATGTTGCATATAGATCTATTCTCATATGATTTCATTTTCCAGACAACATCTCTGTTTTTGGGTTTGACTGAATATTAATCCAAGTATAACTTGAATAATTACATTACAATTTTGTTTTACAATTTCATTACCTTTCCACTCATAATTTGAAATACCTTTGTTGACTTTAAGGTATAGGGTTGTATCATCCAAGATTATATGCTTAGTGTTATATATTTTGAGTTTACTAATATAATTTTTAGATGCAAGTGTGTGAGTGTGGATCGATCATTGTTTCTACCATTTCTTTTATTCACTGCTTTAGTTTAGTAATTGAACTATTTTGGTTTACAAGTAGCATAAAACTCATTGGACTTTAAATGATAAAATTGTGTTTATTTCGTTGTAATGAACATTGGGTAAAGTTCAGTGCAATATTTACAACTCATTCATGTAAAAATCTATATTGTTAATTTAGTGAGTGATTTTTGTGATTGCCAAAGTGTGAATAGATTAAATCCTTCAGAAGTATTTAAATGATATGTTTGTTTTTTCGATCACCAGAATAATGTCACTTGAAGGTAGGAATGAGAATTTCTTTAATAATTGCATACATGGACACTCATGAAGTTCTTGAGTGAAATATTGTAGCTTGTTGCATTAGAGCACTTTCTTTTTCTCCTTCCCAATGAACATGTTTTGTGTGATTTACTAATAGTATATATTCATTTTATTGAATTGAGAATATTGTTGTAGGAAAATATCTCTACAGACAGGTAGATCTCCTCTTGAGAGATATAATATTAACTCTAAGATAGAAGGTGCTTAACATGGACACTAACTTCCTTTTAGATCTAATCAAGATGATGAACAAAAGAAAAGGAGGAAAGCATGTACCTTATGAACATCGTTTGTCCCTGCAAGGTCCAGGATGTGCTTCGATCTTGAGCTCCTTGGTAGATCTTGCAAGACAAAAAAAAGTACAAACAACTTCCTACTCTACAGAGATTAGCTAAAACATAGATCCATCTACTGTAGACAAACTTATATGGAACAAGTACAAGTTTGAAAGAAACAGGCCAAGCATTGATTATATCGATGAGAACAAAGTGTTACTTACAACCATGGATGTAGTGTAGAAGCTTCACCAAGTTCTCATTGTCCAAACCCTTGCTTAAACAATCCAAACATAGAATGTTGATGCTCCAAATGACATACCACTCATGAGACCATAATTTTGGTATAATTCTCAATCTCCATTCCCCCCATCCTCCATGGAAATCCGTCATTATATAGGATTTGGAGACTTAACCACCATGGAGAGGATCTCTCATCAAATCCACTAAGAAATGGATCTCTAAGATATTTAGGGAGAAAATATCTCTTAAGGATTTTGGGGAGTAAATATCTCTCTAGGATTTTAAGGAGGAAATATTTCAACCATCCATGAGATCCTCCAGCTTCCCTAAAAAATAGGAAACCAAATGCGAGGTGGATTCTCACACTTAATTACTTTCTTTTTCATGAATATTAATAATAATTCATGTGCACTTGATTCTCACACTTAATCAATTCCTTTTCCATGAATATTAATAATAATTCATGTGTACTTGGTATTTTGTCCTTCATGTAATACAACCCTCCTCCACATTGACTAGGGATTGTGACATAGGTTATTCCATGGTGTCAAGGGTGTATGAGACACTTATATGACACTTTACAACACCTAGGGCGGGTACCTAGGTGTGCAAATTTCATGTGTAACAGAATGCCCCCTAAAGTGTGAGGTTAGAAGAGAGGATGATGGCTGAAACACTTTACAAATATTTAAAGCAAGGGTGTGGACTCGGAGAACCTGATAGAAGCTGCACAAAAATTCCAACAAATATTATGATATGTTTCAAGACCAAGGCAGGCATACCTATGCTTGAGTGATAAAGACTTGCAAGATATGGCCACCATAAAATACACTGTGGATCCATAATTATATTAATATAACGTATAGCCACTAAATATACAATGTGGATCTATACTCCCATGACCTGAATTGATCATAACCACGAATAATACACGGTGGAACTACGATATGACAAGACATAGACATGACCAATACAAAGTGGATCTATGTAACAGTATATGTGTCATTGTTCAAGAGAAACTCCATCGCAACCTGGGCAAAGTAAATATTAGAGTGATCACTCAACCCAGGGTCTTCTTACTGATCCTGATGTAGTACAAATCTAACCATGTGAATAGATGTCCTGATGTCGAACATGGCAGAAACCACTTGATTACCGGTCGATGATGTAAACCGTTAACAAGCATGAGGGAAATCACCATTGATGTCAATGATTCCCAAGGTACCCTAGTACATTCCAACAAATGTGAATGGATGAGCTAAAGTCAAACATCTGTGGAATCATCGGATCAGAGGTCAATGATGTAAACCCATTGTCAAATGTGAGGAGCTTGCCATTGAGGCATACGGGTCCCAATGTACTAATTGGTTTCTAAGTCTAGTTCCTGGATAATGTGTTGAAGTCGACAAGAATAGACTTGTCAAAGGAGGGCCTTAATGTATCCCCCATCAATGACACAAAACAGACAAAGAGATGTAATTGGTAGATCAAATGAACATGGACTAACATGGGTATTGAAACAAGATATTTGTGATGGTTTACTCTCAAGGAAAATACTTCCCTTGAACACTAAGGCAGAACAACAGAAACATGACATGGACCAAAACATGATGATGTAGTGGATATTGTGACTTACGTCAGGTGACCCAATGGAGTAAGAAAAAATCAGAGGATTGGTTCAGTGTAGAGGTTCAGCAGATTAAGATGTGCGAAAAAACAAAGTGTCGTGTTTAAGGGTGACTCTAAGAGTTACTGGTAACGTTCTCAAAAACCGCTTGGCTTTCTTCCTTCAATTTTTCCCCCATCCATATAGACGAGTACCTCTTTTTAATTTAACAAGCTCGAGGAGGGTAACACATGCTCGATATAACTCATCTTTGGTAAGTTGCTCTTCGTTTGTTTAAGTAACTAGAAGAAGTAAGGGTTCGGTCCCAGATGGGCCCTTCAATGTATGATTAACGAGTCCAAAGATAGAAAACTCAAAGGTTTTTCATGATTAAAGAGTCTGGAAAAACACTTAAAAGTGAACTCTCTCAGTTACTTTTTTGTAAAGTAGTCTGATGAGACTGAAAAAGAGATAAACTATTGCTCAACAGACATTTTCTTCAAATACTTTAATGAGCGTGAAGAGAACAAGGTCGCTCAACAATCTTTTCATGTTTAGAGAGTCTGAAAAGAACTTAAAGATGACTCCAATGTTTCCCTTTTTCATAATGTTAGTCTCGCGAGGCCGAAAAAGAGATAAATTATCACTCGAAAGATGAGCTTTCAAACCTTTTAACGGGTGGGAAAGGAGGCAAGATCACTCAGAAATCTTTTCATGTTTAGAGATTCTGAAAAGAGATTTAAGACGACTCCAGGGGGTTCCTTTTTCGTGTATCCATACAGGTCCAAAAAAGAGATAAAATTTTACCCGGATGCATTCTCATGTATTTCCAAGCATGAGAAAGAACAAAGACTAAGCTCGGTATGCCCACAACTTGAAATCTAGTGGCTTAACTCCAAGATGATCATCAAGGGCTGGAGACATGCCCTCAAAGCTTCAATTCATTCACCGACTTTAAGGTTGTCACCAATTTCTCTAGTAGATGAGAAAAAAGGAGAAGGGTGGATAAAAAGAAGGTTCAAGAGAGGTGACTATTTCATCTTTTAACGAGCTTGACACAGGAAAAGAACTATGCTCAGGGCCTCTGTTTCATTTTTTAACGAGCTTGCCACAGAGAAAAGAAACTATGCTCGTAGCTTCTTCTTGATCATGGCTTTCAAGAGGATAATGTTCTAGAAGGATACCATGTACAGGGGAAAAACTCGGTCATGGATTCCAAGAGATCTTCACTGGATGGAAGATAATCACTTTGGATGGAACACATGTCGAGGGTCGTGACATGGGTAAGGAGATCATGCTCAAATAGTCCTACCGAAGAAATCACCATGTCAACTACCAGATCCAAATCATCGGAAGTCGAAGGCATGGGAGACGATAAAAAATTGACATCAGGAGGGGAGATAGACTATATATCTGCCTGAATTTCTTCATGAGGGGGAAGAAAAGAGGATCGATGATGGTTATCATCCCGAGGTATCTTGTCAATGTGCAACATTTCCATGATAGATTCATTCGAGGGAAAAATTGGGAAAATAAAAGAGATCGTAGATGGAAAGGAACTTAATTGTGATTGCATCGAGGAACCACCAGGTGCCAATAGATGTTAGTCATCCAATGAGGTAGAAGTGGATTGGATAGAAACATATGATGTTTCGACTGGACTAAGTGGCACAGAGTCACCTAGTGCATCGAATTCCAATGGACTAGGTACAATCCAAGGGTTAGATGATTCCAAAGATTGATAAGCCATGGTCCAAATCAAATCGACGGTGGCAATGTGAAGTGTATTCGGTGGAAGTGGTGTAGGGAAGGTACCCATGAAGCTAGAATCTTTCAGTAAGCCAACACCAATGCTTTCATACGTGATCTTGTGGTCTCCCAAGAAAGGAATATTGTTGGTAGCGGGAGCACAAGCATCGGTCATGTATAAATCTAACTGATCAACAGTGACAATTTTTCCCTCATGAGGAAATTTGACGCATCAAAAGACCAACAAGTTGAAATCGAGGGGAGCATCGACCACCTTGACATCAACAGTAACAGTTTTTCCACCCAATTGGATGGGCAGGGACTGTAAAAGCCCATGGGGATGAAAACCTCACCCATTGAAGGCGCGTAACATCATTGGGGATTTGTTGAGTATGGGTGATTTTAAACCTTTCCAACATGCTAAAGACATGACACAAGTTGAGGCTCCCTCATCTAAGATAGTTTGGTGGATTTGTTGATTGTGAGAAACAACATCAACTTGGAAAGCAAGTTGGTGGGAGAGTCAAGACGTATAATTGTCTATGTTGAACATGATATGGTTTGACGACTCAGGATCAATAGTGCCAATAGCGGCCAAGATCATTCTACGTTGACTAGGGTAGTGTTGTAGAACTTCTAACGCAGACATAGCACACGGTGCTTGAGCCAAATATTTAACAATGTTGTAGTTATGGGAAGCATGTGAACTAGGATTAAAGGTATATTTACATATAGTGCTATTAGGAGGGCGTAAGATAGAGTCGAACGCAGGTTTCTCAATCTGAAGTGGTCCAGAAGGAGGATTAACCAATGGAAGACTAATAGAGGATAGTGATGGATCCAGTAAAGTACCAATACCGTTAGTGTATTTTCCTTTGTTAGGGTTACCTGATGTGTCGTATGTCTTAGAGAGAGTGTTCAAATTAATCCCATTAAACATATAAATATGTGCACTCGACGAGGCCTCATCATTAGGATGGCTAGCACTGCCCCCAAGAGAGGGGGTTTGAGCAACCATGGATTGCTACTGTGGAAAAGGCTGAGTAAGCACAGTGGGTTGTGACTTTCCTTGGGAAATTTTGGCCACTTCATTGTGAAGTGGACAGTCTCAAGTGTAGTGATTGTCACCACAAATACATGGGAATTTTAGTTTCTATTGTGTTTTCTTTTCGGTAGCAAGTGTTTGAGTTTGATTTTTTGGTTGTCCATTGTTATTTTTTGATTTATTCTTTTTCTTCTTCTTACCTCCAAATTGTTCTGAAGGGGTAGATTGAACTGCATTCACCTCAAATATCTTATTTTGGGGGGAGGTAGAGGAGAGTGTGAGTGATTGGGAAGTAGATTGAGTGTTGACGGAACCGATAACGCCATCCGCATGAGATGATGATGACGACTTAGATGGATCTTTATTAGCTCGAGAAACATTCCGAAGAAAATCATACAAAGTACCAGATTGTGAATGAACCAAATCTAAGTACTAAGCCAAAGAAATGGCTTCTTCCTCTATGACAGTGCCACCCATAGAAACATCGCGAGCAATCGGGGGTAAAAGTGATTTAGTACACCATTCCACCAATAATATGTCAGTAATGATTACCTTGATCATCCTTCATCGTCACCTCCACTCATGAATATGGTCAGAGATATGCACAGAGGCAGTTTGATGAAGGGATGTCAAGAGTTCATTACCCGTCTCGTAGCGAATAGGTAGTTGAAAGTGCATGAGGAAAGACATGGCAAGGGAATTGAAATTATGAAAAGAAGCACGTGGTATTTCAATATACCACTTTGTTGCTAAGCTGGTAAGTGTGCGCTGGAAAAGATGAAAATGTACAAAACCATCCATGAGGGAGTTTGATGAACACCACAAATGGAAAGTCATCACATGGTTGTTTGGATCTTCTCCAGATTTTTTGTCGAATTTAGCAATATCAGAAGGAAGTTTAGTTGGAATGACTGGCCAAACCGATGAATGAAAAATAGTATCAATAGTTAACCAAGACAAGTCTAGGAGATCTAGTGTCGCAAGGAAAGGTAGTTGTCGGTTAATTTGTGGATGATACTGGTGAGACATAGGAACACTAGTAGGACCATAGACTGGGTTAGGTGGATAGTTGTAACCAGTAGGTCATCCTACATACATTTGTTGTTGGCCAGGATAATAAGGATTCAATGATGAATGTGAAACATTTACATAACCTGGTGGGTTCTGAGCATTATAGGCCGGGTGATTTGCTTGCCCATGAGGATAAACATGTTTCCCTTGAGGATGGTAAGGAGTAGATCCCGGAGGTGGATTCACATTAGACTCATGAGGAGGATAAGACTGTGGTCCCAGAGGACTCCAGGGCGTGTTTGGGATGCTGCCCGAATAAGGTTGTTCGTAAGATGTTCCAAAAGGAACAAGATTTGATACTCTTCCTAGCAGATTATGAGATGAGTGCCCCTCAATGTGGGGTTGAATAAAAGTGCCTCCTGAAGATAATCCCCAGGATTGTGAAGGTCTTCCAGCAAACGAAGGTTTCCCCCCTGCCAGCGATGGATTTACAACCAGGGTATGACTAGAAAACAGAGGTTTCCCTCCAAGAGGAGCATGAAAATAGGGATATTCCCCAGGAGAGGTAGGCCTACCATAGAATGGTAGTCCTTCAGGAGGGAAAGGTTCATTAGATGGTGTTTTCCCTCCAGCCGGTTGTGTTTGGCCAACAGGGGTCTGCATTCTCGGGTGAAAATATGTCCCAACAGCATCGTGTGGAACATGTGGAGCTGTAGAGTAAAAGCTTGTAGAAACTAGGGTAGGGTTTGAAGTTCCTTGGAGATGTGTCCAACATTAGGATGGACTTGTGCTAGTGTAACAGTAGGGTTAATAACCTGATCGACTAGGTAATTCATGGTTTGACCGGATGGTCCTGTTTCACTAGGAGGGTCATGAGGATGAAAGGGTTATCGAAAGGATTCAAAATGTTCATAGAGATCGTGTCCCTATAAAGTCCTCCATACAAAATGATCAGGTGTGGGATTGGTATCTACTGCGCTGCTAGGACAAACATGAGTTCTATACTCATCACCAAAGATTAGTTCTGTGGATCCCATATATCTTTCAGTAAAAGTTCTCTTCGGTAATCGTGGGACATCTTCATCTATGATGTTCCCAAGGGAGTATAAACGAATAAAAAGTTGTTCAAGAGGGGTTACCGACACAGATGTAGTGTGAGGAGTGGGATTTTCAACCATAACCAAATCACCTTCTAAGTTATCTAATGGAGGAGAAATAACACTTCCAGCGTCAGATTGATTTTCTACCTCTCCATGGTAGTTGTCTTCTAGAGGGTTAGGAGGTAAGGGTTGATAACCTTATGGAGGCATCCCTTGCATCCTACATGATCGACGAAGACCTTTATCATCTACAGGATCAATTTTGGAGAATAATAGAACACACTAAAAATCTAGGGTCAACTAACAAAAGAAACAACATATGCTAATAAAATCTAAGAATCAACCAAGAAAACAAAACTTCTCTCGATGATCATACTAGTTGGTGATGAAATCCAACATTGCGTGATCAAGTCGAGAAGGGGCTAGGGTATGGTGTAATAGTTACAATGGCGACCTACTTAATGGACTTTCACCTTGGTGCAAGCTTCCACACAGTAATTGTGGATTTACCCTCCAAGGATCCCGAGTGAGTTTGACCAATGTCTATTCTAGGTACAGTGAGACTTCCCTTCATCGTCACCTTGTGTAAGTATCTAAAGATTATGGCAACTAAAGACACCAATTCCCAGTGAGTCCCTGAGCGGGTACAGTCAACAGTCTGATCCAAAATGTATGGGTAGGATAACAAGTCTGAAATCAACCTGAGAGGCTCCCATGCATAATCTTGGGTATACCTCCAAGTGACCCCCAATATACGATCCGACCACTACAAACAGTTGAACCACAGAGGGATAATCTAAGTAATTCACCCGAATTTGACCTCGTGTGTAACCCCTGTGTGAGAGGGGGATCCCAGAAAATCGATACAACAATTGGATTTGACTCTCCCTAGCTCAGGATGCTAATGTTTGTTTTGAAAAATTTGGAGAGTTGTACTCACAGCCTAATCCAAAGTGCTAACACTAGTCTACCGTTGGTGGAAGATCCTAAAAACAAAAAATGTTCTAGATAATTTTAATTAGCATTCGTTTTACAACTGTTCTTTACTCAAAGGGTATATGAAAGTGAAACTGATGGAATGATGACTCTATTCCCAAGACATGCATAAAATATGATAAGCAATCATTTATTTTCAATGAACACCTATTTAAGGGAAAGAGAAAGAGTTTTTTTCACTATCAAATACTATATGGAATGTCCTCAATCAATTTGTTCTTAATTGAATCCAATGTAATGTTGAAACATTTCATAAATGCCTTCTAATATGCAAACCAATCACTAATATGTATCTTTGTTGTTTGTATGTGAATGATGATTAATTGAATGCAAAACTTCTCCTACCAACTACCCTTTCAGATGAAGGAGATTCGGACAAGCATAAATAGATTTCGCGCAAACAACACACCCTCTTGCTATGATTGAAACAAGAAGCAAAAATAAAACAAAAGATAACAAAGAAAATCAAGAATTTCACACAAAAGAAAGATGCTAAGAAAAATGAACTCAAAGAACCAAATGAGATGATTCACAGATTTTTGATGCCCTTCACCAGAGTTCCCGCTCAGTTGGATAAGAGAGAAGAAAGCAGTGGATTGATTCCAAGTTCTCAACAACAAAAAAACTCAAAATAAGAAAGAAGGTCACAAAATTGGAACAACAAAGTGCTTATTTATTAGAAATCAGAGTGTCAAAGGTCAATAGGAAGAAGCATTGAAGCATAAAAAAGTTGAGCAAGGGAAAAAGCAGAGACTGGACTACAGAAAAGACAATTCTGGAAAGTTTTTTTTTGTAGGGGAAAGGTTGGCACTCTGGTGTAAGGGGTACCTGAGAATTATAATTCTCTATCTAAGACCAAAGGGGAGTGTCAACGCTCTTCTAACATAAGAAAGGGAGCACCAGTTTCCTAAAACCCAGAAAAATGTCCAAAAACCCAAAAACTAAATTAAACTTTGTCAATCAAGATGAATGTGATGGGATAAGGATTCAATCAACATATGAAATCAAACATATGGGGTGAACAAGGTCTAAAAGAAACAAAGGGTAAGACAAGGTCTGTGATGAAAAACAAAACTGAAGGTTTTGATTCACTCCCCAGTGTAGTCGCCAATTTCGGTTGTAGGAAAATCTCCCTGTAGACGGGTAGATCTCCTCTTGAGAGATAGACTCTTAACTCTAAGACAGAAGGTGCTTAACATGGACACTGACTTCCTTTTATATCTAATCAATATGATGATCAAAAGAGAAGGAGGAAAGCATGTACCTTATGAACATCGTTTGTCCCTGCAAGGTCTAGGATGTGCTTCGATCTTGAGCTCCTTGGTAGATCCTGCAAGACAAAAAAAAGTATAAACAACTTCCTACTCTACTGATATTAGCTAAAACATAGATCCATCTACTGTAGACAAACTTATATGGAACAAGTACAAGTTTGAAAGAAACATGCCAAGCATTGATTATATTGATGAGAACAAAGTGTTACTTACAGCCATGGATGTAGTGCAACAACTTCACCAATCTCTCCTTGTCCAAACCCTTGCTTTAAAAGTCCACACACAGAATTTTGATGCTCCAAATGACATACCACTCATGAGATCATAATTTTAGTATAATTCTCAATCTCCATCCCCCCCTTCCTCCATGGAAATCCCTCATTATATAGGATTTGGAGACTTAACCACTATGGAGAGGATCTCTCATCAGATCCACTAAGAAAGGGATCTCTAAGATATTTAGGGAGAAAATATCT
>ML777977.1:22598-45214 GCA_009831015.1 Picea engelmannii
GTATAATTCTCAATCTCCATCCCCCCCTTCCTCCATGGAAATCCCTCATTATATAGGATTTGGAGACTTAACCACTATGGAGAGGATCTCTCATCAGATCCACTAAGAAAGGGATCTCTAAGATATTTAGGGAGAAAATATCTCTTAAGGATTTTGGGGAAGAAATATCTCTCAAGGATTTTAAGGAGGAAATATTTCAACCATCAATGAGATCCTCCACCTTTCCTAAAAAATAGGAAACCAAATGTGAGGTGGATTCTCACACTTAATTACCTTCTTTTTCATGAATATTAATAATAATTCATGTGCGCTTGATTCTCACACGTAATCAATTAATTTTCCATGAATATTAATAATAATTCATGTGTACTTGGTATTTTTGCCTTCATGTAATACATCCCTCCTCCACATTGACTAGGGATTGTGACATAGGTTATTCCATGGTGTCAATGGTGTATGAGACACTTATATGACACTTTACGAGACTTAGGGTGAGGTACCTAGGTGTGAAAATTTCATGTGTAACAGAATGCCCCCTAAAGTGTGAGGTCAGAAGAGAGGATGATGGTTGAAACACTTTACAAATATTTAAAGAAAGGGTGTGGAATCAAAGAACCTAATAGAAGATACACACAAAGTCCAACAAATATTATGACATGTTTTAAACCCAATGCAGGCATACCTATGCTTGAGTGATAAAGACTTGCAAGATATGGCCGCCATAAAATACACTGCAGATCCATAATTATATTGATAAAAGGTATAGCCATTGAAGATACACTGTGGATATATACTCCCATGACCTGAATTGATAATAGCCACGAAGAATACATAATGGATCTACGATATGAGAAGACATAGCCGCGACCAATACAAAGTGGATCTATGTGATAGTATATGTGTCATTGTTCAAGAGAAACTCAGTTGCAACCTGGGAAAAGTACATATCAGAGTGATCACTCAACCCAGGGTCTTCTTATCGATCCAGATGTAGTACAAATCTAACCATGTGAATAGATGTCCTGATGTTGAACATGGCAGAAACCACTTGATTACTAGTCGATGATGTAAACCGTTAACAAGCGCGAGGGAAATCACCATTGATGTCAATGATTCCCAAGGTACCCTAGTACATTCCAACGAATGTGAGTGGATGAGATGAAGTTGAACATATGTGGAATCATCCAATCAGAGGTCAATGATACAATCCCACTGTCAAACGTGAGGAGGCCTACCATTGGGGCATGCAGGTCCCAAAGTACTAATTGGTTTCTAAGTCTAGTCCTGGATAATGTGTTGAAGTTGATAGGAATAGACTTGTCGAATGAGGGCCTTAATGTATCCCCCATCAATGACACAAAATGAACACAGATATGTAATTGGTAGATCAAATGAACCTGGACTGACGTGGGTATTGAGACAAGATATTTGTGATGGTTGACTCTTGAGGCAGATACTTCCCTTGAACACTGAGGCACAACAACAGAAACATGACATAGACCAAAACACGATGATGGAGTGGATACTGTGACTTACGTTAGGTGACCCAAAGGAGTAAGAAAATATCATTGGATTGGTTCAATGAAGAGGTTCAGTGGATTAAGATGTGTGAAAAAACAAAGTTTCATGTTCAAGGATGACTCTAAGAGTTACTGGTAATGTTCTCAAAAACTGCTTGGCTTGCTTCCTTCAAATTTTCCCGCATCCAGATAGATGAGTACCTTTTTTTAATTTAATGAGCTCGAGGAGGGTAACACATGCTCTATATAACTCACCTTCGGTAAGTTCCTCTTCCTTTGTTTAAGGAACTAGAAGAAGTAAGGGTTCGGTCCCATATGGGCCCTTTAATGTATGATTAACAAGTCCAAACATGGAAAACTCGAAGGTTTTTCATGATTATAGAGTCTAGAAAAACACTTAAAAGAGAAATCTCTCAGTTCCTTTTTCATAAAGTAGTCTGATGAGACTGAAAAAGAGATAAACTATCGCTCAACAAACGTTTTCTTCAAATGATTTAATGAGCGTGAAGAGAACAAGGTTGCTTGACAATCTTTTCATGTTTAAAGAGTCTGGAAATAACTTAAAGATGACTCCAATGTTGTCATTTTTCATAATGTTAGTCTCGCGAGGCCGAAAAAGAGATAAATTATCACTTGAAAGATGCTCTTTCAAACCTTTTAATGAGTGGGAAAGGAAGTAAGATCACTCAACAATATTTTCATGTTTAGAGATTCTGAAAAGAGCTTAAAGACGACTCGAGGGGGTTCCTTTTTCATGTATCCATACAGGTCTGAAAAAGAGATAAAAGTTTATCCGAATGCATTCTCATGTATTTACGAGCACGAGAAAGAACAAATACTAAGATCGGTATGCCCCCAACTTGAAATCTAGTGGCTTAACTCTAGAATGATCATCAAAGGCTGGAGACATGCCCTCAAAGCTTCAATTCATTCATCGACTTTGAGGTTGTCACCGATTTCTCTAGTAGATGACAAAAAAGGAGAAGGGTGGATGAAAAGAAGGTTCAAGAGAGGTGATTGTTTCATTTTTTAACGATCTTGACAAAGGAAAAGAACTATGCTCAGGGCCTCTGTTTCATTTTTTAATGAGCTTGCCATAGAGAAAAGAAACTATGCTCGTAGCTTCTTCTTGATCATGGCTTCCAAGAGGATACCGTTCTGGAAGGATACCATGTCAAGGGACAAAAATCAGTCATGGCTTCCAAGATATCTTCGTTGGATCGAAGATAATCACTCTAGAAGGAACACATGTCAAGGGACGTGACAGGGGTAAGGCGATGAAGCTCCAATAGTACTACCAAAGAAATCACCATGTCAACTACCGGATCCAAATCATCAGAAGTTGAAGGCATGGGAGACGATAGAAAATAGACATCAGGAGGGTATATAGATTATATATTTTCCTGAATTTCTTCACGAGGGGGAAGAAAAGAGGATCGATGATGGTTATCATCCCAAGGTAGGTCGTAAATGCATAACATTTCCATGATAGATTCATAGAAGGGAAAAATTGGGAAAATATAAGCAATCGCAGATGGAAAGGAACTTAACCATGATTGCATCAAGGAACTATCAGATGCCTATATATGTTGGTCATCCGACGAGGGAGAAGTGGATTGGATAGAAATGTATGATCTTTTGGCTAGACTAGGTGGCACAGAGTCACCTAGTGCATTGAATTCCAATGGACTAGGTATAATCCAAAGGTCAGATGATTCCAAAGATTGAAAATCCATGGTGAAAATCAAATCGATGGTGTAAATGTGATGTGTAGTCAGTGGAAGTGGTGTAGGGAAGGTACCCATGAGGCTAGAATATTTCAGTAAGCCAACACCAATTCTTTCATACGTGATCTTGTGGTCTCCCAAGAAAGGAATATTGTTAATAGCGAGAGTGCGAGCATCGATCGTGCAGAAATCTAACTTATCAACAATGATAATTTTCCTTGATGAGGAAATTGAATGCATCCAAAAACCAATGAGGCAATGACAGTCATAGCATAAAACAAACTTCTTCCAAGTAACAAGTTGTAATCAAGGGGAGCATCGACCACCTCGACATCAATAGTAACAATTTTTCCACCCAATTGGATGGGCAGGGACTGTAAAAGCCCATGGGAATGAAAACCTCACCCATCAAAGGCGCGTAACATAATTGGGGATTTGTTGAGTGTAGGTGATTTTAAACCTTTCCAACATGCTAAATACATGACACAAGTTGAGGCTCCCTCATCCAAGATAGTTCAGTGGATTTGTTGATTGTGAACAACAACGTCAACTTGGAAAGCAAGTTGGTGGGAGAGTCAAGACATATAATTGTCCAAGTTGAACATGATATGGTTTGATGAATCAGGATCAACAATGCCAATAGAGGCCAAGAGCGTTCTATGTTGACTGGGGCAGTGCTATAGAAATTCTAATGCAGACATAACACATGGTGCTTGAGCCAAATCTTCAACAATAATGTAGTTCTGTGTGGCACATGAACTAGGATTAAAGGTAGCTTTACGTATATTTCTCTTAGGAGGGAATAATATAGAGTCGAACACAGGTTTCTCAATATGAAGTGGTCCAAATAGAGGATTAATTGATGGAAGACTAATGAAGGACAGTGATGGATCCACTAAAGTACCGGTACCGTTAGTGTCTTTTCCTTTTTCAGGGTTACCTGATGTGTCGTATGGCTTAGAGAGAGTGTTCAAATTAAGCCCATTAAACATATCAAGGCATCATCATTAGGATGGCTAGAACTGCCCCCAGGAGAGGGGGTTTGAGCAACCATGGATTGCTACTATGGAAAAGGATGAGTAAGCACAACGAGTTGTAACTTTTCTTGGAAAATTTTTGCCACTTCATTGCGAAGTGGAGAGTCTCAAGTGTAGTGATCGTAACCACAAATGATACACAGGAATTTCAGTTTTCGTTGTGTTTGTTTTTCTGTAACAAGTGTTTGAGTTTGATTTTTTGGTTGTTCATTGTTATTTTTTTATTTATTCTTTGTCATCTTCTTACCTCCAAATTGTTCTGAAGAGGAAGATTGAACTGCATTCACCTCAAAGATCTAATTTTGGGGGGAGGTAGAGGAGAGTGTGAGCAATTGGGAAGTAGATTGAGTGCTGACAAAACCAATAATGCCATCCACATGAGATGATGATGACGACTTAGATGGATCATTATTAGCTCGAGCAACATTTGGAAGCAAATCATACAAAGTACGAGATTGTGAATAAACCAAATCTAAGTACTGAGCCTGAGCAATGGCTTGTTCCTCTATGACCATGCCACCCATAGCGACATCGTGAGTGATTGGGGGTAAAAGTGATTTAGTAAACCATTCTTCCAATAATATGTCAGGAATGACTACCTTGATCATCGTTCGTCGTCACCTCCACTAATGAATATGGTCAGAGATCTGCACAGAGTCAGTTTGACGAAGGGAGGTCAAGAGTTCAATGCTTGTCTCGTAGTGAATAGGTAGTTGAAAGTGTGTGAGGAAAGACATGGCAAGGGAATTGAAATTATGAAAAGAAGCACATGGTAGTTCAATATGCCACTTTGTTGCTGAGCCGGTAATTATGTGCTGGAAAAGACGCAAACATACAGAATCATCCATGAGGGAGTTTGATGAACATCACAAATGGAAATTCATCACATGGTTGTTTGGATCTTCGCTAGATTTTCCATAAAATTTTGAAATATCAGAAGGAAGTTTAGCTGGAAAGACTGGCCAAACTGGTGAATGAAAAAAAGGATCATTAGTTAACAGAGACAAGTCTAGGAGATACAGAGTCGCAAGGAAGGGTAGTTGTCGGTTAATTTGTAGATGATACTGGTGTGGCATAAGAACAATAGTAGGACCATAGACTGGGTTAAGTGGATAGTTTTAAGTAGTAGGTCCTCCTACATACGGTTTTTTTTTGGCCAGGATAAGAATGATTCGATGATGGATGAGAAACATTTGCATAACCTGGTCGGTTCTAAGAATTATAGGCTGGGTGATTTTATTTCCCATGAGGAGGATAAACATTTTTCCCTTGAGGAGGAAAATACACATTAGACTCATGAGGAGGATAAGACTGTGGTCCCGGAGAACTCCAACTAGTGCTTGGGATGTCGCCTGGATAAGGTTGTCCGTAAGATGTTCTGGAAGGAACAGGATTTGATACTCCTCCTAGTGGATTATGAGATGAGTGCCCCCCAATGTGGGGTTGAATAAAAGTGCCTCCTGAAGATACTCCCTGGGATTGTGAAGGGTTTCCAGCAAATGAAGGTTTCCCCCTTTCTAGTGGTGGATTTACAATTGAGGTATGACTAGAAAATAGAGGTTGCCCTCTAGGAGGAGCATGAAAAGGGGGTTTTTCCCCGAGAGGGGTAGGCCCGCCATAGAATTATATTCCTCCAGGAGGGAAAGGTTCATTAGATGGTAGTTTCCCTCTAGTTGTTTGTGTTTGGCCAGCAGGGGTCTGCATTCTCGAGTGAAAAGATGTCCCAGCAGCATCGTGTGGAACATGTGGAGCTGTAGAGTAAAAGCTTGTAGAAACTGGGGTAGGGATTGAAGTGCCTTGGAGATGAGTAGAGGTGATGAGTCCAGCATTAGGATGGACTTGTGCTGGCATAACAGTAGGGTTAATAGCCTGATCGACTGGGTGATTCATGGTTTGACCGGATGGTCCTGTTTCACTAGGAGGGTCATGAGGATGAAAGGGTTGTCGAAAGGATTCAAAATGTTCATAGAGATCGCGTCTCGATGAAGTCCTCTATACAGAATGAGAAGGTGTGGGATTGGTATCTACTGTGGTGCTAGGATGAACAAGAGTCCTATACTCATCACCAAATATTGGTTCTATGGATCCCATATATGTTTTGGTAAAAGTTCTCTCCGGTAATCATGGGACCTCTTTGTCTATGATGTTCCCAAGGGAGTCTAAATGAAGAAAAAGTGGTTTGAGAGGGATTACCAACAAAGATGTAGTGTCAGGAGTGGGATTTTCAACCGTAACCAAAGTGCCTTCTGAGTTATCTAATGGAGGAGAAATAACACTTCCAGTGTCAGATTGATTTTCTACCTCTCCACGGTAGTTGTCTTCTAGAGGGTTAGCAGGTAAGGGTTGATAGACTTCCGGAGGCAGCCCTTTCATACTTCGTGATCAACGAAGACCTTTATCATCTATAGGTTCAATTTTGGAGAATAACATAACACACTGAAAAACTAGGGTGAACTAACAAAAGAAACAACATACACTAATGTAATCTAGGAATCAACCAAGCAAACAAAACTTCTCTCGATGATCGTACTAGTTGGTGATGAAATCCAACGTCGCATGATCAAGTCGAGAAGGGGATAGGGTATGGTGTAATAGTTAAAATGGTGACCTGCTTAACGAACTTTCACCTTGGTGCAAGCTTCCACGTAGTAATTGTGGATTTACCCTCCAAGGATCCCGAGTGAGTTTGACCAATGTCTATTCCAAGTACAGTGATACTTCCCTTCACCGCCACCTTGTGTAAGTACCTAAATATTATGGAAACTAAAGACACCAATTCACAGTGAGTCCCTGAGCGGGTAGAGTCGACAGTCCAATCCAAAATGTATGGGTAGGATAACAAGTCTGAAATCAACCCGAGTGGCTCTCACACATAATCGTGGGTATACCTCCAAGTGACCCCCAATATATGATCTGACCACTACAAATAGTTGAACCGTGGAGGGATAATCTTAGTAATTCACCTGAATGCGACCTCTTGTGTAACCCCTGTGTGAGAGGGGGATCCCAAAAAACCGATACGACAATTGGATTTGACTCTCCCTAGCTCAAGATGCTAATGTTTGTTTTGAAAACTTTGGAGAGTTGTACTCACAACCTAATCCAAAGTGCTAACCCTAGTATACCATTGGTGGAAGATCCTAAAAACAAAAAATATTCTAGATAATTTTAATTAGCGTTCGTTTTATAGTTTTTCTTTAATCAAAGGGTATATGAAAGTTAACCTGATGGAATGATGACTCAATTCCCAAGACATGCATAACAAATAATAAGCAATCGTTTATTTTCAATGAACGCCTATTTAAGGGAAAGAGAAAGAGTTGTTTTCACTATCAAACACTAATATGGAATGTCCTCAATCAATTTGTTCTCAATCAAATCTAATGTAATGCTGAAACATTTCAGAAATTCCTTCTAATATGCAAACCAATCACTAATATGTATCTTTGTTGTTTGTATGTGAATGATGATTAATTCAATGAAAAACATCTCCTGCCAACTACCCTTTCATATCAAGGAGATTCGGACAAGCATAAGCAGATTTAGCACAAACAACACACCCTCTTGCTATGATTGAAACAAGAAGAAAAAAGAAAACAAAAGATAACAAAGAAAATCAATAATTTCACACAAAAGAAATATGCTAAGAAAAATGACCTCAAAGAACCAAATGAGGTGATTCACAGATTTTTGATGCCCTTAACCAGAGTTCCCTCTCAGTTGGATAAGAGAGAAGAAAGTAATGGATTGATTCCAAGTTCTCAACAGCAGAAATAATCAAAATAAGGAAGAAGGTCACAAAATATGAACAACAAAGTTCTTATTTGTCAAAAATAAGAGTGTCAAAGGTCAATAGGAAGAAGCATTGAAGCACAAAGAAGCTGAGCAAGGGCAAAAGCAGAGACTGGACTACAGAAAAGACAATTCTGGAAAGTTTGTTTTTGCAGAGGAAAGGTTGGTTCTCTTGTGTAAGGGGCACCAAAGCATTATAACGCTTTGTCTAAGACCAAGGGGGAGTGCCAGTGCTTTTCTAACATAGGAAAGGGAGCGCCAGTGTCTTAAAACCCAGAAAAATGTCCAAAAACCCAAAAACTCAGTTAAACTTTGTCAATCAAGATGAATGTGATGGGATAAGGATTCAATCAACATATGAAATCAAACATATAGGGTGAACAAGGTCTAAAAGAAACAAAGGTTAAGACAAGGTTTTTGAGGAAAACTAAAACTGAAGGTTTTGATTCGCTCCCCAGTGGAGTCACTAATTTCTATTGTAGGAAAATCTCCCTGTGGATAGGTAGATCTCCTCTTGAGAGCTAGACTCTTAACTATAAGAGAGAAGGTGATTAACATGGACACTGACTTCCTTTTAGATATAATCAAGATGATGAACAAAAGAAAGGAGGAAAGCATGTACCTTATGAACGTCATTTGTCCCTGCAAGGTCCAAGATGTGCTTCGATCTTGAGCTCCTCGGTAGATCTTGCAAGACAAAAAAAAGTACAAACAACTTCCTACTCTACTAAGATTAGCTAAAACATAGATCCATCTACTGTAGACAAACTTATATGGAACAAGTACAAGTTTGAAAGAAACAGGCCAAGCATTGATTATATTGATGAGAAAAAAGTGTTACTTACAGCCATGGATGTAGTGCAGTAGCTTCACCAAGCTCTCCTTGTACAAACCCTTGCTTAAACAGTCCACACACAAAATGTTGATGCTCTAAATGACATACCACTCATGAGATCATAATTTTGGTATAATTCTCAATCTCCATCCCCCCCTTCCTCCATGGAAATCCCTCATTATATAGGATTTGGAGACTTAACCACCATGGAGAGGATCTCTCATCAGATCCGCTAAGAAAGGAATCTCTAAGATATTTAGGGAGAAAATATCTCTTAAGGAGTTTGGGGAGGAAATATCTCTCAAGTATTTTAAGGGGGAAATATTTCAACCATCCATGAGATCCTCCACCTTCCCTAAAAAATAGGAAACCAAATGTGAGGTGGATTCTCACACTTAATTACTTTCTTTTTCATGAATATTAATAATAATTCATGTGCACCTGATTCTCACACTTAATCAATTCCTTTTCCATGAATATTAATAATAATTCATGTGTACTTGATATTTTGGCCTTGATGTAATACATCCATCCTCCACATTGACTAGGGATTGTGACATAGGTTATTCCATGGTGTCAAGGGTGTATGAGACACTTATATGACACTTAGGGCGAGGTACCTAGGTGTGCAAATTTCATGTGTAACAAATATTTGTTTCCATACATTAGGGAGTCATTTTTGTCATATTCCATGAACATAAAGTGATGGCATCTCTAAGCATACACCCCCTATATTGATGATTTAATGATCATAAAATAAATTAATTAATTTGTTTGACATTTTTTGCGGCATTGTCATGATTAAAGAATCATGTACCACATGATATTAAGATAAGATATTGTAGTGAGAGGTTGAATAATTTTTGGCATGTTTTTCATTGGATCCCTTATGTATTCAAGAGAGAAATTAATGAGAAGATATGTATGGAACGAAAAAGGAAGACATGGAGATAGTTTCTAATTAAAAAGAGAACCAAGTAGAAAAATATCCCATTGAATCTTGGTTCCCGACGGTTATCAACCCACAATATTCCTCCATCATTCAACATCTCTTGGAACCATATCAATCAGTGAAGTTAGTTTCTCATATTTTGGTATCTATCCAAGTATATTTTTCAAACTTGAATATGAGTATGTTTGTAATCTCGTTACACACATGGCTTCATTTGAATTTCTTGTACATATGAGGGAAGGGATTATTTTCTAAGTAGAGTAGTCTAGTCTAGAAGAATAAATGAATAAATAAAACCGTAAAGAGGAAAATAAGTCTAGTTGTGAAAACTAGTTTATTGGCACAATTGGACATGCATTTTTCTTGAAAACTAGGAAAATACTGAGAAAAATTCTAAACAACGCTAAGTAAATTCATGTTTGTTCAATATTGTATGATGGTTCTTCAAATTCATTTGTGTTTTTATCATGTTGGATGATGTGGGATTCCGTAAGTACCAACTTCTGACAAATCTCATCCTATCGATGCCATCACATCATCTGGGATCGATATTAGATATGTTTATAATTACCTTGAGGCTTGCATGCCTTAATGGTAGGATATCTCACTATCAACAAAGGGAATACATAAATGTCCCTTTACTTATGGATTCTATAGGTTTTCGACTTCAACACATCTATTCACACCAACTAGAATTTACTTGTGAACCTTGATGCCCATTGACATTAATGGTGGATCGTCTTGCATTAGTTAATGATTAGTAATCCAATGATTTATTTCTATGTTCAACTCCAAGTAAATTTATTCACATAGATTTAATTGTACAACTAGGGGATAAGGAAGAAGACTAGATAGCTTTATGATCCCAGCAAACAACTTGCAACAATTAATTTTCTTATTCAAATGTTTCTTCAATAGTCACTTCCAAAAACCAGTTGTACAACATTTCCATGATCCTATGTTACACAAAAGAAAACATTTAAGGATAAAGTAAATTCCTTCTTTTGCAAAATGGAATTGGAGAGGAAGAATAAATTTTATTTTGATTATTTTTAGTAGTTGCTTCTAGCACCAGTATGTAAGGCCTCATCTTCAATTGATCAACATTGATACTTGATTTAGATCTTATAATAAATCAAGATAATATATTTTCATAGTTCCATTTCAAATTCTTAGAATGTGGACTATTGTTATGATCATGGTAAATATTTAATGTATAAATTCCCCTTTATTATTATCATCATTTCAACATTCCAAGATGGTGTTTTGTAGGTCATCAACATCAAATTACTCCAACAGAAGCTTCAACATCCATGTTTAGGTAGTTTAATTAGCTACATGTAGTACATAACCACTATGTTCAATAGTTATATGATCTCTATATTTGTTACATGATGACTCATAACAAATTGGTTGAAGTTTTTCGTACAATGTGGAGTTTGTTAGCTCTAGGATAAGAGTCTAGGGTTTCCAAGACAACTCTAGTCTCTTCTCTCCATCACTCCACCGATATACATCAACACCATCAATATTTTTGTGTCATTTTCTATGCAAAAATCAGTCTCAAATAAACATCCATATGGTTCAAAAATATTTAGTTGGCTCAGTTGAATGAAACAATGGTCTCTAAGAGAGATCGAGGCATAACCAGAGTATAGTGCTAGAGATCCTCTACTCAAATCCATAGGTTGGCTTCCATTTCTCATAAAATTTCAAGGGTATGAAACCTATGTAATGAGGGTATTTGCATAAGAGTTTGATTGTAATGTGGCTCGCATGGGTGACTTAGTACTTGTTGACTCCGAGGAAACATTGGCTCGAGATATAAGATTTCTGTGAAAAAGGGAATGATGGTTCAAAAATAAACAAGTGGAGAAAGGGGCCTAGGATTGATTCATGTGCTCAATGTGATAAAATTTAGATTGGAAAAAGGGGGTTCCTCAAGTATGGATTGCAGAAAAGTGGAGAAATATCATGTTCATGTTTTAGAAGGATATTACTTATGAGGGACAATATGCTATCACTTTTCTCTACCATATCCACATTTCGTTACATTTTGAAACTGGTAATCATTTAAATTTTCCATTTTATCTCTGTAAAATCCTAGGTAGGATGGATAAGCGTGTGCATGAAAACCTTAAGAAAGTTAATGACATATTGTCTCACCATGGATTGATTAAAATTTTGATTGTTGAGGAATTAAAAAAGAGAGGAGATAATTGGGATGGATTCCTATCCCATAATGCTTTTGTTTTAAAAGAGGATCCATATAAAGAAATACCCTATGAGCCTATCATTATTGTTGATCACAATAATAAAAATAATCATGAATGACTTATCTCCCATGGAGATAAGGAATTAACAATTCATGACAAAGCCCTTGAATAGAGTCCTTTGAAATAGAAGCATCAATAATATGCCCATGTCGCACCAACCATTACCACTATCCTATCACCAGTTGTCACTGCCATTTTTCCATTGGTCATTCCTACAAGGGATACTGTAACGTACCTAGTCACAAGATGAGCATCATTACATTTGGAATGCACATAAAAATTTAGATTTTCTACTTAATTAAATTCTTGTACCTTATTAGCCACAGACCACACATGGATTTGACCATTTTATTGATACCATAGTTATAAATCCATATAACAACATATACGAAACATGAATAAAATTGTTCAAGAAACATCAAACACACAACATTCATAGAAACCATTTACAGAATGGAATGAATATAAGAAAAAAAATTAAAAAATTATCTATTAATAATTAACCAACTGGCTACAAATGAAGGATGAACCTCCCATCCATAGGCACTTATGTTCATTTTCTCTCAAAACCATGCCACCCCCAATTTGAGACTATGAATCAACAAGGACATTCATTGCATTGGTTGTCCACTCTCCACACACAACAACTCCAAAACTCAAGTTCTACTCCAACATGAGTTCCATTCCTCCATCTCTCTCTTCCCCACAACCTGCACTACCCATGGAATGTACTCCCTTCAATTTTCATAGTCCCTCAGGCTATAATATTCGTCTATTAAGGTCCCTAGTGCAATTGATTGTCCAAGAATTCCTTAGTTGGGATCGAGGATATTTGAGTTACTTCAGGATTTGTCACTGTAGCCTTCACAAGGCTCTGAGACATTTCCTCATTGGGAAAATGCAGTACATCCTAACATCCCAATTTATAAGCACACATGACTCCTTTCTACAATAACCACAGACCGGCAATGGCTTCCTTATACCACATCATGGCTGGTATTCTTCCCATGCCTTTGATTTCTCTTTGCTTCCCAAATCTCCATGTAAAAAATGTTCTTCATCCAAAAACGTGACTATCCAAAAAACACACCCTTGGTCACATTAATTTCCTCTCTTGCTTTCTTTGTTGACATGACTTACACTCTTCCCCAAGATTACTTTACTCATTCATGCACTCTCCAATAACTATGGGGTGTGACCACTTACACCCACCCTCTTACATGAGTTAAATGGTTGGATTCTTATATACTCAATCAAAAAATATAAGGTTATACACAATCATAATAATTTCAGGAATATGGGTTGGATTAATACCCATGAATAATTCCCCCTTGGATCCCTCTCTCTTGTGGAATAATATCCCCCCATCGTTCTTCATTATTTTCATACTAAAACCAATGACTATTACTTTTATTAATTATTCAATGTTCATAATATCCAATTTGGGCCCTAGCCACATTAAACCAATATGGGCTCTTGGCCCCAATACATCAGCTCACCATCATAATTCACATTATACAATAACATTATAATTCATGAGGATTAGAACTAGGGATGTTACATATACAAGGAGTATGGCCAGATGAAAAATAAATATCATAACCCCAATTCCAGACACTCCTTGTTTACCAACAAATCCAATTCTCCTAGATCATGAACATGCACCTTTCGAACAAGATGATATTCGATCACCTAATCTCTCAATTCCACTATCTAAAAAGAATTGAAAATACATTCTCAGACAAAGAAACATGTGTCTTCATATCCTCACTATAATGGACCATCTACACCTGTGTTATAGTCCAAAAGTGCCTTACCTATGCATACATGACATTGGACTTTCCACTTACATATTTTTCCAAAATATTGATAAGGTTTCTTCTTAAAAAAACATTTTTTTGGAAAATGTACACACTCTATTAAACTAATAGCTCATGTACATGCGCTTGCTACATGATAGTTAGACCACATACATACACAAGATGCATGCTAGTTATCCCGCCTTTAACTCCAAAAGTTGCAAAAAATATAAAATTTCAAGGAATTCGGTGAAGTTTATGGGATATAGAGGGTTTCCCAACCATTTTACCCATTGTATCCCATCCCAAAACTGAATAACCATATTTTTATCATATGAAAAGAGGTCTTGGGGTGTGATTTGAAAGGAAAAGAAAGATAATAAGAAAACTCTTCCAAAATCCCTTCCCCTTCTTAGCCCAAGTTTTGCATCCTATTATGAGTTTTGGCTTCAGCCTTCCCCTCAAACCATTTATCCCTATACAACCATTTCTCCTTTCCCAAGTGATAAGTTGGTTGTGAGAAGCTAGCATGGGATTGATGCACTTGGAGCCATGATAGAGGAGCCTGGACCTAGTTCCTGGAGTCATTGTCGATGAAGGTTGTAATCCTTTTGATCTTAATATTGAATAAAAGGGTTCATTCTTGTCCCAAAACATTATGTCTATATTATTTTATTGATTTATGCATTTATGTCTATATCTAAACATTTAAAGTGATAAGTAGACAGTGTATGTGTTGTAGTATTGTTTTCGTAAGTTTTTTTGTTGGTCATCTTTGGGAGGAGACGCACAATATATGAAGTTGCAAAGGAGATAGAGGTCTACACAAACTGCAAGGACTAAAGGTGCACACACTGACCTTCAGTCGTTTCTCTTGTCATTCAATTTAAATATTTTTGGGATAGCTTAAGGGTAGAACAATATTTTAAGGGAACTTAGTGCTATGCCTATACCTAGACCCAATATAGGGGGATTTTCCTCGTAGTAGAATTGGTGACTCCACCGGGGAGTCTCTCTAGGGTCTTAGTTGGATATTTTGGTTTAATTCATTTTTTTTCAGTTTCTTTTTTAGTTTTCTAGGTTTAGTTAGTCAGTTTAGGGCCTTTGGTCACCTTCTTGGTGCCTAGAAACCTTTCTTTCCCAATCAATTACCTAAGCATTTTTTCCTTTTTAAAATTTCCAGAGGTGTACGCACCCTATCCTCTATTTATCCCATGTACATATGAAATATGCACAGTATACAACTTGCGTACATATGTAGGATTCTTGTACACAACCCGCATCTCTGTGTTTTGGAAGGTTTAAAAAAAAATACTTTTTCTTTCTTGACAAGAAGCTTTGTCCTTCTTAGGCTGCCTTCAACTCTTCAGGGTCTCTCTTAATGGTCTTTGGTTGGGTTAAAGATTTTGTTTTAACTTAATCTTTGTAAAGAACCCCTGTTGTTTCTTTATTTTCTTTTGTTTTCTTTAGAGGTTTAGAGTGAGCCTATAAGTGTTATATCCTCCTCTGGATTCTAATGAATCCATGCATTGAAGTGGTGGTGTAGGGTTTGTGTTAGTCTTGGGTTCATTTTCTCTTTATCTTGTTTATGCTTTGAAAAAATGAAAAAAAATCATTTACTTGTGTTTTTTTTTCTTTTCCAAACATTTCAAAAAATAAAAAATAATTTATTTTCATTTAGTTATGCATTTTGTTTGGTAGTTGTAGCATAGGTTTATTGAGACCCGAAATTGACATCCCCATTACCCTATTATACTCTTCATCTATACATTTTTGGCTTACCTAAGCTTGGTTGAATGACAAGAACGCTACCATTAGCCATTGATAAGGTCATAAGGTAAAGTATGGTTAATTCATGCATTTTGTGGTTTATTGAGCTAGGGAATTAAATATTTCATGTACTAATGCTTCAATTTTCCATGTATAATCTTTGACCTCTAGATAAATCTAGCCTTCCTGTACCAGCTCAGCTATCTGGTACTTGTGCACCAAGACTACCATTGTTCAAATCCGGTACCAAATGCATCTGGTACTAAATCTCATCTGTTGCAATCCGGTACCAATGATCGTGGACTGTCGTGATCTGGTACCAATATAGAGAGACGAATGTACCAAGTTTAGCTACAGATCACCCAAGACAATTGGTGGATATTTATTTTCTTTAGCAAGGCTATGTTAGAATAGTTTGTTGATTGCCTCATCCTCATGCACTTTGTGTCATGAGGATGAATCTAAAAGATGTAACTGAATAATTAAATTTAAACATTTGACTAATTTGCAAATCACTTCACCTCCTTGTGTTTCATGACTAAGACTGTTTAAATAGTTGTGGCAAGGATGGTGGAGGGAGAGTTAGCATATTAAAAACATGTGAAGCAGCATGTGATATTGCAGAACATATTCTGAGTGAAGACTAATAGAAGAACTTCATTTATCTCAATGTATTGATTTTCTATGATTGAATATGAGTTGAGTTGTTAACAAAAGTTTGATTTTATGTTTTGAGATTTGAGTGAGAGTAATGTGTGGGTTGAAAACAAGCTTACTGTAGACTTCAGTAGCTGACCTATTGAAGTGGAAAGGGCCCATCACCCAATAGAGGTCATCATCTTTGTAGATTAGCATTAACATTTGTTTTCAATACTGTAAATGTTAAATTAGTTGAAGCTTTGACTTTGTTAGATGATAGAAGTACAACTTAGACTAGGATTTCCATTATATGATTTCTTAGAGATCTTTACTTGCCCTATTTTTTCATATGCTATGTTTTTATGAATTTTATTTTGTTCTATAGACATGAATATCGGTAGCAGTAGTCAGACATATTTGAAGGAGAACTAGTGAAGTTCACAACAACACATTCTGAACCACATCATACTCAGTATATTGACTGTTGAACTACCCATGCTATGTCTTGATGATTGATGTGTAATTTTCCCTTTCAGAAGTGTGGATTGCATAGTTAGTTTTCTGGGCCAGATAGCAGAGTTGATCTGTCAAACCAACTCCATATCATACTTTCATGTGCCATAATGGTGTAGATAGCCTCTTTGTGAAAGACAACAAAAGTGCATTATAGTTTGCTATTTCGATTTGTTTCCAACATGCATAATCTAGCTTAGTTATATACTCATGACATTAGAAATTACCTTTCTTACTGGTGTCTTGTAACTCTGTTGATTACGAATCCTGGATTGATAATTAAGGAGTGCATTATACTAAACATATAAGAAACACAACATGTTGGTGCCATTGTCAGGGAGTTGCAAACGGTAGGAAGTGATTTTTAGCTTAGATTATTTGTATAAATTTTTAATGCTTTTTAAGGCTACTTGAGGGAGGAGGATAAAATGTTTAAGACGTGAGTGAAGAGACACGCGGCCACTAGAGTGGGGTTCTCCGAATCCTGGTTTCCTTCTTACATTCTAGATAGAATTACGATTTCAATTCATTTAAAGAATCAAATTTCCATTTGATGCATAGATATAGAGATAACAAGGGTAGATTTGTAAGCTCCAAAGATTCAAAAACAACCCCCCCAACTAATCCAACTGACACTGGTGCAGGAAAAATTCCACGAAGAGAAAATTCAAGGGGAGTCAGTGAGACTCCAAAAGGTGATCCAGATTTATGTAGGAACACAATGAAATGCAGAAATACACATAAACACAGAGATGCAGTGGAAATAAGACTTCATTTCATTAATAACAAATGATTGAAATATGCTTACAGACATAATGGAAATAAACTAGCTAGGGCGTTGGTAGCTTATCTCTGAGAAGAGATGTGGTCGCTACTCACATCCGTGAGAATATGATTACAATGAGGCTCTGAAGGCCCTTTTACAATAAACGGGAATTCCAAAAGTCCTATACATACAAAAACCTAACCCTAGGAGATGAAGCGCCAAAAGTCATGTGGGCCCCGTTTGGGTAATTTGGTGCATCAACTTCCCAGGGTCATAACTTTTGCATACGATCTTCGTTTTAGGCGTATGATAGCTCGTTGGAAAGATCTATATGAGGCCTACAATGATCGAGACAAAATAGCATCATTAGATGCTATTTTGCAACAACACAATACCCAAAAAAACATCGTTTAGGGCCTCAAAATGGCCCCGGAAGTTCAGGACCCGAAAAAAAACTGCTAAAAATAGTAAACTATGCAAAAACTGAAAAACTGAAAGAAGCAATGGTGGGGGTCCAAGTGGAATAGGTGGGTGGCCACCAATATCCACCTGGATCATTCCTCCCCCCTTAGGAAGCAATGGTCCCCATTGCGTTGAGTTCCTTCATGAGATGAGGAAACTTCTGTTGAACTTGGTCCCTCGTGAGACATTTGCCTTGGTGAAGGAGTTGGCCTACTTTGACAACTCGATATAGAGGTATCCTTTTTTTTCGGGTGTGCTTGATCTGTGTATCCATGATCTGATCAGTTCTGGCTTGTTCCATGCAGTCTATATTTAACTCTGTTGGTGTGAGTTGTTCTGCCATGTCGGATGTGTCTAGTAGAGATGGAAAGCAGGGCCGAAGGCGGTCCACATTGAACACTGGGTGCATACCAAGGAATGGTGGAATGCTGAGCTCAAAGGAATTTTCCCCAACAGCCTTGGTGAGGGTGTACGACCCATATCGAAGCGGACGAAGCTTGCGGTGGGGTCCAGTGAGGCGCTCCTTTTGCAAATGCAGCCACACTTTGTCGCCCACTTGGAAGTAGTGTGGCACCCGATGTTGATCATGTCGTTGCTTGTACTTAGCATTGGCTCTGTCCAAGATGTCATGAACCTGTTGGAAGATGTGTTGAATGTGCTCAGTGAAGTTGTTTGCCTTATCCGCCTCAGACTGGACATGAGTTGAATCTTCCTGAGTAGCCACAAATGGCATGGCAATGTCAATGGGACATAGTGGCTGGAATCCCAAGCCCACTTGAAAGGGGTTGTGGCTAGTTGAGCTATGGAGAGCCCGATTGTAGATGTGTTGTACATAGGGGAGGCTCTCATCCCATGTGCATGGATTCTTTGAATTGTACATGCGCAGAATGTGTACGATCATCTGGTTGATGACCTCTATCTGGCCATCAGTTTGTGGATGGAAAGATGTGGAGTTGTTGAGCTTGGTGTCCAACATCGACCAGAGGTTGGACCAAAATGTACTGAGGAACCTACTGTCCCAATCTGAGATGATAGACTGTGGGATCCCAAAGTGTACCCACAATCGTTCAAAGAAGAGTTTAGCAGTGGCTTCTGCTGTGATGTTCTTCTTGCAGACCATCATAATGGACATCTTCAAGAATCGGTCGACGACCACAAAAACACAGTCATTGCCATGCTTAGTAGAAGGAAGGCCTGACATGTAATCAATAGAGATGGATTCCCAAGGTCGACTGGGGATAGGAAGTGGATTATAGAGGCCTTGCTTCTTGATGTTCGGTTTGGCAATGGCGCAAGCAGTGCAGGACTTGATGTACTTCCTGACATCTTGTCGAAGGTTCGGCCAATAGAAATACTTTTGCAGTACTGCCACAGTTTTCTCGACCCCAAAATGCCCAGCGACTCGACTGTAGTGCACCTCCCAAATCATCTTGACATGCTCGCTTGAAGGAACACAAGGTGTCCCAAGTGACAAAGCAAGGCATCCTGGAGGTGAAAATTGGAAACTTGCTTACCCTCCAAGAGTGTATTGTATGTGTGGCTGAATTCTGGATCACTTGTGTAGAGAAGCATTCAATCAGAAGTCTCGTGCCCACAAGAGTTGAGCACAGTGGTTAGCGCCACGATGGGTGGTCGACTGAGGCAGTCTGCAACATTATTGGTGCTACCTTTTTTTTACTTAATGTTCAAATGAAACTGTTGCAGGTATGTGGACCACTTCTGATGGCGATCATTCTGCAACTTCCCTTGTGGCTGTATGAACTATAGGGGTTGGTGGTCTGTGTGGATGATCGTTTCCTCTCCCAAAATGTAATGCTTTCATTGCCGACAAGCCTGCACAATGGAATACATTTCTTTGTCATAAGTGGGATGATTTCGTACTGTGTCGGAAAGTGTCTCACTATGATATGCCACTGGATGCCCATGTTGACTAAGGACTGCCCCAATAGCATAGTCAGAGGCATCTGTCTTGATCTCAAATGGTTGTTGTAAGTCTGGTAATGTGAGCACTGGTGCAGAGAAGAGGCGATGTTTCAACTCCCTGAATGCCTTCTGTTGAGATTCAGACCAAAATAATTTTGCTTTAGCTCCTCCCTTGGTGACTTGACTAAAGGGCCAAGTGATATGAGAGAATCCCAACACAAACCTGCGGTAGAAATTGGCACGACCTAAAAATATGCGGAGCTCTGTTAGGGTAGCTGGGGTTGGCCAGTCCTGAATGACTTGGATCTTTGCTGGATCCACATGCACCCCCCGCTCATCAATAATGTATCCTAGATACTGAACCTGGGTTATGCCAAAAGTGCATTTCTCCAAATTGGCACACAACTTGTGTTGTCGCAGTGTTTGGAGGACCTGTCGGATATAGTGGAGGTGCTCTTCCCAAGTCTGGCTGAAGATCAGAATGTCATCCAGGTACACCACTACAAATGAGTTGGTGAATGGCCACAGGATATCGTCCATTAGCCTCATGAAGGTTGTAGGGGAATTCGTTAACCCGAAAGGCATGACCAACCATTCGAAAAGGCCCTCCTTGGATTTGAATGCAGTCTTCCACACATCAAAGGGTTCGATTGGTACTGGGTGATACCCAGACTTCAAGTCGATCTTGCTGAAATATTTTTCCCCCTTGAGTTGGTCCAGAAGGTCATCAATCTGTGGGATCGGGTACCTATTCCGAATAGTGATCTTCTTCAATGCTCGATAGTCAATGCAGAGTCTCCAAGTCCCATCCTTCTTCTGCACCAATACGATCGGGCTCCCACAGGGTGATGAAATCGGTCGAATGTGACCTTTCTGCAACATCTCCTGAATTTGCCTCTTGATTTCATCATTCTGTAGGACAGAGTGTCAGTATATGGGTCCATTGGGCAGCGGTGCACCTGGGGTCAGATCGATGGGGTGCTTGACCTGGAAGTGTAGAGGCACCCCTGCGGGGGAGGTGAAGATGTCCTCGTACTCCGCCATGACCTTATCCATCTGTTGTTTTTGTGTAGTGGGGCCTTGTCTAGAGTTCATGTTCACAGTCTTATGCTTTCCTTGAGGGCGGATCATCAGGAAAACAAATTTCCTGGTTTTGGAAATGAGCTTACTGCATTTTTTTGCAGTAACCAAAGAGATGGTGGTAGGTGGTGCTATCTCCGGTATCTTGTACAACTTATTGCCCAAAGTAATAATAACAGCACGAGGCCTGGACTCATACACAACATGTCACTTCCACAAGTACGGTTGGCCTAATAATACATCAGAAACATCAAGAGGAGAAATGTCACATAATACCTCATCCGTGAAGGGCTTGATGTTATAGGGAAGGTGACATTATCGACTGACGTGGAGGTCCCGTCCTTGGTGCAACCATCTGATGGTGTATGGTTGTGGGTGTGTTGTGGTCAGCAAGCCCAACCGCTTCACGACCTCTACCAAGATGAGGTTCTTCTGGCTCCCGTTGTTGACAATGAACTACAATGGGGAACCCTTTACCCACATCTTGGAATGGAAGAGACACTCTGCCTCCTCTGGATCTTCTGGTTCCTCCTTCTGGATCTTCATGGTGGAAATGATGGCGTTGGGCTCCACATCGATAATCTGCTTCCCCCTGTCATTCCCCTTGTTAGGTTCTGATTCAGAGTCGGAGCATGCATCCGATTCAGAAGCCTTCAACTCGGCTACCAGTGACTGTTTGGCCCGACACTCACTTGTGTTGTGAGTGGAGCTCTTATGCAACTCACACCACTTCCCCGTGTCCTTTTTTGGCTTCGTTGTGTTGTTCTTTGCTTGTGTCTTTGGCGGGTTGTCCTGGGCTACCCCGCCTTGGCTTGGTCCTTTGTTTTGTGGTTTGGGAGTAACTTTCCTGTGCTTNGCTTCTGATTTGCAGACCCAAAGTCTCGCTTCTTCTGTTTGAACTTCTGCTCAATCTTGGTAGCATATCGGTATGCCACACCAAGTGAGAAGATGTCGAGGAACTCCATTTCCTCCTGAATGTATCTATGCAAACAACTGCGGTACTTTAACACCAAATGTTTCTCTGAATCTTTGATACCCAACTTTGTGTGTAGGGTATGAAACAGATTCATCATCTCATGCGCATCTTGGTCCCTTTGCTGCTGCAACATAGTCCATTGTATGTATTTGTCCTCATAGCTCCCCATGGGATAATATTTTTCCTTGATGGCATCTTGGAAAGAATTCCAAGTGGGTGTATCTGAGAACAAATAGGGTTCTCCCTCGCCCTCTTGCTCCGAGTAGGTTTCCCACCAGTCCTTGACATGGGGGGCAACTTTGAGAAGTGCGAAAATAAACTTTTCTCGGTCGGAAAAGTAATGAACCGAGAAATATCCTTCTAAGAGATTCAACCATCTATCTACGACATCTACATCTATTTGGCTATCAAATATGGGAATGTCAAAGTTTACTTGTACCTTAAAAGGAGTGGCACCTCCAAAGTGGCTTCTGGATGTCGATGCACTGCCAGTCGGAATCCGTTGAAGAATCTGGGCAAAGTTGTCCATCATCGCGTTCCTTTGTTTCT
>ML777977.1:54480-114925 GCA_009831015.1 Picea engelmannii
GGAAGATCCTTCTAGAAGCGGAAGCTTCTATTAGGTCTTCTTACATCCCCCTTATTCTATTTTATTGAAAGGTCTTATTAATATTGACCTTTATTACATCCGAATACATTGATCTACCTATGTGCGGGTTAGGACCTTAACATTCACCCTGACACATGTGCACATCATATCTACACTAATGACCAAATTATACTAGTTAGAAAGCCTCAGCAAAGGATGAATCCAACCCTTAAAGATATTGTAAAAGAGGAATTGCAAAAACTCCTTCGAGCCAATCGCATATACCCCATTTCAAATAGTCAATGGGTATCTCCACTTTTCATAGTTCCCAAGAAAAATGCTAAGTGGAGGATATGTGTAGACTTTCGGAAGTTAAACAAAGCCACCATAGGGATTATTTTCCCTTACCATTTATTGATCAGGTGCTGGATACCTTGTCCGGAAAGAAGTATTTTTCATTCTTGGATGGGTTTAGTGGTTACAACCAAATACAAATAGCACCCAAATACCAAGAGAAGACAACTTTCATCGGCCCTTGGGGCACATATTCTTATAGGGTGCTCCCTTTCAGACTTTGCAATGCCCCAACCACTTTTCAAAGAGTTGTCCTAGCCATTTTCTCTGACTTGACCAATAATTGTGTGGAAGTCTACATGGATGACTTTATAGTCAATGGACAAGACTTCTAGGAAGCATTCACTAGTCTAGAAAAAGTCTTGATTAGGTGTAAGGAAACTAATCTTTCCTTAAGTAATGAAAAATAAAAAATGATGCTCACTGAAGGTATTGTTTTGGGACATCACATTTCCAGTTTTGGAATGAGAGTTGATCCAGAAAAGATTTATATCATTACACAAATTAGAATACCTTCCTCACAAAAGGAAGTCTGCAGATTTTTAGGACATGTTGGCTACTATAGAATATTCATTCCAAATTTTACAAGACTAGCTACCCCTTTTTTCAAATTATTATCTAAAGAAGTTGAATTTAAGTGGGATGATGAATGCGAAATATCTTTTGAAATTCTAAAACAAAAATTGTCAACTACCCCTATATTAAGAGGACCAAATTGGTCCCTTCCTTTTCATATCTATACCGATGCCTCAGACACAACCCTTGGGGTAGTCCTTGGACAAAGAGAAAATCAAATTCCCTATGCTATTTACTTCGTCAGTAAAAATCTGTCTCCAGTTGAAGTTAATTATACAGTCACAAAAAAAAATTGCTAGTTGTAGTCCATGCTATCAATAAATTTAGACACTATAGTACAGGATATCAAGCTTTTGTACACACTGATCATTCAACCATCAAATTCTTAATGAACAAACCTGTAAGAAATCCGAGAGTTACACAATGGCTCTTATTATTACAAGAGTTTAATATCAACATTTTTGATAGACCTGGTAAAGATAATCTTGTGGCTGATTTCTTATCTAGAATGATTCATCTGGGAGATAATGCACCAGTAGAAAATAAATTTCATGATGAAAATTTATTTTCTATTTCTACATTCACTCCATGGTATGCATATGTCTCTAACTATCTTGTGATAGGGAAGATGCCTCAAAAATTGTCTCCTAGAGAAAAACAGAAAGTAATTCAACTAAGTGCA
Source organism: Picea engelmannii (assembly GCA_009831015.1). NCBI lineage: Eukaryota > Viridiplantae > Streptophyta > Pinopsida > Pinales > Pinaceae > Picea > Picea engelmannii. The sequence goes on from ML777977.1 coordinate 56,093, forward strand.
AATTACATGTGGCACGATGATTGCTTCTACAAAACAAGACCAGATTTGGTGATCAGGAGATGTGTAAGGGAAGATGAAATTCATGATATTCTGCAAGCCTGCCATGATGGTCTTTGTGGATGACACTTCACATACAAGAGGACCTCTTACAAAGTTCTGCAATCTAGTTACTACTAGCCCCATATTTTCAGAGATGCTAAAACGTATGTATCCAATTGTGATGAATGCTAACGAATGGGTAATCCTATTGCATGAGACCAAATGCCACTTCAATCCCAAGTATTTATTGAGCCTTTCTAGAAATGGGCATGAGATTTTGTAGGGCCCATTAACCCTGCATCTAAAAAGAAAAAGTATATACTTGTATGCATTGACTATGTGACTAAATGGGTTGAAGCAAAAGCTTTACCAACTGCAAGTGAACAATCAGTGGTAGATTTCCTTTTTAGTGATATCTTTAATAGATTTGGTGTACCTCGAGAAATTGTGACTGATCAGGGAACTCAATTTACCTCTCATCTAGTCAAATTTGTTACAGAACAATACCAAATCAAACACAGGAAATATACACCCTACCATCCACAGGAAAATGGACAAGTAGAATCAACCAACAAAGTTATTGAGTCCATTCTTACCAAAACAGTATAACTGCACCATAAGGATTGGGATGACAAATTATTAGAATCCTTATGGGCTTATAGAATCACCTGGAGGAATACAATCGGACATACACCCTATGAGTTGGTGTATGGGAAGCAGGTGCTTCTTCCCATAGAATTCCAGATCAAAACCTTCAGGACTGCAGTACAAGTTGGCATGAACTTGGATGAAGCCCAACAACAAAGACTCTTGCAGCTTAATGAGTTGGATGAAACTAGGTAGGAATCACTTCAAAGAACTACCCTCATTCAAGAACAGAGAAGAAAATGGCATGACAAGTATCTCAAAAAGAAAAATTTTCAACAAGGAGATTGGGCCCTATTGTATGACAGCAGATTCAAGAACTTCAAAGGTAAGTTAACTACTTGTTGGATGGGACCTTACTAAATTGACACTATCTACAATAATGGTTCAATCAGGATAAAGACAATTGATGAACAACATACACCACTACTTGTGAATGGTCACCGGTTGCGAGTTTACAACAAACCCCTATCAAAAGAAGAATTCTTGACTCGTATACTACAAAATTCAGATATGCAGATGATCAGTAAGGAAGGAGACCCTCCTACTGATCCACATTGATTGATTGGTTTATTTGAAATTTTTGTACATAGGTGTGGATCGAATTTTGTTAATAAGATGAAGGTAACAAGATATTCTTACCTCCTTTTGTTTTACTTTTGCAATTTTTTTCTTTTTTTTGTAAGTAAATTTATATAATTTATTTGATCCTTCATGAACTTTCTAAACATTAGTTTGTAGGCATCAACAATATTTTCTTCTTCTTCGGTACCAGAAATCCTGTTCTGGACCGGTACCATCAGTCTGGTACCAACAGTTCGGTACCAGTCTGGTAGCAGAAGTCTATCCTTCTACAGTACTATCAAGACACATTACCTATTTGACAAAGAATACTACGCATATTTCAAAATCTTATGTCAATTAATCTGAAATATGAAGCCATGCAAACAACCACTTAAGCTGGAACCAAGAAGCCAAATGCAGTATCAAATGGTAGCCCTTGTGAAGCAATAATTTATTTTTGTTCTGTTGACAACTAAAGGGAAGTATTTTAATTTCTTTTGGTTCTGTTGCTAGTTAAAAAGAAGTATTTTAATTTCTTTTGGTTCTATTGCTTAAAAACAAAATAAAAAGAGGGACACAATCTTTACCTATGATTTGTCAAAGAACCATAATCTGCTTCAAAGACTAGAAGTTGCCTTTATCCAGTATTTCAGCATGATTTAAAGGAAAAAATATATTATCCTATAAGTAACTATCTCACCCTAACCAGACTTCAATAGTATTCATTGGATTATCTTATTAAAGAGTAACATATGAGTATATGAACACTCTCTACCATGGGCACACTAGAAAAACTTTTATGGAAGAGGATGTACCAGTACCCTAAGGATACTTTAGGTCATTCTCTTATGGACAAATTCAGACAAAATTATACATCTGGATCACTCTAAAGAAATAATGTTCATAAAAAGTTTATTTTTCCTTCAGAAAAATATTTAAAATACATTCAAAAGAAGAGTATATTCCTTCCAACCCAATACCATCCCAGCCTATAAAAAGGTTTTCAGATGAGCCTCCCCTATCACCGTGCAAAGCACTCTTTAATAAAAACCAAAATAGGTGACTATGGACAAGAAGCCTCTGATGGAAAAAGGGTTTAAGAGACTAACCTGTCGGGATACTAAACAGGTCTGCTGGCAGCAGGTACCGGTCTGTGGTATGACTAGGCAAACCCATCAGGGTACTGAATAGTCTTGTTGGCAATGGGGAATTTTTCTTGGGGAAGGCACCTCTCACTAATTATCACAACTACCCCACCAGAGTACTGAACAAGCTTGCTGGAAGTGGGTTCTGGTTGAGAAATGTCTCATCTATACTTGTCTAATTGAAAATTTCACTTTTATCATCCAAAACAAAAAGAGAAAATGTCACTATTGGTTTTCATGAGATACAAACTCCAGATTAATCAGCAACATAATTACTTCAAGAAAATGTCCATTTGAGAATCACCCTAAGTCAACTTACCAGTTTGACATCTAAAACCTACATTATCTAAGAAGGAAAATTCTTAAGAGTGGAGCCCTAAATAGGGAGTCTAATATACTTACACTATGAAATTTATCTATAACATCCAATGATAGTAAATCTCATAAGCAAGTTAGGTGGGATCTGTTCTTCTGGCAAACATATAAATATTCCCCTGTTTCACTGCTGAATGCTACCTTTGTCAATAATCCATGAAAAGAAGGGCAATTTCACTTTTTTAGGTATCAGATCATATGCTAGGTGATAAATGTACTCCTAGAATTTGATTGGTTTCTTTTGCTCTTGTCATCTTTCCTCCATTATGATATAAAATATTGAATCTTCTTACATATAGATATACAACATCTTTGGCATGGGGGAAGGTCAAAGAGCCCCTTCAAAACTCTTTTTCAAACTCACATGATCACCCTGCATAACCAAATACAAAAGAATATAAGCATAGAATAAAAGAAGTACAGGATATTCTCATACCAAGTTTTCAAGAAACTTCAGTCTAAAAGGATGAATTCTAACAATTTACAGGAAGTCACACATGCTATGGGTATTGATCATACAAAGGTAAAAGAAAAGGTAACATGATATTTATTTTCCTATGCTCATAAAACTACAATAAGTATGAAAATATATACTAGATCTTATGACCTTAGTATTAAAACCATGCACCTATCCCTCATACCCATATGCCTAAACTTAATCAATCCTCTCATAGCGCTCGAACATGGTTAAGGGAAAAATCACATCAAAATATGAAGCATGTCGACTAATGATAGCCACGAATATATTTCGTCCTTAAGCAATTCATGAACATATATTATGTCATGAACCATGATCCAACATCAAATTCACCACTCGAAAGTCCAGTCACCTATCCCAAAATGATGCTTTGACACCCAACATCTTGTCCTCATCATTACAGTAATGGGTAGAAATGAAATGGCTTATCTGGGTGGCGAAGCCATCTAGATAAGCCTCACCTGGTCATAAATTTTCCTTGTGACATCCTTAAACTTACCATTCGCATTATCAACACCCTCACCATATTCCCTTTGTCCTGAGCTTTCTCCAATCCCAAGCCTACTCCTCTCCGGTACCAAATCCTTACCCTCATCAATTGACTAAACCCTTGTGCTACAGACTGATATTTTTCTCATAACTTATAACGATGGTTGTTAGTAGACACAAACCGATCTTCCAAATTTATAGAGAAACCGAGGAGTTCCAATTATGTCAAGAAAAATATGCTAGATCAGGATGGATGTCATTTATCGAAAAATTCACAGGCTGGCATGAGAAGATATCTCATGAATTTATTCAGGGTTACAATGGAGAGATTTCACATATAAGCAATCTACAACTGACAATCAATGAAGCAACCTTAAGGGAGGTCACGAGATTACTTAACAGAGCAGACAAATACTTCAAAGGTGTAGGAATCAATAAGGAAATGTGCCAACGATTCTTGAAAGAAGACCATCAACACCTTGACTAGAAAAAGGGGATCCCTAGGAACTATATCAAGGATGAGTATCATCCAATGATTACTAGTCTTCAACGATTTGTCACTTGTGAGGGCAGGTATGTTGTGACCTTCATATATCATCTTAGGCTTCTACTACACTTTGAAGGAGGCCCTGAAATTGATTTCCCATATTTTCTATGGATGAGTTTGAACAAAATGGTAAGAGGTGTTAAATCCCTATCCAAAACGGAGAAGACTAGCATTTACCATCAAGGTCTCATTAAAATACTAGTTTTACATGAACTTAGGAAATAGAGGATTAGTTGGAAAACCCTTATCACTCAACACCTTCCCACAGAAAACAAACATGTGGAGGAAACCCAGCATGCTCCAAAGAAAAATAAGGAACCTCAAAAGAAAAAGGGAAAGAAGGATAAGACAACTCCACCATCATCTAGGGTAGTGAGACAAAACAAAAAAGAAGGGCCCTCTTCCACAGTCAATAAGACTTTTAAAAGATCTGAATCAAAACGTAAAAACAAATTAGTAGAGGAGACTTCAATAGTGGCAGTTGAGAAAAAGGGCCATCAGACAAAAATGATGAAGAAAGAGAAGCATAGCTCAGAAACTAAAAGTAAACAGTCTATGGCACAATCCCCTGTCACCATTTCACAATTATAAAAGGAGAAAAGGAAGCCTATGAGCACCCATGATCTGGTACCTCCTTGTAAAAGAACCATGAGGAGCATGGAAAAGAAAGGAAAAACAATCGTCAGTCCTCATACATAGGAATATCCAATCGATCTTACCTCCCCTTCTGAAGATTTATCAGTCCAAGATGACATCCCTAGTTTGACCGAGGAACAAGCCACTATTACTTTATGTGGGATGAGGGAGGAAGTCGAGGAAAGATCATACATCCAACCAGCAACGATGGAATCAGCAAAGGCCTTAACAAAAGAACAAATGAAGAAAAAGATTGGGGAACTGCAAAAACAAAATCAAGAACTCAAACAAGAAGTGAAGGAATACCAAGTATTGGACAGGTATATAAAAAAGGATAATGATCAATTGAAAGCAACCAGCCAACAACTTCAAGATGACCTTGAAGAGACTTCTAAAAATCTCAAGAAGGTACTACGACTCCTACAATACGTTAGGGTCATAAAAAGGGAGCTGAAAGAAGAGGCCTCAGCCATCAACATCATTGATCCACCAAAGTAAAGAACACAGTCTCAAGTTTTGAAAATTTTTGGGTTTGTTTTTAGTTGCATGAGGACATGCAATGATTTTGTCATGGGGGAATGTTGAGACCTGAAATTGACATCCCCATTACCCTATTATACTCTTCATCTATACCTTTTTGGCTTACCTAAGCTTGGGTGAATGACAAGAATGCTACCATTAGCCAGTGATAAGGTCATAAGGTAAAGTATGGTTAATTCATGCATTTTGTGGTTTATTGAGCTAGGGAATTAAATATTTCATGTACTAATGCTTCAATTTTCCATGTATAATTTTTAACCTCTAGATAAATCCAACCTTCCTGTATTAGCTTAGCTATCTGGTACTTGTGCACCAAGACTACCATTGTTCGAATCTGATACCAAACACATCTGGTACTAAATCTCATCTGTTTCGATCCGATACCAATGGTCGTGGACTGTTGTGATTCAGTACCACCATTTGCACACTATTTTGATCCTGTACCATCTACCTGTCATGATCTGATACCAATATAGAGAGCCGAATGTACCAAGTTTAGCTCCAGATCTCCCAAGAAAATTGGTGGATGTTTATTTTCTTTAGCAAGGATATGTTATAATAGTTTGTTGATTGCCTCATCCTCATGCACTTCGTGTCATGAGGATGAAGCTAAAAGATGTAACCGAATGATTAAATTTAAACATTTGGCTGATTTGCAAATCACTTCACCTCCTTGTGTTTCACGACTAAGACTATTTAAATAGTCCTGGCAAGGACGGTGGAGGGATAGTTAGCATATTACCAACATGTGAAGCAGTGTGTGATATTGCAGAACATATTTTGAGTGAAGACTAATAGAAGAACGTCATTTATCTCCATGTCTTGATTTTCTATGATTGAATATGAGTTGAGTTGTTAACAAAAGTTTGATTTTATGTTTTGAGATTTGAGTGAAAGTAATGTGTGGGTTGAAAACAAGCTTACTGTAGACTTCAGTATCTAACCTGTTGAAGCGACAAGGGCCCACCACCCAACAAAGGTAAACATCTTCGTAGATTAGTATTAGCATTTGTTTTCAATAGTGTAAATGTTAAATTAGCTGAAGTTTTGACTTTGTTAGATGATAGCAGTACAACTTAGAGTAGGATTTCCATTATATGATTTCTTAGAGATCTTTACTCGCCCTGTTTTTGCATATGCTCTATTTTTATGAATTTGATTTTGTTCTATACACATGAATGTTGGCAACAGTAGTCAGACATATTTGAAGGAGAACTAGTGAAGTTCACAACAACACATTGTGAACCACACCATACTCAGTATATTGGTTGTTGAACTACCCATGCTATGTCTTGATGATTGATGTGTAATTTTCCCTTTCAGAAGTGTGGATTGCATAGTTATTTTTTTGGGCCAGATAACAGAGTTGATCTTTCAAACCAACTCCATCTCATACTTGTATGTTCCATAATGGAGTAGATAGCCTCTCTGTGAAACACAACCAAAGTGCATTACAATTTTCTATTTTGATTTGTTTCCAGCATGCATAATCTAGCTTAGTTCTATACTCATGATGTTAGAAATTACCTTTCTTACTAGTGTCTTGTAACTCTGTTGATTACGAATCTCGGATTGATAATTAATGAGTGCATTATACTAAACATATAAGCAACACAACAAGGTTGTTTTTCACAAAAGAAAAGAGTTATTTTTCAAAGTTCCTTCTATGCTATTTCCTTGAAAGTTTAGTAGTTTGAGAACACATGAGTCTTTTCTACAATAACCACAGCCCGACAATGGCTTCCTTCTACCACATCATGGTTGTTATTCTTCCCATGCCTTTGATTTCTATTTGCTTCCAAAATCTACATGTATAAAATGTTCTTCATCCAAAAACGTGATTATCCAAAAAATACCCCCTTAGTCACATGAATTTCCTCTTTTGATTGCTTGCTTGACTTGACTTACACTCTTCCCCAAGTTTATTTTACTGATGTATGTGCTCTCCAATAACTATGGGATGTGTTGGTTTGTTTCTCTGAGCTATACCTTTAGCATGGTTGACCCAGGTTCAGGTCTACTAGCCATCCAACAAAGCCTCTAAAACTATCAGCCCTCCTGGTAAACTAGAAGGCAATGCAGTGCACAGAGTGCAATGCGTAGTCTCACCTGAGATAGTATTAATGGGTGATTGCAATACTCAAGTATTTGCAGTCCAGGATTGAATGGATATCTAAGAAGTGTGCGCTGAGATTTCTATTTAAACTATTAAATCAATATATTGACATTCCTAATTTTGCATGTAATATAATCAAACTCATTATCTCATTCATTCATCATGCTAATATCTATTCATAAATAGTAAAAGAGACATAAGAATTCAATCGCATAACATAGGTTTTACCATGTTTCACCCCTTCCCGGGCTACGCCGACAAAGATCTGGATCTCAAGTTCTTCTATTATGGTAGTTACAAAACTACAACGTCGCGTTCTTACAACTCATCCTCAGTTGGGTCGAGATCTATTATGAGGTGGAATAGATCACACAAGGCTCCTCAGCCTATGATCTATCCCTCAAGATCTACCCTCCTGACCCCTCTACTACTCAACAAATTACAAAATTAGATTGGATTATAGTAGTATTACCGACTAGTTAGAAAAAAAAGAATCCTTCCTCATGTAGTATCTCCTCAAAAGTGTGTGTTTCCTTGAACAACTATTGCCTCTCCTCCTAGGTATCTATATATATATATATATATATATGTTTTTGGCTCATCAACCATTACAATGTATTACAAAAACCTAACCCTAACATCATTAGGTCTTCCATGCATGCATGCATGCTTCGTTTCCTTCGAACTTTCTCTTTCCTTGTGCATGCCTTTATTCCCAAAATAACCTTTCTTTCTAATTTAGCCTGCTTCCATCAGGCCCCCAAAACTGACATGTGGCTCGTCTTGAGCCACCTAACCCTTGTGTTCTTCATCGATATTGCTTGTGATCATTTGGAACTTATCCATGAGCTTCATTGCTTATGTTTGGGCCTATGCAGTCTTCTCCTTGAGTGAGTCCAATATCTTCACTGCAATCTCCTTGCTAACCATCCTTGCACATTCTTCCCGGGTTTGTTCCATATATGTTTTGTCTTCCTCATCCTATGCAATGACTTTTGCTATTTTCTCTTGGAGCGGTTCCATTTGGGACTCACACTCCTTTTTCTGTGTCTAGGAAACTATGAGTTCTGCATGCAGTTTCTTCATGTCTTGCACTCCTTTGACGTGCTATGTGATCGGCATTGTGTTATGCCTTTGCTTGAGGTCCTAGATAGCTTCACTTATCCTTTCCCATTCCAGCTCCCACAACTGGACATGTTGATCCTTTTCCATCTTCGTCAAGAGTTGTGATTCTTTATCGAACAAGTCGGCCACCGCATGGACTTGTCACTCTATATCCTTTATTTGTGTTGTTTCCTCCTATTTCCTTCACTCCCTCACCGCTGATGGAGTGGTGGGTGTGCGTTTCTCCCAGATATGATCGATCTCCTATTGGTATTGATCGTTTGTCTACATAATCTGATCAATCTTCTCCGTCACTATGATTTGACCCATCTGCACATTCTTTTGGATTTTCTCGTAGGATACAACCACTTTCTGCTCCAACCCATTTGCGTGGTCCTTCTCTTCTTTGGTCTTGATCTTATCTTGCTTGAGTATCAATTCCAACTCATCCTAGTTGTCCTTTTTCTACTAAAATTCCTTTGTCTCTGTTCGTGCGCAAGACTGTACCTCCTATATAATGTTGAGTTGCAGTTTATACAATGCCTTGGTCAGTATCCATGTCAATACCAACTATAGTTGAGCCAAGTAATTTAGGGGTGTCTTCCCCATGATTTCGTCCATGCGCAACATGATAGGTGTGACTTGAATCATGGAACTCGACTATGTTGTCCTTTGGATCCTGTATTTATCGTATGATCCAACTTCACCTCCTATATGTGATGTTGATGGGCCCATTTCTACGTTTTTGTTGGTTTCCTGTGCTTCCCCGATCTGCTTGAGGAGATGTCACATGTATGCCAACTCTTCTTCAATTATGTCCCTTTGGCACATATCATTCTCAACATCTCCGACTGTGCGATCCAAGATCATTTGGGCCACCATGTCTTCATCATCCTCAATGATCATGTATTTTGGGGGCATTCTATGTGCCTTCCCCTTCTTGCGTGCACCACCCATTTGGGTGAATGGACGCTTATTCTGGCCTTGTTCTTATGGAGTAGCACTTGATGTAGTTCCTTTTGCTACCTCAACTTGTTTCTATTGTACCCGTGGTGCCTGTGTGTTGTTCTTCTTCCTTGTTTGGACTCCTGTCTTGGATGTCCCCCCTTTCTTTTGTTGTTCCCTGTTCTGACCTGTCCTTGGTTTCTTGGGCATTGTTACTTACTCGAGCTGTGTTTGTTCCTTCCCTACCTCCTCAACATGTGTTTTTTTTTATCTTACCTAGTCCTCCTCTGTCTCTGCGGGTATTTCTCGAGAGATGATTATAATCCTCCATTCGTCTTCCCAATCCTTAATGGGCATTTCTATGTCCCCCTCCCTGATGTAGTAACACAGTTGTAGCCATTGATTTTCGGGGTCCTTTCATGTCTGGATCCACATTGCATGTCTAGTGGCTTTGAAGTTGGCTATTCCTTGACACTATGCAACAACTTCTAGTGTTACCCTCCAAGTGTTGGCGATGGTGTCATGTATGACGTAAAGATATCCTTTGAATATAGATGCATTCACTTTCCTATTCTTGGCATCTAAAGAGGCTCAAAGCGATAAGTATCGTGCTTCATGGCATAGTTCGGGTTTAGTGGAAAAAAATGAGTACTTCCATCCCATCGCAACTATCATGATGAGTAGCCATGAATAATGAAATTGTGTCCCCAAATCCTGCACATCCTTATAGTCATCTAGGAGCAGATTCAACAAATAAGGGGCCCAGCTGAGTGTGGTGTCCTTGACACACAGTGTTACATATGTGACAACCCCAGCCAGAAATTTCTCCTTGTGACATTTTCTGAGTAATTTGCATGCCATAATTTTTGTGGCCATTCTTGTCGCGATGTCACTAATACACCTAATGATGATTTTGCGCGACCTCCTTTTGTTGTCGTATTTCTTCTTCATCTCCTCGACCAATGCTTTCTCCTTTGTTTTTTCCTCCAGGAACTGTGCAGGATCCATGCGCCATTATGGAAGCCCTGTGATGTATGCGATGAGCTCTATGTCTATTGAGATGATTTGTTCCATCCATAGATATCCACCATGTGTGACCGCCATAAGTTGCTTGACGCAACTGTTTTCATACTAGCCTCTCCCAAAGTGTAGTAGGTCCAACAAACCTATAATTACAATTTTGGCCAGTCTTGTTGTCCACTAGACTGGTTGATTGATTGGTTCCCCAAAGGGTCATATCCCCACAGTCTGTAGGTAGAATTTCTTGCAGAACTCTGGGAACTTGTTTGTGTCCGTTACATTCTAGTCTGAGTACCTCAATTTATTTTCATAACCTAACAAATTTGTTGGTACATGTACCCCTTCCGGTATGTGTAGTAAAACAATTATTGTGGTGGGTTGTCTTTGCGGTGACCTAGGTACCATTTGCTTGTCCTTTCATTATGGTGACTGACTCAAGGTTCCAACCTCCATTGTTCGTTCTTCGACATACTCATCTAGTCGGTCAGTGACATCTTTCACTGCTCCCTCCTCCATCTGTTCTGGCATGGTTGTCTATGATTCTTTTGGCGTAGTCACTTCTTCCTAGTTTGGAGCCATCCCATTGACTCTTGGGGCTTCTTTATGGTTTGTTGGGTGCCCTAGGTTTCCTACTTCTTCAGCCAGTTAGCCATGTCCTTGTCGTGGCGCATTAATGTCCATACCTGATGATTTTTTCTGTTGGGTTTCCTCCACAATGGGTGTGGGGCTTCCTGGTGTTTTTATCCGGTGATGGTATCTTATCCACATTGACGACTTATGGTGGCTGATATGGTTGTTGTTCGCTTCCCTGTGGTTTTGATTGTGCTCTGGTACTACTTCGAGGTTGTCTCATAGTCTGGATCAGTTCTTCCTGTTTGGGTGGTGCCATGGTGGTAAATATTTTTTTCATCGAGCTTAGTATCCTCTACAACCTCTATAACCTTCACTCTCTATTTCATAGGCTCTATCACTATGTTCCCTTTTCAATTTCGCAATAACCTTTTTTCTCTCGCATCCCTGTTTTATATCGGCATTGTGTGAATCTTGTCGGTGACGTTTCCACGATTATTATTTAATTGAAACTCCATTGCCCTCATACTTTCCATTGATTTACCTTGCCATCGCCAGTTGGCACGATTAATGTAATGTCCCATCTGTCATTTCCGTCATTCAATTCTGATAGCCTCCATCAATTGGTGATTCTTTTTCTGTATCATCCTTTCCCTCTTGTTTTTTGTTCGTGGGGATCGTTGGCCTTGTATCCATGGGATAATATTTCCAAGCGTGCATGCTCATTCTAATTTCAGTGCACTCTGCCTTTGTTTGTACCTTTTGATATCCTGCAGTACATCCTTTTTTTTTTTTTTTTACTGTGTGACGACTTTCAAGTTGCGAGTCGTTGAATGTCCTTGTATAGATTCAGTAGGCTCCCATGGATCATCCCTATGATTGCTTTTCCACCTAAGTCCTTAAACTATACAACTCTCCCATCTGTGACAATTTTTACTTCATATGGTCCTAACTAGTCCATTCTGAGTTTTCCCGGATGTTGAAGGGTTTTACTATCATACATCAACACTAAGTCTCCTTCCTTGAAATTTTTCCTCTTGATATGTCTTTCATGTCAATATTTTTCCATTTCTCTCTGAACTTGTTGGTGGAACCATGCTAGGATCATGTATTCCTTCATGATCATCAGTTGATTCAACCTATCCTATACCGTGCCTCATTCCATCATGTTCGTAATTGCTACTATGCGCAGACTGGGTACCACAAATTCTAATGGAACCACTACTTCTTGTCCATATAGCAATATGAATGGCATGTGTCCTGTCAAATTCTTGCATGTGGTTTTGTATGCCGACAATACTACTGGTATTTTTAGGTCCCAATCATCCCTATTAATGTTACAGATCTTCAGAAGTGCATTTTCAAGGATTTTGTTAAAGCCTTCTACTGTTTCACTTTCTTGTGGATGATATGGTGTATTATTTTGATGATGGAATTCAAATTACTCATTCATAACCCTAATAGTGTTGTTAATGAAGTGAGTTCCTTGGTTGCTCATCAAAATCCTTGGGCAACCAAATCTAGAGATCACTTCCTCAAATAGAAAGTGTTTTTTTGTTTCAGTGTTGTAATATTTCACTGGTGCTTCTTATACCCATGTTGTCAGGTATTCTATCATGGTGATAATGTACCTTTCTCTTGTCCTCTTCGTTGGTGGGTTTATTGGTCCCACAAAATCTATTGCCCATTTTTCAAATACCTGCAAAGTTACCTGGGGTCACAGGGGCATCTCGTCCCTTCTATTTGGTTTACCAACCCTCTGACATACATCTCATTTCTGACAGTACTCTTTCGAGTCTCCATGAATGGTCGACCACCATAGTCCTATCCACAATACCTTCTACACAGTAGATTTTCCTACATAATTTCCTCCTGCTATTCCCTCATGGGCTTCTTCTAAAATCCTTGGTGTTGCATGTTCTAGCACATATCTTCTCAGGATGTTATCTGCGCCCATTTTGTATAAGTGTCCTGCAATCAACTAATAATCTATAGCCCAGAATACTAGTTTTTTCTTCTGTGCAGTGTTATATTACCATGGAACAGTCCATGTACTCAAGTATTGTATGATGTCTGCCAAGTATTCATCAGTGATCTGGACTGAAAATAACTATGCGTCCAGAAATTTCTCCTCTAAATTTATAGGTTCTTCTCCATTCGTGACCCTTGATAGGTGGTCAAGTCCTGCGTCCAACTTCCCTGGCTTGACTATTAATTCAAAATCAAATTATTGAAACAACAGTAGCCATTGACATATTCTCCCCTCCAACACTGTCTTGTTGACTAGGTACTTAAGGGATGAATGATCTGTGAACATCTTAATTTTTTTCCCTAATAAGTAGTGTTTGAACTTCTAAAGCACGTAGACCATAGCTAGGCCTTCCCTCTCTGTAGTGTTGTAGTTCTTCTCTGATTCTAACATTTTTTTGCTAGCAAATTCTATAGGATGATCCAATTCTCCTGCTCCTGGCTGTGCCAAAATAGCTCCAAGTGCTATGGCCAATGCATCTACATGTACGTGGAATGTATTATCCTAGTCTGGGAATACTAGTATTGGCATTGTTACCATATTTTCTTTCAGCGTATCCAGACTATGTTGAAACTCTTCATTCCACTAGAACTTGGTATTTTTTCTTAACAATTTCTCCATTGGTGCTGTAATCTGCACGTAGCCTTTTATAAATTTTATGTAGTATCATGTTTGTCCCAATGTCGCTCTTAGTTTTCAAACTTTTTTTGGTGGTGGAAGGTTAACAATTACTGTAATTTTTGCAAGATCTACTAGTAAACCTTGCTTGCATACTATATGGCCCAATAGTATCCCAAACGGTGTTCTGAAGATGCACTTCTTGATGTTTAATGATATATGGCACTGCCTGCATCTTTCCAACATCATCCGCAAGACCTCTACATGGTCTTTCAATAGACTATAGACTTTCCAATTGTCCAGGTATACTTCTAGAAACTGGTGGATAAATTCCTTAAATGCATATATGACTACTCTGGAAAATATTGGTGGTGCATTATTTAGTTAGAATGTACTGGTAGGATCCCCATTCTATAGAAAAAGTTGTCTTGTATCTATTTTCCATCACTATCTTGATCTGATGATATCCTGAAAATACATCAGTGAATCAATAATCTTCCTGTCCTCCTACGTTCTCCAACACCTCATCTGTGAAGGGTGTAGGGAATGGATCATGTAGGCACACATCGTTCAAATTCCTCAAGTCGATGCATATTCTTATCCCACCTTTTTTTTTTCTCTTGAACTACCATTGGGCTTATCCATTTTGATTCTTCAATGGGTTCTATGATTTCAGCTTCGAGCATCCTATCGATCTCGGCTTTGAATTTTTTCTTATATATCGGATTTAGTCTGTATGGTCATTGTATGATCGGTATTGACTCAGATCTGAGTGGTATATTCATTTCAACTATATCTCCTGCTATGCCCTTCATTTTTTTAAACATTGTGGGTAACAGGTCGTTGTACTCACGCAGTAACTCTCTTATGCTTTCCACTGTCTTCTCATCCCAATAGTTTCCAATGCTGGCCATTTTGGGATTCTGAACCGTCTCAATGTTGACTTTCTTTACCTTGATCGACACAACAATTAATTATTATTCTATAGGTCGATATTCCACTTCTCTTTCTCCTTAAGCTTCCTCAATTTGAATATTGTACAAATCGTCTTCATCTGGTACTTCTTCCTGCACATGGTAGCATGACAACAATTATTTCACTGTCTGTCTATTCCGTTTTTTTATTCTGTTATGAGTTCAACTTCTGGTTCCTTAATAAATATCACCCCTCCTAATTTCTTAGGTTTTGTATCTATGTTCGAGTTCTCATGCTCGAATGAGAAAGTGACTGTAAAGTTTTGTTGGAGTATTTTCCATCTTGTAGTTCCTTTGGGTAGTTCCTGGTTTGTATACCAGTTTGTTGGAATGCCCTCTAAGGTATGCACAAAGTGGTGAGGCCATTCCTCCGAGGATGTAATTTTCCATAGCTCCATGCACTTCTCCAAGTGTTTCGTTGTTTCCCCCTATCCATCGTACTTTTTTTGTTGGTTGCTTCTCTGTTCTACACCAAACCTTATGCGCAACAACCTCTTACATTGGTAATAATCCTTGCAGGTGTCGCCTTGAGTGCTTTATCGAGTGCTAAGAATCTATAGTTTTCTAACACTTCATCCTCGTACTGTGTCAAGAATGCTTCTAGATAATTTACCCCATGGAAACTAGGTGGTTCCCTTATCTTCGTACCTACCCATCTTATTGCGTGGTCAAATCTTACGCATCTCATTGTGGACACTTCATGTAGCCTCTGTTTCCAATTCTCTAAAAAAAAATTTGACTCCAACACACATGAAGTAATTATCTGCCAACTAAGTATCCCATCTGCAATTTGGTTTACGTAATCTTCATTTCTCGCATTTGTTCTCTACAACTGGATAATTTCCTCCAAGTCCAAGAAATTAGGTTCTACAAACCTCTCCCCTTCTGATGGGTCAAATGGCACAATGACCTTGTATTCTCCTGACTCAAATATCATTTTCCATGATTTTAAGTTGATTATGGCCTGGTTATTGAACTCCCAATCCAATTCGAGAAATGTTGGATATGGTGTTGTGTCATCCACTATTTCAATTACTTCGAAGTCTTCTTTAGTGTGCACTCTATCCAGGTCTACTGTTACTCCTTTCAGTCTCCCAACTAGTAGAACTCTATGTTTGTTTGCTAGTTTTAGCTGAACGAGTGAATATCCTAATATGGGATCTCCCATACATTTCCATGTCTTCTTGGGTAATACATTGACCTCAGATCCTATATCCAATATGATATCTCCCATGTTGAAATCTATGATGTTGTCATTGAGCCTGAACTCTCTATTTGTTCTTCTCCTTGTATGTAGGTGATTGACTATTTTTTGTTCTAGTTTTCCTTTTGTATCTATGCTACATATTTCTAACATACCTTGTAATATCTCGATAGAGGATGGATCATTTAGTAATTTCACACATTATTGCAAAAATCCTTTGATTGTACTTACTTGTTCCCGGGGTTGCACTTCTTTAGTATGATCCAACGATGGAGGCATATCCTACTCTAGAAATTCCTTGGTAAGTTATGTGGTTGAGGTCAACATGGTGTATGGATTCATAAATTCTTTTCTAGATTGTTTAAATATCTCTTTATTTTTTTGTGAATTGAAATGCTTCCTTGATTCAGCATTCTTGTTCACCCATTGGTGTTGTACTAGATCTTGTCAGACTACGTCATTTCCTATTTTAGCTCCTCTGCGTGTAAATATGATAATGTTTCTTCCTTCATCCCTCGCTTCCATTGAAATCCATTGAACATTCTAGTTCTTCTGATTCCTCTTTTCCTTTATCTTCCCTAGTAACGTAGGACATTCTTCAATGTCATGATCCGATGCGAGACAATACATACAAGTTGTTGGTGGAAGTGGAAATTCTCTTGCATAGTGTCCTGGTTTTTTACAGATGTGACATACCACTGGTCTTCTACCTCTTCCAAAGCCCCATATTTATTTTTCTCCACCTCTGTAGCTAGCTCGATCCCCTCGTGATGTGTTATACAGAGGTGCCTGATTGTACTATGCGGTATTGTACTGAGGATGCACTGTGATGTACTGTGGCGACGCGGTATTATATGGTTGTTGAAAAATATTATATTGAAATTGTGCAATGTTGTATGGGTCTGGTATCTGGTTGAATTGAGGTGTGACTTGCCTGATCATCATTTCTTCCTGCACCCTATATGCATCTGATGTTCTATCTCTCATCAAGTCCATGGTTCTACAATATTTGTCATCATGGTCTACTGATTTGAAATATTTTCAATATCAACTCTTTTGCACTGTCTGGTACTTCTACATCATTGGGAAGTGATATGGGTCATGACCCTATTTCTTACATATTTCTCACCATAGTCCTCCTGTTGGTAATGGATTTGGTATTCTTCGTCATGTATTGTGTAAATTTTAGACATTTGTTCTTATGGTGTCCTTCCGTCCTACATATGGTACACCAAACGAATTCTCGTTTGTCCTTAATTTTGCTTTGGTTTAGCTGGAATGTTAAGTTATTCAAAACCTCCTTCAACTCTTCGATGTCTAGATCTGTCTTCTGATATTGGTTTTCTTCTAGTTGTAGGGTTGCCTGCAGAGCCTCTGCCTGTGTCTAAAAATTCTTTTTTCGCAATGGATATTTTAAGTGTGGTAATAGTGAATTGACGAACATGTGCCTGTGATGCATGTTTGTCATGAGATATTTTAACTTTCCTTTCAGTTGCTTGAATCTCTAGTCAATCTCCCATACAAATTCTCCTTGTTTTTTTTTAATTTCTATCATCTCATTCATGTATTGGTCCTCTGAACTTAGCTTCTAAAACTCATTTATCAATAACTTCTTGATATCGTCAATCTTTCTTGTTGTCCCTAGTGGATTATGTGTGGCTAAACTCATATACCAATCCAGTGCGCGATCCCTTAGTGTGATAGCTAGTTGTGCAAGTTTTGTGTCCTTGTCCGTGACTTGTTTTTGTTCCCAGATCATCTTACATATAAACAAGTGCTTCTCTGGGTCCTACGACACTTCTCCTTTGAATTTTGGTAACCTAATGATGGGATCATGTCCTTCCATCCTAAATGCTAAACCAATACCTCCGCGCGGTGTAGATAATTTACTAATGATTCTTGAACAATGTTCCCCAGTTGTTGTTCCTTGTGTAGATGTACTTCTTGTTGTCTTCCTTCTCCTGAAATTTGGTTTTCTAAATGGTGGTCTTTGTTTTGGTGTGCTAGTCACACATGGGTTTATGGGCTCCACACTGACATTAATATGGATAGGATTGTTGCATTTTATTCCCTCTCTTGGACCTCTCATCTTCCTATCATATGTTGTGAGCATTATTTCCTCAATATTCTCCATAGCCCGAGGATCCTCTACCTCCTCTTCATCACTTGCCAAGCCTTCCCTCATGGCTACAACTCTCTTCTTGGTGTTCACCTTGTATTGGTAGGGTAATCCACTGCGCGTCTTTCCAGTTGTCTCCATGATCCACTTGATCTGGTCATCTTCCATCATGATTGGGTCCAAAGCTTCTTCCTTATTTCCTTTATCATCTCTCCTTCCATTTCTTCTCTTTTTGTCAGTGCTTCCCCCCTTCCCCCATGCATGCAGGGAAGTTTAGTTGTTTGATTCCATTGTCATTACACCTTTTTTATAAACAAGTATCTTAATAGAAGTATACAACAATCTAATATACCTTCCTAGAGGCCCATGTAGAAACTCTTGATCTACTGTGCTGTACGACTTTGCAATATCTACTGCAAAATCTGTTATAAATCCTGCTACAATAACGTCAAGACAAAAATCTATTGAGTGGGTGAATTTGTTATTCGCCTGTTGTAGCTGCAATCTAAACCGAGGTCCACTCTAACTGTCGGATCCAATTTGTTGTGTGGTTATCCTTCAACCTCAATATCCACTACTACAATAAGTGTGGAAAATCAAAGAAGAAGACTTCATGTGGATCAGTAAACACATACTTCTCAAGATATTTGCATGGTGTTACTCTAGGGTTTCTATTATCTTTCTGTTCAAACTCTAGCTCCTTTGTCTTGATCCAACTTTTGATCTCTACTTTTGTGGGATTCCACGTTCTCAACATTCCCTTATAACGACACATAGTTCTCACCTTATTATTGTCTGATTTGGTATTCTTTTGTCCCGCATTCCGCAGATATTACCTTCTTTTAGCATATCTTCAACAGATCTCATCTACTAAATCCTATGTTGTTCCAACCGACAATGAAACCATTTTTTGGTTTGATTCTATGATCTATACCTTTAACATGACTGACCCAGGTTCAAGTCTATTGGGGTTCCAAGAAAGCCTCTAAAAGTATCGGCCCTTCTGGTAAAACAGAAGGCAATGCAGTGCAAAGAGTGCACTGCACAGTCTCACTTGAGATAGTCTTAATGGGTGACTACAATACTAAAGTGTTTGTAGTCTAGCATTGAATGGAGATCTAAGAAGTGTGCACTGATATTTCTATTTAAACTATTAAAGAAATATACTGACATTCCCAATTATGCATGTAATGTAATTAAACTCATTAGCTCATTCATTCACTATGCTAACATCTATTCATAAATGGTAAAATAGACACAAGAATTCAATCACATAACACAGGTTTTACCATGGTTCACCCCCTCCTAGGATACGTCCACAAAAATCTGGCTCTCAAGATATTCTATTATGGTAGTTCAAAAACTACAGTGTCGTATGCTTACAACTCATCCTCGGTCAGGTTGAGATCTATTATGAGGAAGACTAGATTACACCAGGCTCCTCAACTCATGATATAACCCTCAAGATCTACCCTCATGACCCCTCTACAACTCAACAAGTTACAAAATTGGATCAGATTCCAGTAGTATTACCGACTAGTTAGAAAAACAAGAATCCTTTCTCCCTTAGTATCTCCTCAAAATTATGTCTCTCCTTGAACAAATATTTGCTATCCTCATAGGTATCTATATATATACATTTCTGGCTCATCATCCATTACAATGTATTACAAAAACCCTAACCCTAAAGTTGTTAGGTCTTCTATGCATGCACACGTGCTACTCTTCCTTCCAGCGGTCGCTTTCCTCGTGCATGCCTTTCTTCCCAAAATAGCCTTTATTTTATATTCGGCCTGCTTCCAAAAGGATGTGACCACTTACACCCACCCTCTTACATGAGTTAAATGGTTGGATTCTTATATACACAATAAAAAATAGAAGGTTATACACAATGATAATAACTTCAGGAATGTGGGTTGGATTAATACCCATGAATAATTCCCCCTTGGATCCCTCTCTCTTGTGGAATCATATCCCCCCATCATTCTTCATTATTTTTGTACTAAAACTAATTATTATTACTTTTATTAATTATTAATTGTTCATAATATGCAATTTGGCCCCTAACCACATTAACTCAATATCGTCTCTCAGCCCTAATACATTGGCTCACCATCCTGATTCACATTATAAAATCACATTATAATTCATGGGGATTAGAACTGAGGATGTTACCTATACAAGGAGTATGGCCAGAAAAAAAATATATATCATAACCCTAATTCCCAACACTCCTTGTTTATGGACAAATCCAATTCTCCTATACCCTGAACCTCCACCTTCCAAACAAGTTTATACTTGATCACCTAATATCTCAATTCCACTATCTAAAAAGACTCTAAAAAGTATTCTCAGACAAATACACATGTGTGTTGATATCCTCAATCTACTAGACCATCTACATCTGTGTTATAGTCCAAAAATGCCTTACCTATGCATACATGACATTGGCCTTTCCACTTACATATTTTTTCCAAAATACTGCTAAGGTTTCTTCTTAAAAAACCATTTTTTTGGAAAATGTACGTGCTCTATTAAATTGATATCCCACATACACAAGCATGCTACATGCTAGTTATCCCATGTACATACATGATATTCATGGTAGTTATCCTGGGTTTGCCTCCAAAAGTTGCAAAAAATATAAAATTGCAAGGAATTTGATTGAGTTTACAGGCTATAGAGGGTTTCCCAACCATTTTACCCATTGTATCCCATCCCCAAACCAAATAACCATCTTTTTATCATATGGATATAGGTGTTCGGGTTTCATTTGAAAGGAAAATCAAGAGAATGAGAAAAATATGACAAAATCCCTTCGCCTTCTTTGCCCAAGTTTTTCATCCTATTCTGAGTTTTGGCCTCAGCCTTCCCCTCTATCCCTTTCTCCCTATACAACCCTTTCTCCTTTCCCAAGTGATAAGTTGTTTGTGAGAAGCTAGCATGGGATTGATGCACTTGGAGCCATGATAGAGGATCCCATACCTAGTTCTTGGAGTTATTGTCGATGAAGGTTGTAATCCTTTTGATCTTAATATTGAATAAAATATTTCATTCTTGTCCCAGAACATTATGTCTATATGATTTTATTGATTTATGCATTTATGTCTATATCTGAAAATTTAAGGTGATAAGTAGACATAGTATGTTTTGTAGCATTGTTTTCCTAATTGTTTTTGCAGGTCATCTTTGGGAGGAGACCCACAATATAGGGAGATGCAAAGGAGAAAGAGGTCTACACCAACCGCAATGACTTAAGGTGCACCCATTGACCTTATTTCCTCTATCTTGTCATTCATTTTAGATAGTTTTGGGGTAGCTTAAGCATAGAACAATATTTTAAGGGAATTTAGTGATCTACATGTACCTAGACCCAATATAGGGGGATATTCCCCGTAGAAGAATTGATGACTCCACTGGGGAGTCTCTCTAGGGTCTTAGTGGGATATTTTTATTTAATTCATTTTTTGTCAGTTTCTTTTTTAGTTTTTCAGGTTTTGTTAGTCAGTTTAGGGTCTATGGTCACCTTCTAGGTGCCTAGCAACCTTCCCTGCTCAATCAATTATCCAAACCTTTTTTTCTTTTTGAAAATTTCCATAGGTGTACACACTCTATCCCCTGTTTATCCTAGGTACATAGGCAATATGCAAAGTATACAACCCACGTTCATATGCAGGCTTCTTGTCCACAACCCACATCTCTGTGTTTTGGAAGGTTAAAAAAAAAGACTTTTCTTTCATGACAAGAATATTTGTGCTTCTCACACCTTATTGAACTCTTTAGGGTCTCTCTTAATGGTCTTTGGTTGGGTTAAATATTTCATTTTAACTTGATCTTTCTAAAGAACCCCTGTTTTTTCTTTATTTTGTTTTGTTTTGTTTAGAGGTTTAGAGTGATCCTATAAGTGTTAGATCCTCCTCTAGATTCTAGTGAATCCATGTGTTCAGGCGGTGGTCAAGGGTTTGTGTTATTCTTGGGTTCATTTTATCTTTATATTGTTTATCCTTTGAAAAAATGAAAAAAAAATCATTTACTTGTGTTTTTTTTCTTTTCCAAGCATTTCGAAATATATATATATATATATATATATATATATATATATATTCATTTAGTTATGCATTTTGTTTGGTAGTTGTAGCATAGGTTGTTTTTCACGAAAGATAAGAGTTATTTTTCAAGGTTCCTTCTGTGCTATTTCCTTGAAATTTTAGTAGTTTTCATTTACATTGTAAAACAAAAAGATCATTTTAGGAAAGTTTTGGCATTATAATATCTTGGAATACTATTTTGAAAAGTTTTCGTTTACAAAATTTTAAAATCCATTTCTTTAAATTGAAGAACCTAGTTCGTTTTTTCAAAAATTCTCTAAATCTTTTCTTCCCTTTTGTCTCTTGTAAACACCATAAGTTGCACATCCATATCATTTTGAGTAAATAAAGGCAATTAAAATCAACGTTTAACACTTAAAATCAGTTAGAGTTTTGTTTGTAGGGTTCACCAAGTAGTCCAGGTTGTAGGGCCTTGAAATATGTGTGGAGAGGAAACTCTTCAAGGTGGCCTACACAAACATAGGAGTCTGTGATAGGGAGTGTCAGAGTCTAGTATCGTAAGAGTCAGTCGGGACCTCCCTGCAACATAGTGGATAAACATGAGGTTGCATAAGGGAAGGTAGAGGAGATAACCCCTCCAAAGTCAGACCGAGCATAATGGGGATTGTATATTGAGGGTTGTTATTGGGAATTACATTGATTTCACTTGACCATGGAGCCTCGTGGACCTCGAATCCATTCAATATCCTCAGTTTTCTTATGAACTGTTTTCATTAGGTACCCTTGAAAGGCTTCATACTTTGTTATCCTTCTCATTACGATCAACCTGACTATTGATTGTACCCTCTTGGTCACTGACTGCGAGATGGAAATATAGTTTCCTATTTTTAGGGACTTACACAGGTGACTGCAAGGGTATACCATGGTACCCAGGGTAGATGTCGGATCGTGATTTGGAGAGTATAACCAAATGGATTTTCCATGTTTGAGCTACACTTGCACCGATAAGCTACTCTAGTGTCGATTGGCATACCTATTCTTCCTTCCAGTCAGTTGTTTTCTTGAATTGTTGTCAGTAACTTTTTATTCTATACACTTTGTTTCATGCTAGATTGACTTTATAATGTCGGTTGATCATTTCACAAGGTGTAATATCAACAGCTCCATCATTCACGTAGGCTTCAAGGCCTAGTGCCGATTACTTTGGATCCACCTTCGACAACATTGAGGTGTAGGCTAGACTAAGAGGGATCATTTTAAGCTACTAGGCCACAAGAAAGTGTGCCTGAGCTAGATCCCAGAGAACAATTCCTGTACTGGAGGAGCTCATTATTTTTTACCTTGAAGTTGAAGACTTCATGCCCACAAACCCTTCAATCACTGACTTATCAGTGCCTCTTCTAATTCAGATAGTCCCTCCTAAGGTGACTTCACCTAAATGATTTTTTTTTCAGTGAGAAGCGATGGACGAAACTAGTGATACTTTGATAGGGAGTTTTCATACTCCCATCCCGGTTTCCACAAGAGGGGGTGTTGTGCCTCGTCCCCCACCTACACCTATCAGGACTACAACTGTCTATATTCCCACTACTTTGGGAAGTTGAATAATATGTTCGACGAATTTGAAAATTGTTCCCTCTATTCAAGATGTGTTTGGTGCTCCCTTTTCATATGGGATGTCAGGTTTTGACTCAAGTTTGGTTCTAAACTACTCTACTCTATAGACCATTGGTCTGGGGGAAGGTAGATCTAATGATCCCTTTCAAGGAGCCGCCATAGGCACCACTACCCCATTCAAGGCTATCCCTTATGGTGGAGGTCACATCCCTCCTCCTTCCCCTTCTCTCAGAGGCACTTTCCAATAGTCGATCAACTTTAATACCAACTCTAGTTTGTTCAGTGGAGGGAGCCATGGACCTCAATCCTATATGAATATAGTGGGATCTATGCCTTTTTATTTGTTTGGTGTGTTTGGAAATAATGCTTTCTCATATTCTTCTTTCTTAGCTGGGGGAAACCCCATCTTAAGTCAACAAAACCCTATGCAAGGTTTCTTTCATTCACAGGGAGCGATGACATGAGTTTACTCCTCAAAAGTTCTTGGGAATCCTTGGCAAGGCTCGTTTCAATTGAAAGGGATGTTGATCAGGGGAAACCCCTCCCACACTTAGTGAAGCCCTGGGTAGGGATCAATACCTATTCCAGGAGGATCAACTGGGGGAATCCCCAACCAAGGTACTTGGAACATTGTATAGGGAGAAATCCCTGCACAAGGCATGTCATCCAACTTTGGGAATTAGTCGACGATGCATAATAAAATGCAAGTCCCTTTTACTGGACATGGATACCATGGATTCTAACAAAAACCATGGCCAACAATCAAACTTTTCCGGGCAACCTGGTGCCATCCAAAATCTATGCCCCTCTTTTTGTGTGAATCTACCACAACCGAGACTACCTTTTTCTGGAAACTCTACATTTTCCAGACTTGTCCAAAATTTTGAACAAACCAATTTTCATGATTCAAGTTAGCCTCCCATGTCGACAAAGTTTACCTCAGACATTCCTAAGTTTGAAGGAAATCATAGCAAAGATCCATGTGATCATGTGATGAAATTACATTTATGGTGTTCATCCAACTCGTTAAAGGATGATTTCATCCAGTTTCACTTGTTTCAACACACTCTTATAGGGATTCCACGAAATGGTATATCGAGCTCGAAAAATTTAAGTATGATTACTTTAATTATCTAGCTATGGTCTTATTAAATGATTTCTAGTTACTGGTAAGATACAATGTCGATACGATAAAGCCAGTCGCTCTTTGTCACGAGTCTAGGGTTTTGCAATCGCTTTGAGCCACGTTGTTCCAACCGCCGCCCCACTGGGGCTCATGTCTCACAAGGAGGGAGGGCCGACGTGCACCTCCTACAGCCAAGCCACAGCGAATGGAAATGTTGCAGAGGGTACGAAATGACCGACCTTCGAGCCGCCACCAGATCTGCGTTCGAAATTACTGGAGGAGGGAACATTCAAGGACCAAGAGATGGACATCGATCCAGAGAAAGAGGTTCTCCCATCCACCGTGTCAGCTCCATGGATTCCAAGTAAATGTATTCCACAAGTGCCACAAGCCTCAAATTATGTTATCAGCTCACCACACATAGAAGAGCAAAAGAAATATATGAGAGATTATGCCTTGGTTGGAAAATTCCTGGGGCTCTGGCCTTCCGAGCAAGATCTGATCAAATGGATACAATATTGGTAGAAGCCAAAAGGTCACTACGAGCTACAACTGGGATCCAAGGGGTTTTTCACAATCATCTTCCATAACTTTGAGGATCGCAACCGCATTTTCGATGGGGGGCCATATTTATTCAAATTGGCGGGTCTCTTCTTACGATTCTGGAAAGAAAAGTTCAGCCCTAAAAAGGAGGACTTTGCTCATGCACCTATATGGATCCAATTATACTCTCTCCCACAGGAATTCTGGCTAGAGGAGGTCCTAGCTGGCATAGGCAACACCATTGGCATCTATGTCAAATCTTCTGAAGAACCAAGAAGAGGCACTATACCTCCTATGCGCGAATCTGTGTATACCTAAACATAGCCAAGCCGCTCCCAGGATCCATCATATTGGAATATCGAGATGAAGACTGGACCCAAGCCATCAACTACAAACACATTTCGTTCTGATGCCGGAAATGCCACGAACACATCCATCCTTTTAGAGAATGCCCTCTCAATACTGTTCACAAAGAAGGGAACCCTGAAAGCGGCAAAGACAAGGACAACTTCACTCAACCAACAGGGAAAATAAGACAAGGAGGAAGGAAGCAACCAGCCTAAGTAAGTAAAGATCCCTCATCTAGCAATAAATATGCAATTTTACAAGACCAACCGGAAAATCCCGTAACCCATACACAACCCACTGAACCACTTCCGGATAATGGCTCCCATGCTGCTAGACACGTGTAGGTACGATCCCCACAGGGTAAGGATCTAGATTTCACCCTCCTAAATGTGGCTCAGGATCCGCCGGACTCTCTCGAGACAGAGGATGGGGACGCAAAAATGGAGATGGAGGAGCAAGACCTAGCTGGGGTAGATTTGGAGCACCTCGAGCATGCCTATAGGCAGAAAAAAATTTACACCATACATAGGGATCAATTACGAAAGGTGCACAAGGTCTTCCTAAACTCCTCCACAAGGTCCTCTGCAAGAGCTAGCCAAGGGTTGCGAATACAGAGTAGTCAGTCAAAAAACCCAAGTAAATCTCAGAAAGATGAAAAGAAAAGAGGGAGGAAATCCACCAACAAGCTTATACAGGAAATAGGCCACTTCATGGTAAACTCAGGGCAAATCCACCTGATCTCGGACAACTTCCCTCCTCTCCCCACCCCCCCCGTCATCATGAATATCATCTCATGGAACATTAGAGGCCTCAATGGATGTAGCAAGAATAAATTGCTACAGGATCTAATTTTGGCGGAAAAACCTGATATAGTACTTCTGCAGGAAACAAAATGCACCTCAGAAGATGTCGACAGACTACTTCCATATTGTTGGAAGCAAGGGGAAGCAATCTCAATAGCGTCCACAGGTACAACTGGAGGACTGGCTATACTTTGGAACATGAATTCAGTCCTGCAAGAAAACTCTATCGCCACCAGATGGTCCATTACAGTAGACTACAGGCTCATTGGCTCAACAAGCCAGGGCACTTGACTAATGTCTATGGCCCGGCCATCCTAAGGGAAAAGCATGACTTCCTCAGGAATCTGAACTACTTATCCAATTTAATGAAGCACAATAGATGGATTATCGGAGGAGATTTCAACCTCATTCGCAGCTTGGAAGAAAAAAAAGGCAGATCATGATGGTTGGATCGAGAAACCAATGACTTCAACAACCTCATAGACAAACTTCACCTCATCGACTTAGAGACTCTCAATGGCATTCATACCTGGACAAACAAAATAACCAGAACACACCAAATTGGTTGCAAACTCGACCGGTTTCTCATCTCAGACTCCCTCATGTTGGAAGGCACAACCCTAGAAGCTACCATCCTGAATTTCCCTTCTTCGGATCATTGGCCTATTCAGCTATGGTTGGATGTGTCAGCCACGCCAGGAAATAAACCCTTCAATTCTGAGCAGTTATGGATCGACCACTCCGATTTCCAGACAAAAATACAGGACTAGTGGAGGGAGGCAGAGGTTTCTCAAGGCTAAAAAATGTACAGATTTTAGCAAAAGTTAAAAAACCTCAAACAATATCTCAAGCTTTGGAATAAGTAAACCTTTGGCAACATCTTTGATTCCCAAAGGAAGCTATCAGAATGAATGGGCGAGATTCAAGACCAAATCAGAACACAGGGGTTAACGAAAGAGCTAAAAGCCCAGGAAGAAACAGTAACAACTAGAAGCAAGGAAAAGACAAGAAGAGATTCTTTGGAAACATAAATCACGAATCCAATGACTCAAGGAGGGGGAACGCAATACCAAATTCTTTCATAGAATGGTCATCTATAGAAGGCACTCCAATAAGATCACACATCTCATCTCTGCAGCAGGGGAGACCATTCATTCCCATGAAGACATGGAGTCGACCCTGATTGAATACTATCAATACCTCCTCACGAAACCTCTCCCGGACAGACATGAGGCCATTACTAAAGTCACACAACATGTTCCCTCCCTCGTTACCCATGAGAAAAACTTAGCCCTACTCCGGCCCATTACAATCGAGGAAGTGGATCAAGCACTTCAGGACACCCCCAAAAGCAAGGCTCCTAGACCTGATGGCTTCACCAGCGATTTCTTCCACCATTGTTGGCCGATGATCAGGGTAGAGGTTTGGGAAATCTTGGAAGATTCCAAAGCCACTGGGCAATTCCTCCAGGCTCTTAATGAGATGTTCCTCACCTTAATACCCAAAGAGGGGCAGGCACATCACCCCAAGTAGTTCATACCCATAGCTCTCTGTAATGTCATCTACAAAATCCTAACAAAAGTGATTTCTAGGAGACTCAAGCCTATCTTACCAACAATCATATCCCTAGAGAAATCAGGCTATGTTGAAGGTAGACAAATCATGGACAATGTCATCCTAGCACATGAAGTGATCCACTCTCTGCAGAAGACCAAAACACCAAGTATGCTCCTCAAATTAGATCTTTCTAAAGCCTTTGATAAGATAAGATGGGAATATATGCGAGCAATGCTCCTAGCTTTTGGTTTTGATCAGAGCTAGGTGACTTGGATTTTGAATCTAACTTCCTTGGATTTCTTCTCCATTCTTATTAACGGGGTCCCCTCTCGACCCTTCTCTCCCTCAAGAGGAATTAGACAGGGATATCCTTTATCCCCCTTCCTCTTCATCATTATGGTCGAAGGCCTTGGTCATTCCATCCGTGCAGCTATTGAAAGCAACCTTCTGACAGGATTACCCTTGCATGGCATTTCCCCTCCTATCTTTCACAGTCAATTTGTGGACAACACTCTTTTAATGGGCACCCCAACTGTCCATGAAGCCAACTCTCTTCTTGCAATTCTCCAAACCTTCTCAGACGCCTCGGGGCTGGACTGCAACCAGGATAAATCCCAATTTTTTTTCTTCAATACGCCACCTCCAATTCAGCTACATATCTTTGAAATCTTAGGTTTCAACAGAAGCTCGCTTCCATCCAAATACCTTGGCATTCCCCTGATTGACAATGCCCTCCAGAATTCCCCGTGGGAACATCTTTTATCCTCCTTTACCAAGAGGCTTTCTTCCTGGACCTACTGAGTTATAAATCTTCCCAGTCATCTCATTCTTCTCCAAGCTTTCCTTCAAGCCCTTCCTGTCTACAACTTGTCTACGCTGGCTGCCCCAAGATTTGTTCTTACAACCATTAAAAATTTACAGTGAAACTTCTTCTGTCAAGGCCTCAATTCAAGAAAGAAAATAACACTGGTTAGCTGGGACAAATTATGCCGACCCAAAGACCAAGGCAGCTTGGGATTACGGGACCCCCTCATGATGAACAAGGTTCTAAGCACCAAAATCTGGTGGTGGTGGCTCAAGCACCCCAAGGACCTCTGGGCCAGACTCTGGATAAAAAATATGCACTGAATGTGGTGGAAAAGAACCTAATTCGATGGAATGGGGACAGCCCCGACTCCTTAATATGGACAATGACCAGGCAGAACAAACAGCTGGTTACTCGAAACGCCTTTTGGGAAATCAGAAATGGGGAAACAACTCTCTACTGGAAAGATTCCTGGCAACAATGGCCAGTTTTAGACAATGAAGACTGGGAAAGAGACATATGTACCCCAACTACACAAGCGGGTCTAACAAGAGTAACTGACTATTGGCGGGACAATCCCCTAGAAGACACCTGGCGAAGCTGGCACCTGAACATGGAATGCATTAATCTGGAAGCGCATGTGGACTTGGCACCCTGGTAAGAGGAAATGGCCAAATGAAAGATTCCCAAAACTGCAGGAGAGGATATCCTTCGCTGGGGATACTTTCCAAGGGGAACCTACAGTACACAGGAATATTATCAGATCATAACTCAGGAAGACCCTCTCCTTACAGGGAAAGTCTGGTGCAAAATCTGGAGTCTTAAACACTGGCCAAAGATCACCCTCTTTCTCTGGCTTATTTCCCACTCAAGCATACTAACTTGGGATAACCTCTCAAAAAGGGGTTTTGTTGGGCCCTCCATATGCATACTTTGTGGAGAGGCTGACGAAACTATGAATCATCTCCTCAACTCTTGTCCTTACATGTCTCAACTTTTGGATCAATTGGCACTCATCATGCACACTTTGGATCACCTTAGAGATAGTATCATTGATACCATCTCAGAATGGAGGGACTAGTCTTTCCATTCCCCCCTCCTCAATCTTATTTGGTAATTACTTCCAGGCTTCATCCTTTGGCAAACCTGGAAATAAAGGAACAAAAGGATCTTCTGAACTACTTCTCTCCCTTGGCAACATTGCTGGCATCAATGTCATTGCAATATCTTGGAAACTCTCAACCTTCAACAGTGGACCGATGAAAACTTGTACAACATTCCTTCCGAACTCACAATCCTCCAGCTTTGGCAGCCTCTACCCTCTCTTCATCCTCTACCCCCCACTTCTCCTTCCACCCCTCTTATCAGCCCCTCCTTTTGGTCTCCTCCCCCAGTATATTTTATTAAACTCAATTTTGACGATGCCTCTAAAGGCAATCCGGGCGCAGCAGGATATGGAGTAGTCTTCCGCAACCATCAAGGGCACATTGTACTCATAAAAACAGGCAACCTTGGTCATTCCATGAACAATGCAGCGGAACTCTGGGGGCTCATCCGAGGATTGCAATTAGCCATCAACCACAATTTCACCAAGTTAATAGTTGAGGGGGACTCTCAGGTCATCATCAATTTGCTCTGCAGAATTCTAAATGGAGAAAACCCGGATAGAATGTCACCTAGTTGGAGACTCTCACATGGGTTACAAATGGTCACAGACCTAATGAAACTAAATCAGGCAGTCATACCTGCTCATGTTAGAAGGAAGGTGAATCAAGTTGCAGACAAGCTAGAAAATTTGGGAACTACTTGGATTGGTCCAAAACTTCTCTGTATTTGGGCTCTGGAACCTAATCACCCAATTCTCTAGCAATGCATTCACAAAGCTGGAATAGTGGACACACCCCCGGATAGGGTGCT
Source organism: Picea engelmannii (assembly GCA_009831015.1). Taxonomy (NCBI): domain Eukaryota; kingdom Viridiplantae; phylum Streptophyta; class Pinopsida; order Pinales; family Pinaceae; genus Picea; species Picea engelmannii. The sequence continues at coordinate 87,015 of ML777977.1, forward strand.
ATTGCGATACACCTGGTGCGATGGGGAGGTGAGGCATGACTAGTGAGGCACGAAGCCATGTGACAGGCTCATGCCATCGCCCACCACCCCAAACCAACATTAAATGGCCATTACCATGGTGTGGGCGAAAATTAAACTGCTCCTTCCTCCCCTCAAGATTCATTTCATGGCTGGGATCTATATGCTTGTCATCTGTCTCTACGTAGGCCTTATTTTCCTTTCCCCTTTGCAAACTTTGTCGAAGCTAACTAGGATTGGCATGCTCACTACTGCCCTGGTTCGGCTTCAGGCTTCCTTCCATTCCCTGGTGCACCTAGCGCCCTTTATCTACCACTCAACGAGAATTCTGCCATGCCCTCGAGGGCGCCCGCATAGAGGCTCCCCATGGAAACCTCACCGACCCTCTGTATCGCCCCCTGCTTCTCCTTCCTCCTGCACCTCTCCTTCCATTCACCTCGAGCCAATTCCTCCTCCGCCACCCACTATCACTGTCTCACAATTTGATAGCTTCGCTATCGTCCCTAAGCTGCCGTCTTCTTCCTCTTGCCTTCCTCCTAATCCTCCAGTGTTTGGGCCTCCTCCTCCACCAAGTCTGAACTCTGCTGGGAAAACTGTGGGAGAACCACCTCCATGCGAGAACCAACCACCGAACTCTTTCCTTGACACACAACTACGGGACAGCCTGGCAATTCTCTTCAGCTTGGTCTTTGAACTCCGCCAGGGGGTGGAGGATATTCAATTCTGTCTGTTGGCCATGGATGAAAAGGTAGTAGTCCTTCTCCAGCTCCTTACCTCTCTTCAAGAGGCTCTCCCCAAGGAACTCGCGGGTGCGGCTTCGGTGGAGGAACCCGGTGGTGAAACCAATGAGGGGAATGCCCAGGCACAATGTTTGGCTAGGAAGGAGAAGAACCAATTCATGCACGAGGATATGGTGAAGGAGGTGTTCACAACACGTTGCGCGTTACAGGATACTTCGCCATTTGTCGATAAGACCGGGGGAAGCATGGACGCGGGGAAGCAGTGGGCCGATGGAGTGACATATGTCAAGGAGGAGCCATGGTCCGAGGCTTTCCACATCACCTGGCCAGATCATCTACCAAATGTCTGAGGTCATGAGGGCACTTCAAGTTTCTTTAGTTTCTCTACTTTTTAGTTGTTGTCCAGTTAGTTTCAAACAATTTATTTAGACTATTACACCACTTATGCTTGACTTCCATGCTGGCTGGACTGTTTTCCCCTCTGTTGGGGCAGTACAGTAACTACAACTAGAATATTCTCTATACTCTGTATCTCTTTTTGGTCTAGGAAATCCCTTTATATATAATACTACTAACTTACAAAAAAAGATACGATGTCGATACCAAGTCACTGGCCAACTTCGAACGGACGAAAGCTGGCCATATCTTGGATCACATTTGAGAATGGAGGTGCTGAAAGAGTTTGATCAAAGTTAAGGTCCTTCCTACATGTTTTATTGAGTGGTTCCTAAATTTCTTGGTTCCTTGCGTATCCAAAGATGTCGCGATGTCCGAGGTTTTTTCTAAAGAAGAGGCTATCATGAGAGCCTAGTGACTGGAGTTGATTTACTCTCAATCTAGTATTCTATACGAGATCTTGTCTGATGCACCACGATCGAATTTCAACAAGACCAAACAAAAGTATGGGACTCACACCAGTGCACTACTACATATTGAAAAATTTGTGATGATTACTTGCGACGAAAGTACCTACTACCCATTCATCGCAAACTTGGAGATAAAGAGTTTAATTTTTCAATTTTTTTATAAATCTAGGCCACATTCGTCACTCTTGTGATGAAATGAGTTGTACATCTCATGAGTGATGAATGCGAATATAGTGGACTCATTTCTCTCTTATGATGACCTTTGGTTATCTTCGTAAGAGAGACAATCCAATGATGATTGTTACATTGTTCAAATAGTCACCCAACTATTTGAAAAAGTCAACATTGACTTGGTCAACGTTCATTGCAAGAGCGATAATCCAATGATGGCCATTACATTATTCAAACCATCAACCAACCATTTAAAAAATTTAACATTGACTTGGTCAACGTTGGTTTCTCCTGTGATGAAAAGAAATATATAAATATTTTGGAAATTAGATATGTTGCGAAAATCTTGCTATAACAACAATGGGTCAGAAAGGGTATTTTTGTGCAAAAGAATGTTGCAAAATATTATAGGTGGGAAAAGAAGTAACGAGAGTGAAATGGGTGATGGTATATGTTATTTCCCTTGCAAAAAATGTTTCACTACACATCCTGTAAGAATTTTAATAGAAACAACTAGAAAACACTGTAGGAAATATGGGCACATTGATGGGGGATCGAATGAATATCCTCCCATGGTAATTAGCTCTCTCTCTCTCTCTCTCTCTCTCTCTCTCTCTCTCTCTCTCTCTATATATATATATATATATATATATATATATATATAGATATNATATATATTGTTTCAATATTTTTTATGCACACTAATTTTGCAGGATTGTTTGTTATTATAAAGTTAGAGTTTCCCCCTAACTTTCTGTAGAATATTGCACCAACTAGTAGTAGAAATGATGTTGTATAAGTCAAGGAACATGATCAACCAAATGAGGATCTCATGGAAGAAGATGATGGGACAAATCAAATGATCCAATATTTTTTTTCTCAACCAGATGAGGATGGGGACAATGATGGTATTTATGATGAACCTCTATTAGAAAAGAAAAACAAATGACTTTATTAAGGCTCAAGAGAAAATATTATTTTGATACATTGCTTCTAGTGAACATAAAGGTTATGAATCATTTTTCGAACACTTGTATGACACAGATTCTAAGGTATGTAATATGTTTCATCTCATATACATAAATGTTGAGTTTTTTCTTTTTTTTTTAGTGTTAATTAATGTGTAAAATAAGAATGCAATTTTTACGATTAATATGCTTTACATTAACTAGTTATTTGTTATATTATAGATTGTTAGGTGAATATTTGTTACCATCGTCAAATATTTTACCTTGCACATATCGAGATTTCCATTCCATTATAAAAAACATTGGAATGGATTATCAAACCACAACCGCATGTCCTAATGATCCTATTATGTATTTTGGACAACATGATTCAAAAACGAAATGTTCACAATGTCATATCAGTAGATATCGAACAGATCAAGTAACAAAAAGGGTGGATCAAAAGGTTCTTTTTCATATTCCCATAATTCCACATGATGCAAGAGCATCGTAAGAAGCAAGCAAGCGCGAAGGCAGAAGACATCTGGAAAGCACCAACGCACATTTTTTTGAAATGTTTTGAAACATTAATGTAATAGTTAAGAGGAAGCACACTTAGATATTGTAAATATATCTTGAGCTATCCGCTCTCATCTGTAGTAGGTGAAGGAATTTATACATAATTAATGTAAGTAGGTAGATTTAAATGAAGATTAGACAGTTTAGAGCATAGGAGGGAACACTGACTATAGACACTCTCATCTTGTATCATTTGTAACATTAACATTATCAATTGAGCATAGAGCATAGAGGAGAAGAAGCAGAGAGTTGTGTAGAATAACCCATGTACAAAAGTTCTGAGATTAATATATGAAGCTTTGATTTAGACTCATGGTGTTCAAATACTTCCTGTGTATACATGTTCAATGTTATGTTCATGGTTGTTTTACTCTTTCTGTTGTATATTTTCTTTTATGCTATGTATGTATGATTTCATGTTAAGTATTTGAAGTCTGAGAGAGTAAGGGAATGAGTTTCAATTGTTCCTCTATCTGAGCAAGAGTTCCTACAAGGGGTGCAGTGAAACATCCGTGAGGCATGCATCGACGGTTTCAGAGTTCACCTTTGAAAGCTCAAGAGGGATACCATTGTTCTCATCTTTCGCAGAAGTGTAAGTCAAGCACAGAAGCCATGCAAGGTGTGCTCAGGCTGGTTGGAAGTTCATAACTTGTCAACCAAGGAGAGGGTTGAAGAATGTTGTCACAAGGAGTTGCACAGAGTCAAAGGATTCAAATACTTAGAGGTATTTGAAGAGTGCCGCAAGGAGTGCGTGCATAAATCTCATAGGAGATTTAAGTTAGTGAAAGGAATCTCAGGAGAATTAGCGTCTTCAAGGTGTGAAGAGAAGAAGAGGGATTTTGGTCATCGTGCAGAGGCCAAGTCATAGTGAGGAGGACTACTGAGGTGACTTAGAGCAAAATTTCTTTGAGGAAGAGTTTGGATGGTCGAAATTCTTCGAGGAGGAATCCCGAAACAATGGGGATTGTTGGATTTGCGGAAGTTGCGAGAGGGATAATGGTCAAGACAGAGCCATCCTTTGGATAGCCTAAATTAACGTCAACCATTGATCAAGATTTCTGGGACCGTCAATTTTTTTTTGGATTTTTGGACTTCGGAAGTCCGAGTTGCAAGTTTGGGTCTTGACACATCAAGTACCCAAAGTCTGAAAGGATTCTCGTCAGGGTAGAGTGGAAAAGTCAACAAGTTCAAGTTTTTGGAACTTCGGAGTTCAAGGTTTCGAAAGTCTCGAGGGAGAGAGATTGGGATATAGCAGAGGAGAAAACTCGAAACAAAGGGGAGGTGACATGTGGAAAGACAAAAGGCTTCTTGTCAAGGTTTGTGGAAAACAACAAGGAGAAGTACCATTTCGATATTTCGAAACTTTGGGGATCGGAAAGTGGAGACGACAAAGAATTCAAGTGTTATCATATTGAATTCCTAGTATGCGAAATTGTGCTGACCATTGGATCAAGGGAGAGTTCACAGTCGTTGATCTCCTTGGAAGCAGAGAGTTTCAGAATTTCAGGATTCAAAGATTCGGGAATCCTGAGGGTATAGTAAAAGTGCATTTTGGTGGTTGAAACCCCGAAATTGCGAAGAGAAAAGGGAGACCGGGACATATGTATTTCGACAGATCAGGAATCGAAAGTTCGGGAGTTGAGGGGAAGAGTTGCATGACATCGCAGCTCCCGAATTCGTGAAAGCCAAAATTGACATCAGGAAGACCAAGTGATTGAATATTTCGGGTTTTGGAGGTCAGAGAGGTAAGGTGCTTGACCACATGATTTGCGAATTCGCGAAGTCCGATATCCCAAAATAAGAGAGAAATTTTCTCAAGGTGTTGTTGTGGGTAGATTTCCCTAAAGGGAAATAGAGGAGCCAGTTGAGCTCTCAGTCTGAAAGGAAAAGATCCTGTGTAGATACCGACCTGCAGGTCTGGGGAGGGGTCTGGACCACCACATTTGCAACGATTGTTCAAGTGTGAAATCATAGCACAATTCATGGATTACCATGAACGTAACATAAGTGGAGATGGTGTTCTTCGAATGCTTGTCAATGGTTATGCATTTAGGGAAATTGAGGAAAAATGGAAAGATTTCAAAGATGAACCTCATAATGTTAGGATTTCATGGTAGCTAACGATGTTAATCCATTCATAGAGTTTAGGTCAATTTACTTAGTCTGGCCTATTTCTTTTGTCAAAAATAAAATTCCTCCTTGGATGTCAATAGAGAGAGAGCACATAATGTTGAGAATGATTGTTCCAGGTATTTGTTTACATTAATTTTTTGAATGTAACATTTTCATTTATTACATTTTTTGCATAATACATTTTGTTTATTTATTTACTTATATATACATATCATGGTAGTGATCATGTGTAATTTCAAACAATTAGGTAAGTACCAAGTTAAATATATGAATGTATATATCGATCCTCTTATCGACGAGCTACTAAATTTATAGGCTGGCATCACTATGTATGACATCTGTAAACCAATTGGGGAGAAGAAATTTAAATTTATTGGAATACTTTTATGGACAATTCATGATTCCCTAGGACTAACACACTTTTTTGGTATGTAGCATTCTATTTCTCTTTAATACTATATAATTTTTTAAAGATATCATGCATGTTTAATTTTTAAATAATCTCATCATATAATTGACATTAATCCATATGTTGTAGGTCCTCAAACAAAGGGTAAATTTTCATATCTAGCTTGTGGTCCTAATATGAAGTATCGTCATTCAAATGTTTTTGGAAAGGTGGTGTTTAATGAGCATAGGAACCTCCTTCTTAAGAACCATAGGTATTAGACTACTGAAAAACACATTTTCAATGGGAAAGAAGAGATTGGTTTAAAAAAACGAAGAATAACATGTCACCTATGGAGGTTGGAATATAGTATAAATCGTAAAGGTACACAATTTATTTATGTATCGTATATGTAATGTTTTGAATTTTTATTTTAATCATTGAATTTATTTTACCGTATTCAATAATTATTGTTGTTATTTATTTTATGCTTCATGAAGGTCACCATCATGAAGGTATTGATAATGGGATTCCACAAGGAATGAAATGTTATCCCACTCAATTCATTAAGTTTCCCTACTATGAGGAGATAAAAGTAGCTCATTTTTTTAATACAATGCATATCGGGAAGAATGTGACATAAACATTATGGTGAATCATAAGATGGTAGGAGGGATAAAGAAAAAAATGTCAAAATTTGTACAGACATTCAGGAAGCCAATCATATAATGCGAAGTGTTATCTGATCAAATAATGATGGAGACAGAAATAACCTTCCATGGTTATTAACAGAGCAACAAAGTAATGATGTAAAATAGGTCATTCAAAGAATTAAATTCCCCACAAGTTTTGCTTCAAACATAAATAATATATTAACGAAGAAAGGTGATTTTGGTGGGGTAAAAACACATGATTGGCATACCTTCATTAAGGTAATAATTTTGGTATACATATTTATATATTGGCCTTATACATCTTTTAGTTTATTTTTTTTTTGTCTACATTGGAAAAACAAATAACGATTCCTTTTTTTTGTTACAATATGTTCTACCACTATCTCTCCCAAACGACTTTGGCAACAACGTCAAACAAGTTATACATTATCTTGGCAAATACATGAGGTAATTAGTTGTGATTTATATGCAAAATTTTCTTTCAATTTGTTGTTTTACTTAATGACATGTGTTTTACTTTTAATGTAATATATATTATGTTATGTTGAAACATGTTATTTTCTTGTGTCATAATCTCATGTAGATGGTTTTCATTGAAATAAATCCATGAAGATGATATAAAGTATTGGAAGACATAAATTCATCGGCTAATGTGTGAAATGAAAAAGTATATACCTCCAACATTTTTCAATGCACAAGAAGACTACCTCATGTTAGGGTCCTATAAATTATAGGAAATATGATCATTCAGTTTTTCATTTGTTGTTGCTCTCATGACGAAAGCACCCATATTGATGGTTTCATCGATGATGTTTCCTCTCCCTCCATCCTTCATTCATAATCCTATTGCACCATTCATTCACTCATGTGGCACTCACTCCCCTTCCCATTCATCTTATTGGCCACAACACACCCACCACTCATCCTTGCATAAGATAATGGTAAATTAACATAGGATAAATAATAATAAGGAATTAATTAGTTAATAGGTAATTAAATAAATAGTGTTAATACTAGTGTACTTAAATTAGTATAATTGGGTTAGTGTAATTAGGTTAGAAATTAAATTAGTGCACTAATAATTAATTTTAAATAAATAATTAATAGTTACTAAATAATCAATAAACAAAACATTATAAATAAAACAAAACCACAAAAATGAAAAAAATTTAAAAACAAAAACAAATAAAACAAAACCATAAAATAATTAAAAAATTAATATCCTAATATCCTAAAACTTAAAAAAAAAAAAAAATCCTAAGTCTAAAAAACCCCCCGTAATTCATATTTCAGACCCCCCCCCCCCTTACGTCATTTAACCAAAGGGGGGGTCCAAAAAGTGGTTTCCACCATGCCACATGTCACACTCCTATGATTTCGTACCACCACTTTCAAAAACCACTTAACACTCTACCTCCCCTCCGAAATACCACTTTCCCCCCTTCGAAAACCATTTTCCCCAATTAAAAAATTGTTTTTGTCCATTTCGACCTCCCGTCTTCCAAGGCATTTTCCGGGAAAACCATGATGAAATTTGAGAAAATGAAACATGTTTTTTCTCAATACGAGACAATTTACAATAACCTCTCCCATATTTAACATATCTGTTACATCTTGGGAGAATAAAGAGCATCTTTGAGCCCCATTTTTAGGGATTCATGATTTTTTTGCTTGACACATCTTTTTCAAACGCAGATCCCGGACAACTGGAGATGAATTTCAAACAAATGAGAGAATTTATTTCTCAATACAATGGGTTATACAAAAACCTCTTCCAAATTTCACACAACCTTCGTGGTTTGGGACAAACGAGCTCATCATTGCATCCCTATTTTTGTATATGTTTGGTCTATTTTGGGGGAATCAGATAGATCTGACCCCTTGAGCCCGGGGGATGATTTTTCCTATATATAGTTGTGATTATTGATGTAAAATGTGTGGAAAAAGTAGATAATATCATATCCATTGATGTGAAACATCTATCTGAGGGTTCATGTAATCAAATTTTAGTAATACAGTTGCAACATTATAGGATTCTCGTGTCACTTATGTTGGTGAAGTGCATCTGTCATTGTATTTGTGTTTTCACTATTATTCATCCATTATCCATAAATTCTGAATTATTCAATAGCAAATTAGGCGCAAAATTTTTTTAAATGCACATTTTGTCTCTGGATTTGAATAATTTCTATGTTTTCTACTAGAGGGTTAGTTTCAGAATTCTTAATTTCTCTAGTACAATCCGACTTCGTCACCTTTTATTTCACATTACTCAACAATCTTAAGAATAAAAACAAAGTGCCTATCCTTCACTGTAAAGTTTCCTGTAGAATTGTTTTTTATTGGACTAATCTAATGACTCCATTGCCAAATGGCCCATTTTCTTCGTTCCAACCAAAAAATTAAAAAACAAACAAACAAACCTTGACCTATCATAACTGGCCTAAAATTTCAGAAGAACATAGCTAAATAAAATAGAGATATCCCTCTCTGAAGTTGGAAGGGCTAGATCCCTGCTTCAAAAGTGGTTTTGTGGTCACCTCTATCAATTTCTTCCTCAGCCTAAGAAATTACAAAGTGTTAACACCTCATACACCGAGTTGAGGAGATTGAAATGTGTGGAACTATACACACAAGATCAATGTGGATGGTGGAGAGGCACTTGAAATCACTGAAGGCTTTGGTTAGACAAAGAGCACGTCCTGAGTGTTCTATGGTGGAGGGATATATGGTATATCAATCCATGGTGTATATTAGTTAGTGTCTTCCTAAATTAGTAGTGCCAACTATGAATTCCGTGGATTTCATTTGGGATGTGAACTCCATCAAAAACTTTGAATATCAGGAACACCCATTGGGGAAAGGTAGAATGAAAAAAATGAGAGGTAATATATTAATAATTGTGGAGATTTATATTAATACATATAATTTTTCATTTCTTGTGTATATGATCATACTCATTAATATTTCATTAATTATTAATATTTAACATGGTTATAACTAATATTTAGTATTGGTGAATTATGATGTTTTCATTCAGTTGCTCAAGATTGGGATGCACTCCATTTATACATTGCAAACAATCTTGATTGGATGGATGTATGGAGTCAAAGATGTAAACAACATCATGGTTGTAGCTTATCATGGAAATGACTGTGTGAATTGGTTATAGAAGCTCGTCGTAATGAATATTCCAATGTTACACAAAGGGAAATTGATTTATCATATGGCTTGAAAGATGGATAGGAAAGCAAATTCACCCTTTTTATTCAGTTGTTTTAAATTATATTAATGTGACTACATGTGTACTATATTTTTCAGATACTTTCCAAGTTATATAAATATGTTAATTTATTAATTGACAATGAATATTTTACATATCTAGCATATTGCAGTTGAAACACCATAAGGCTATGTGGTGCACTGGTCATAAATTTCACATCAAACAATTGGATGAAACCATGAAAAATTATAATATTTGTATAATTGCAGTATTCCAGGTCACTAATGTTTCCTCTAGGAGTGACAGACATCCCCGAGAATCCGAAAATAGATACTATGGGTATTTGAATGATATACTTGAGTCTGACTTTGCTTCCTTTAAATTAGTTATGTTCGACGCCTAATGGTATAGGTTACAAATGCATGAACGAGATGAGGAAAGAAATATTATTCATCATTCCTATGGGCTTTCGGTGATTAAAACAATCGTGTTTAAAAGAGGACATGATTGCTATGTTTTTCCAGGCCAATGTGAACATGTATTTTACTCAAATGTTCCAGGTGAGAGGGATTGGTCATTTGTTGTTACATATGATACAAGAGGAAAGCTAGTTAAGTATACTCATGTACAGGAAGAAGATGATATTGATGAAGAAGATTATTCGCCAGATCAAAAAGAGCTAGAAGATTAAGCAGGGTTGAAACATGAAGAAGACAAAGAATATAATGATCCAGACATAGGAGACAATGCAGTTCTTGATGATGATGTTGATGAAAATATGCTCGAAAATTACATTGATGATGATGTTGATGAAAATATGCTCGAAAATTACATTGATGATGATGATGATATTGCCAATCCTTTCAACAATGTTTTTGAACTAGATGATTGTACAAATGTCGAGTTCGATGAAGAAGAAGATACATAATAAGGATGATACATATGTTGAGTTGGATCAGGTACGTGACTATATATTTTAATTTGCATGAATTATTCTCTTAAAATAATTTACTTATGTCATGGGTTAATTACATGTTCTTAAGTTTTATGTGACGTTTTTTATATTCTATGTTACATGTTTAATTATTATGTGAAACCTGAAAATAGTCACCAATATACTATAGTACGTGGTAAACTAAAAATATCATTTACAAACACATAACTTGTTTATCTTCATTATTTTTTGTTTTGGTGGTTTCTATGCATGAATCTTACTATGTTGCTTTCGATTGTTTTCTATTTTATAGATTGGGTATTGGGGAATTGAGAGTGATGTGAGGGGGAGGGGAGGAACCATATGAGCTTCCACCTTCACGTGGTTTTCCTTTATTAGTAGAGGATAAATTATTCTTGAAACCAAGAGAAGCTCATTCATTTTTATACCATCATGATCATAGATGTCCTCATTTTTGTCATAGTATTGCATCAACGAAGTTTCAATGAATGTGTTTGTCATTTTTATAGAATCTTCGTTGAATTTTTTTGAAAACATGGGACTTTGTCCCATGAGTTATGTGGAAATAAGAAGGTGTTCGATGAGATTTTCTATTTAAATAATGATCACGTACTAAAATATATCTAAAATATTTTACCAAAAATGTACTTAGATAAGATCTAAAAAAAAAAGACAACAAATAATTGATGATCAAGCGCTTGTGCAATTTATCAAGTTATTGTTTATAAACATTATTGCATGCCATTGAAGTACTATAATATGCAAGAATGTGCATTTCCAAACTCAAATATAACTCACACATCCACTCTATATATCTAATCACGACCTCGTTTCATTCAAACATTCTCGGATTAATGTTGTGGTGCATGGAACTCCCAACAATATACCCATCGTCATGGTTGTGGTCTTTATATTGATCGTTTATTTTGTATAAAACCATCATGATGACAATTAGGCCCATGTGTTTGGTGGCAAGATGAAGTATCTAGAGGGAATTTCATATTTAAATAATTATTTTATGCTAATAGTCTTTAATTTATGGAGCAAAGAAGTACTTAGACGAGAGAAAAAAATAAAGACAAGAAATAAATGATGAAGCTTGTGCAATTTATATCAACTAGTAGTTTTTTTATCAAAGTTATTACATGTCATTACAGTACTAGATGTGGGAACGTGTGTTTCTAACAAATTTTAAAACAAACAATAAAAATACATTGTACTAAGACTAGACATGGGCAACAATGACCTATGAATAGGGCCAACGTTGAAATTTTTTCAAATTGTTATGTATTGACTGAAATTTGACATGGATAGACTATTCACATGCCTTAATGATATGGGAGGGTTTTTGGACTCAAATTTGACTCACACACCCACTTGTTTCATCATGTAAACCATAAACCCTATTTTTCTTTCAAAGTACACAAATTGGTTGACACAAGGTTGACACAAGTTTTAAGTTCGCATCAACCTTCATTTTTCTTTGAGGTTCTACATTGTATATACAATGTATGTGTGTCATAGTTATGATGAAAAATCCCTCTTTTCATTCATTGTTTAATCAACACCATAAAAATATGCATGTAGAGATGGTGTTGTATCAATGTCGCTAAGTATTGCATGCGTCAATGACATCATTATTGTTTTTTAAGTGTTTACTTATACAGGTTAAATATGTTTTTTAAGTTTTATGTCATTTTTGTATGTAGTGTGTTACATGTTCTTTATTACATAAAATTAGGTATGGGGGAATTGAGAGTGATTCCAAGCCGGGGGGAATAATTAGAGGTTCCACGTTGATCACATGGTTTCCCCTATTCAATAGAGAATTAATTATTCTGAAACCAAGAGAAGCTCATTCAAGTTTATTATATGCCAATTTGAGAAATTGTTTGTGAAGGTGAGGTGATGAGCATGTTCAAAACAATGGAAATATGGTTCCTGAACACACAACCTGCACACATAGAAACAAAACCAAGCCATGGATTAAGTGATGAAAATTGACCTTGTCATCATATTTTATCTTCCAATTTGTGCTTGTATGGACTGAAATTTGACATGCTAGGAAAACACACTTGTATTGATGGTATGGGAGGTTTTTAGGACTCAAATATGAGTCAAAAAAAAATTCAACAATGAAATATTCTTTGGTTATTCTATCAAAAGACAAAAATAAGGTGTGCCTCCTCATGTACTTGACCCCGCTTCTAACAAACATGTGAATGGGGACAACGTTGAAATTTTTTCAATTTGTGGTTGTATGGACTCAAATTTGACATGGTTAGACTAGATGCATACAATGATGATATGGGAGGGTTTCTAGAGTCAAGCATGAATCAGAAAAACAATTCGACAATCAAACAACAAGCCTATAGAATAATTAATGTGAATGGGGCCAATGTTGATTTTTTTTCAATTTATGCTTTTATGGACTGAAATTTGACATCCTAGGAAAACACACAAACATTGACGCTATGGGAGGGTTTCTGGACTCAAACATGAGTCAAACAAACATTTCAACTATCAAATATTCTTTGGTTATTCTATTTCCTTCACATGGTTGGCCCTATTCAGTAAATAAACATTTATTCGAGCCATTTATTCTTGTAGAAAACCTCTCTCGATCCAATGGAACAAAAACATAGTCAATGTCGACTTCATTGTTGCTCATTCATATCCAGGGAGGTTTTCTCCAAGATCATATGGATCCAATAAATTATTCTCAAAACCGAGAGGAGCTTAATGAGGTCGTCACATCTAAGATGTGTGTGTGTGTGTGTGTGCCACTATTTGATCTCCTCTCATATGGATTTTACAAAAAATAATATCAATGGTGTTTACTATTTGCAATATTGTTGGTTTTAATTTCTATCAGGATTTATTGACATGTATTCAAAGTTTTTTTTGTTTTTTACTAAAAACTAAATATAATTCTATTTTTATTTACTACAATATGTAGTTTTCACATTTGCAGATGTTGTATCAATGCAATGCTACACATTATAATATAAAAGATCAGGTATTTATTTTCCTTTTTCTTCTTCTTATGACTTCTTAAGGTTCCTTTTATTTATTTATTTTTACATTGGAATCATTTGTGGGCCACTATGGGGTAGTCATTCTATTTAATGAACCACACCCAAGTTTGTAGCATATATGATTACCTTTGGTTCATCATATCATATGATCCATGTTGGGCTATCATTTTGTCATCATTTTCCTTACCAAAAGAACCTGTTTTGAATCAAGACACCTCATTTCTCACCTGTATTCATCACATACATCAACCTAACTATACCTCTAATGTGCCTAGCGAGTGTTCAAAGTATATGTTGATAATTTAATAAATTTCCTTTATTTTTATATATCTTTAAAAGGTTTTGAACTAATCTTGTCTATATTCCAAGAATAGTTTTGACTATTATAGTTAAGCTCCTGCCACTGGGATCAAATCTGGTTACACATCATAGTTCTAGCTACACCTTCATCGATTCTCATATGTCCAGCTGTTCTGATGGGATTCGGGGATATGGATGACAAAGAACACATGCTTAAGATGGTTGCGAACCTACAAACGCATCCTCAACCACTTCCGAATAAACATGGACGATCAAGCTAAAAAAAGAAGACAACATGGGCGAGTTAATGCTTAGTGCATCTCTAGAACGAATACCTTGTCCTCATGCACTTCGTGTCATGAGGACAAGGCTTTGAAATATTCATCTTTTATTTGATCAAATCCTTTCGATCTGAATAACTGTGACACGTAATAGTTTGTTGAAAACCATTTTCTAAAAAGAGGGAGATTTATGTTTATCATGTAATTAATGCTCATATTATAGAATCCAGTCTGGCGCTTTGAGGGGGGTAATAGAGGAGGAAGATAGGAAGTATTAGGATGATAGAAATTTCATTTTTCTGCTGATAGATAGTCTTTTTCTTCCAGGATTATAAACTCAGATAGACCATAATTGACTGCATTATTTTATAAATATATACATTTCTAGAATTCACTTATGTCTGAATGTTGTGTGATGAATTAGTTAATTCAGTCATTGTTGAAGGCAAGAAGGGCCCCTTGTCTCAGCATATGTTTTTATTCTGTACCTTGAAGTTCTGAATAACCATTAGCTATTTTACTTACAGTTTGAAGTTATATTACAATTGGATAGTTTGGATAATGAATATTTTTGAGGAAGCTTCAGTTAGAATAGAGCAATATCAGATTTACTTTCAAATGATTTATGAAATGCATGGGTTACACATATAGCTACAAGTACCTTATAGAAGGTTAGTTTACATTAAAGAATGGTGTGATTGAAAGACATGGTATTATAGATTTGCAGTTAAAAAGGGTTGAATGACATGTTAGTAGAGATTTACAGTTGACATTAAACCATAGTAGTTGGTAGAATGAATATTGAAAGCTAGAAGAGTTACAAATGACTGAAGATTTGATTTCTTTGAAGTGTGTACTTAGATAGACCCTTGGTGTTATTTAAAGATTGAAGCAGTGATTGCAGTTTTGAATGTTGGCTAGTGGAATTAAAATTGAATAAATAAGATAGTAGAAGAAACCAATCCTGCAGATATGGTGTCAGTGGCTCAAAGTCTACCTCCCCGGGTTGACATTTTATGAAGGCTATATATAGTGATATATATTTAGCTCAACATTTTGGCGCCACTGCCGAGGAGGTACTAAAAAGGATTGGAGAATGAGCATGTTGTGTTTGTTGAAGACCAAGGGGGAGGAGGAGTTGTAAGACGAGAGGTAAGAATCTACACATATACTGTAGTAGGTTCCTCTGAATCCTTTCCAAGCAGTTATATTTTAGTAAGTGTTTTCTCATAAATAAGAAGGGTTAGATTTCATTCAACAAGAAAGGGAGTTTTTCATTACAACAGTGTGAGAATTGTGTTCTTAATTCAGTTCAGAGGTATTTTCAATAAGGCATGTTAGATTTTATTCCAACAGTATCTCTTGGCGAAACAATGTGCTCTTAATTAAAAAGAAAAAGAAAGTGGAGAATATGCTTTTCAATTATTTCATAGAATTTTACACCTCACAGTTCTTGGGGAATCCCTACTTACTTGAAGAAGAATTCAAAGATTCTGTGGAGGAAGAGCAAGGTTTGGAACCTGAAATCGAAGAATTTCTTTCATGCTTGGTTCCTTTAGGCACCTAGGAAAATCAGGCCCCAAATTATGAAGATCTACAAGGGACAAAAGGAGAAGAGGTTCAAGACAATTATATCGAGAGAGATTATATAGAATATTGGTTTCAATCTATTGTCAGACCAAAGTATGATTATTTTCTCCATCTCTTTATGATGATGGATCAAGGTAAATGGATACCCCTTCATGTATATACAATTACTCAGGTACCTTTTCCTCATAAGGACATGCATGAAATTTTTATTATGCTACGTACCTGGTTTCACTGGAAGTTTTCTTATACCTAAAGGGAGGAAGTTCTAAGGTAGGGTAGGCAGGGAATAAACTCTGCACATAGTAGATAGTTTTCAAGTGCAGTATTCCATTTCAATAAAAGGGTGTGAGTAATTCAGGCAGAGATATTTGAATGGAAGTGGATCAGAGTATTCAAAATATGGGGAATATATACTATAGGAGAAGGAATAATTCAATAAGAGTTTGTATGTATTCCCATTTTTATTACTGTCAGTTACCTCGTCAATTTCAGAGCAGCTAAAGAAGAATTACTTGAAGCATTTTTAAACAGAGTTCACTCTTCTAAGATATTATCATAATTGGACAAGGTATCAACAATTCAAAGATCTACTTTTGACCATCTTCTAACAGTCAAGTATTCATCATGGGTATCTCTAGAAGATTGCATTATTTATGGGTTTTGTTGTTTCATCATCAGTCATCGGCTTGAGGTAATGATATGTTTTAGTTTTTGAAGAATATTGAAAATAAAGGAATCATTTATAAACAATATCTTGTAATACTTGCTATACTCCTACCTTACGTGTATCACGTATATGTTTTCCTAAGAGTTGGGTTTCATAATCATTATTCTTCTCAACACCGTATCCACTACTGCACTCCTTGCTTTTGGTTGACCATATTCTCGTTCTGTCATTTGCATGATTAATTGTTCAACCTATTTCTTTCCTTATACATGTATTACAATCTGATACTTGATTATTTATTTGAATCACTGAAAGGATTCAAATGAATAATTCCCCTACTATTTATCTATCTATTACACCACTATCGTATCATCATTCTTCCACAACCTTGTTTATTGCCTTGCATTCAAAATGGCAAACAATTTTCCTTTCAGAAGGGAAGGAGAAATGATGAGCTCTCTTTTTTAAGAAGAATAGTTTTCATAGGGACATGCAAATACTTTGGCATGGGGAAATGTTGGGCTATCATTTTGTCATCATTTTCCTTACCAAAAGGACCTATTTTGAATCAAGACACCTCATTTCTCACCTATATTCATCACATACATCAACCTAACTATACCTCTAATGTGCCTAGCAAGTTTTCAAGGTATATGTTGATAATTTAATAAATTTCATTTATTTTTATATATCTTTAAAAGGTTTTGAACTAATCTTGTCTATATTCCAAGAACAGTTTAACTATTACAATTAAGCTCTTGCCACTGGGATCAAATCTGGTTACACATCATAGTTCCAGCTACACCTTCATTGATTCTCATATGTCCAGTTGTTTTGATGGGATTCGTGGATATGGATGATAAATAACACAGGCTTGATATGGTTTCGAACCTACAAATGCATCCTCAACCATTTCTGAATAAACATGGATGATCAAGATAAAAATAGAAGACACCATGGCCGAGTTAATTCTTAGCACATCTCTAGAATGAATACCTTGTCCTCATGCACTTCGTGTCATGAGGACAAGGATTTGAAATATTCATCTTTTATTTGATCAAATCCTTTTGATTTGAATAACTGTGACACGTAACAGTTTGCTGAAAACCATTTCTAAAAAGAGGGAGATTTATGTTTATCATGTAATTAATGCTCATATTATAGAAGCCATTCTGATGATTTGAAGGGGGAATATAGGAGGATGATAGGAAGTATTAGGCTGATAGATATTTCATTTTTCTGTTGATAGATAGTCTTTTTCTTCTAGGATTATAAACTCAGAAAGACCAGAAATGACTGCATTATTTTATAAATATATACATTTCCAGAATTTAGTTATGTCTGAATGTTGTGTGATGAATTAGTTAATTCAGTCATTGTTGAAGGAAAGAAGGGCCCCTTGTCTCAGCATATGTTTTTATTTTGTAGCTTGAATGTATGAATAACCATTAGCTATTTCTCTTACAATTTGAAATTATATTACAATTGCATAGTTTGGACAATGAATATTTTTGAGGAAGCTTCAGTTAGAACAAAGAAACATCAGATTTACTTTCGAATGCTTTATGAAATGCATGTGTTACACAGATAGTGACAAGTACTTCACATAAGGTTAGTTTACTTTAAAGAATGGTGTGATTGAAAGACAAGGTATTATAGATTTGCAGTTAAAAAGGATTGAACGACATGTTAGTAGAGATTTACAGTTGAGATTAAACCAGAGTAGTTGGTAGAATGAATATCGAAAGCTAGCAGAGTTACAAATGAGTGAAGATTTGATTTCTTTGAAGTGTGTACTTAGATAGACCCTTGCTGCTATTTAAAGATTGTAGTAATCACAGTTTTGAATGTTGCCTAGTGGAATTAAACCTGAATAAAATAGATAGTAGAAGAAACCAATCCTGCACATATGGTATCAGTGCCTCAAAGACTACCTCCCCGGGTTGACATTTTATGAAGGCTATATACAGTGATATATATTTATCTCAACAATTCACATAGATAATATAATACTTCAACTTGGTTTTTTTTGGTTGTGTATAAGTAATCCCTTGGATATCATAGTATACTCTATTGCTTGATATCAACCTTTGTTATCTAGTTGTGATAGTACTATTCCACTTTCTTGTAAACAGTCATAGTAAACATTCTATGAATATCTTACATGATTGGAACTAGTGTGTGGATTGGGCCTATAACATACATGATTTCCTCATTAGTGAATCTCATCATGCCGATTAATAGGTAAAGTTATTCCCATGTAAGCTCTAGTTTAAGCATGTGGCATAATCAATGTCATTAGTAACATTCTAGCTTAATTACCTCATGTCCATAATTAATATGGTCTCATATATTATGCATAATAAGTAGTGGGTTAACTATGGAGTACAAGATTATAGATATGAGTACTAAAGATTTTGTAATCAATGGGAACTCTGAAATCGAAATTTTAATAAGCTTCTTTGCATTCTAAAACCTTGAGTCAATCTACCAAATATATCTGAGTCAATAAAAGGATATACAATTGAAAACCTCCAAATACTAATAGAAATTTGACTATATCTCAAACCAATAGCATTGATACCATGTTCAAGAACTAGGGAAATATGCATATCATAAAGGATGCACTTAAATACATTGTTACAACAAATGATCCTAATTGAACATAGTTCAACATACATATAAGTATAATAAACCAAATGATTTCCATACATAACACATATAAAATTATTATTTATATATCAATGGTTAAGGTCATATTATACAACACCAAGATGTACCCAAATCCATTAAAGTAAAGAAGACAAGGTCCACTTATATTGGTGAGAGACTATAATGAAATCCTTGAATTCTACCTTGTTCATGCACTAGTCAATTTCTTTGGTTTAACTACCCAACCCGTTCAATGCCCTGTCAACCACTATGTCAACTCTCCAAGTTATTTTTCAACTTTTCATTGACTATCTATAGAAGATATAGAGGTGTGATAAACCTACAAATGATGTTGTTCCAACATATATGAAAACAATACATTAGAAGTAATTTAGAATGACTTGTTGTTTGAGAGTGGGAGTTAGTTATACCTTAGATATCAAAACCTACTCTACAATAAATTATTCCTCCATAGTAGTAGAGGAAACATCAATTGCAACAATGTTACTTGAATCAATGGTGGATGATACCATAATTGATGAAATGGTAGATCATTTTTTTGGATGTGAAAGAGTCAATCAAATAACTTAAATACTTAAAAATTAAAATTTGAATAATGACGCAATAAAACATATGAAACACATATTACTTGTTAGTCGTGTTAGGGCTCCAAAATGATCAGATTGATAGATTTTGGAATGTAATCACCATCAATATAGTGACCCATATGAACCATATGTTATGGAGCTATTTTAATTGATAGCCCTCAAAGGAACTATGTTGCATTAATATTTATTATTATGTTTTTAAAATATATATATTTCATCACTCTTGCAACGAATAAGATCGTCGATAGTATTGATAGTTTGTCACAACTATAGAGTCTTCCTCGCTCTTGTGACAAATATTTTGTTGCAAGAACCAATGTGATCATCTCTCTTGTGATGAATAAGATCGTTGATAGTATTAATATCTCTTTGTAATAACTACTCCATTCATCATTCTTGAGATGAATAAGTTCATCGATAGTATTGATAGTTTGTTGCAATAACTAACTTGGGAGTCGCTCTTGTGATGAACTATCGTTATCCTCGACAATACCTTATCCTTGAATATTTCATCGCAAGAACTACTCTGGTCATCTCTCTTGTGACGAGTGCCCTAGGTCATCCCTATAGCAACGATCTCCCTAGGTCGTCATTCTTGTGATGACCTCCTCCGACTGTCACTCTTGCGATGAACTCCTCTGGCCATGAGTCTTGCGACGACCTCCTTGGTTTGTCTCTCTTGCAATGATATCCCAAGTTCATCGCACTTTCCATAGCACATGAAGTGATGTTTATGGGGCCCAATATTTGTCGCAATATCCACGACATAACATCGAAAGGGACGTCAAAGAATGACCCAAATTTACTAGTGATGGCATAGTAGGCTCAACACAGATCAATTCCACATATCAGTTTTCTAATTAGTTATAACAGTTCTCAATTCAACAAACTGTGGCCAGCCAAAATCCTAGTTCAGCTACCCTCGTAACCCAAACATCGGATGTACACAATGTGCAATCAAAAAATACCAAGGGTAACAAGGAAATTGAGGGAAAGAGGAAACCTAAAAACAAGAAGGGTAAGGGTGTAGTGGCCATATAAATTATCATCCATTGATTCTACTAACATAACAATAAAGTTCAATAATTCCTCTATATTGAGCATATTAGTAAAATTAAAAAAAAAAATCCTTTAATTGAGCACATTCGCAGCACATTCGCATATAGATTTATCCACAAATAATAAAATTTTATAGCAAAATAAAACAAATACACAATTTTAAATACCTGGGTCTGATGCTAACCCTCTGCCTATTTGCTTGCCTTGTTGGCCACCGCTGCACTGTGTAAACACTGCCCAAAACCTTCTTCCACCCTGCCAACTAGGTCAACTTACTAGCTCCAGGATATCATATGGATATCCTAGCCCCTGTGCCCAAAACCTCCAGTAAACTAGTGCCCCTGTACTAAACTTTCCCACTCCCGAACTCCACTCTCCTCTCTGCCCATCCAAGCCAGCCCCCAGAAATCTCTCGTCGAATGATAATCCCCTTTGTAACCCTGTCGCATCTCCATATCCTTTCGTCACCGCCTCATGCATTTACTCCTTTACCTCCCCTCATTAATGCCCCTTATCCTTTCCTTTATTATTTCATCCTCTCATAATAAATAAGTTATCCCTTTTCATGTACGTAACCTTTTAATTTAAACAATATAACTTATTAATCTATTAAATTTAATACTTGCGTTATTAAATGTAATAGGTAGTTAATTAATCAAATTGCAACCATTAATTAATTAATAATTATTTAATTAGTATTATTATACCTATCTTGTTTAATTAATACCATATTAAGACGATTAATCCCCTAATCAATTTTTACTTAATAATCCTTAAACATTTGTTCAACTAGGGTTGTTACATACACCCACCCTTCAAGAAACTTCGTCCTGAAGCTAAGGTATCTTATGGTACAAGGAAAATAAAAATGGTTCACACATTCATAATAATTAACCGACATTATCAGTAAGTAAGTCAAGAAAACTCATACATACTAGTGTATATGTACAAGAAATGCATGTGTAGCTAGTACATACAATTCTCATGCATGTAATAGTAATCAAACTGTCACCCTTTAGTAATTTATGTATGCATCCAATCCAGTCAGCAAGACTAGTCTTTTTATTAAAGACAACAACCAATCAATTGTTTGAGAAATTATTTAATTACAATCATCCGGTTCAACAATTTTATTTTAAACAACTGTGGTTTAGTTAGGTAATAATGAATATTCATATATACACATTTCTCTTTTTTTTTGAAGGGAAAACATTAAATTCCACCACAAGACAGATCTCCATACTGTCTCAACTATTACTACTCATCCTTCCTCCCTAACCTACTTCCATCTCCATTCCTATCCTTCCTCTGCTAGACTATCTTGGAGCGTCAACTATATTGACCTAACTCCAAATAGAACCCGTAAGCGGAAGTGTCGCTATCTCGACCAAGCTTCCCTAGTAGGCATCTGACAGTCATAATCACATGTCTTGGGGAGCGTGAACTAACACCATCCTCCCATGACTTCAGGTTTCAGAGGATACACGGTGGGAAATGCCTCCACCCCTCCTAACAAGAATAGGGTCCACACCCTGCAATGGAGGATACACGGTGGAAAATTCCTCCACCCCTCCTAACGGGACTAGGGTTCACACCCTACAATGGAATACACAGTGGCACCGTGTTGCTAGAGGTTTCGTCATCATTTATTTGTTTTTGGGCAGTGTCATCACCTGAAATCATGCACTGGTCCACATATCATAGCAATGCATCCAAACCAATATAATTTCACATACAATATTCATACCATAATGTTTCTCGGTTAGTGGTCTTGATATCCACTTTCATCATCATTATTCCTTGGCTATTTCATATACCATAACCTCCAGATTCGTTTATAACACAAACTCATACATTTCTATGCATTATCATCATGTAATTGCATACTATCATCATTTCAATTTGGTATCCCTGTACCGATAAATTAACATCAAAGTTTTCCAGTTAGGAATAGATCTCATAATATCCCATAATTCAATTTAAACATCTATTCATAAGATTATCATTTACCCAAAATAGATTGCATCATATCCAACATCATCCTAACAATATTTTAAGCATTCCTAAAATTCTCCATTCTCACAATGTGTCGCATCATATACATCATCATCAATAACATTAAACATTCGTAAATTTTACATTCACATAGTAGATCGCATCATATACATCATCATAAATAACATTTAAACATTCATAAAAGTTCATAAATTTAAAGTTTAAGTGTATCACTTAATAGTTTTATTGTGTCTAGAAAATAAAGTATATAGGCCTCAGGTAATCCTGGATGTTTAAGTCAAAAGGTGGTGTTACATACACCCCACCTTCGAGAAACATGTTCTCGAGGTGGTAAAAATAGTGAGGGATAGTCTCGTCGTAATGTCTCATCATCCTCCCAAGTAGCAGATCCTGGACTATACTTGTCCCACTGGATCTTAACTTGGTCTACTAGACGGTTCCTGAGCTGTCGGACTCTACGGTCCAATATGCGTAACGGTTCTACCATGAGGGTTCCGACGTCTGATACCTACAATTCCTTCCTATTTAGATTATGTGATTCATCAGCAACACAATGACGTAAAACGGATACATGAAATACATTATGAGTTTTATGCAAGTGGGGTGGCAATACGAGACGATAAGAAATAGGTCCAATTTTCTCTTGGATCCTGAATGGTCCTATAAACTGAGGTGACAACTTTGTCCCCTTCCCGAACCATATGGTACTCTTATTAGGCCTTATACGAATGAAAACCTAGTCTCCCACTTCATAACTTCGGTCGGTCCTGTGTGCATCTGCACAGATTTTCTGCCTATCCTGTTCTTCCTTTCGTCTCTTCCTAATCTGAATCACCTGTTCCTCCATTTCTTGAATCAATTCTGGCCCAACTGTTACTCGGTCTTCTAGTCTATCCAAACTCAATGGTGTTCTACATGGCCTCCCATACAAAGCTTCGTAGGGTGGCATTTTGATGGAGCTATGATAACTATTATTGTAGGAAAACTCTACCAAAGGTAGGTACTTCTCCCACTGGGTTTGATTATCCATTACATACATCCTAAGCATGTCTTCCATGACTTGATTTACTCTCTCAGTTTGCCCATCTTTTTTAGGATGATAAGTTGTGCTTAAGTTCAACTGAGTCCCAACCACTGACTATAAACTTGTCCAGAACCGAGAAGTGAATCTGGAGTCCCTATCTGAAATGATATTTTTAGGTATCCCATGCAAATGGATAACCTCTCTTACAAACACACATGCCACATCAGTGACATCGTAAGTGTCTCTAATCGGAATAAAATGAGCACTCTTGGTTAACTTATCCACTATCAAAAGAATGGCATTGTGTCTATGAGATGTGAGTGGCAACCCCACAAGAAAATCCATAGAGATGACTTCCCATTTGGACATAGGAACATCATGTGGTTGTAGGAGGCCTGTCGAGTGATGGTGGTCAGCGTTCACTTGTTGACACTCTAGGAATTTGGCGATGAAATGGACTACATCGCACTTCATGCCTACCCAGAAGAAGAGCTTCCTAATATCTACGTACATCTTCTTCACACCTGGATACGCACAATAAAGTGCTATATGGGCTTCCTTCAGTATGATGATTCGAATATCCCATTCTCAGGGATGTACATCCCTCCTCGATATCTTAACAGTCCATCTGTTTCCAGACTATATCCTTCATACTTTGGATCTAACTGCCTCCCACTCTGGAGGTTTGAAGAAACCTTTAAATACCAACTGTCTCTTGGGATTTGTGTCAACACATGTTCTCTCAGATTGACCTTTAAGGTTACCAAGGAGAATATACGTGGTCTCCTACTCAAGGCATATGTGACCACATTTTCCTTTCCCTTGATGTAAGAAATAACAAAATCGTACTCACTTATAAACTCACTCCATCACCTTTGCCTGGCATTCAGATCTCTTTGAGTGAAGAGATGTTTTAAACTTTGATGGTCCATTTTGAGCTCAAAGTTTCGCCCCACAAGATAGTGCCTCCAAATTTTCAGAGCTAGCATTACAACTGCCAACTCTAAATCATGAGTCACGTATAAATCTTCATGTTTCTTCAAATTCCTTAACACATAGGCTAGCACTCCTCCATCTTTCATTAGCACGGCCCCCAACCCTTTCTTCGAGGCATCCGTGCAGACTGTGAAGTCCTTCTCCATTTCCGACACTCGTAGAATTGGCGCACTAGTTAGTAACCTCTTAAGCTCAATGAATTCCCTATCACATTCTTCTGTCCATTCATACCTGACCCCTTTGCGATGCAAGGTGGTGATGGGTTTTGCTATTTTTGAGAATCCTTCTACAAATCTCCGGTAATAACCTGCTAGCCCCATGAAGCTTCTCACCTCATGGGCATTTTTCAGCACTAGCCACTCCATAATGGCCTTTACCTTTTTTGGGTCTACAAAGATTCCTTCGTTGGAAATGATATGACCTAAATAGTGGATCTCTTTCTCGAAGAAGGAACACTTCGACAGCTTCCCATACAATTTGTTCTTTCTAATGCAGGACAACACTACTCGCAAGTGTTCCTCGTGTTCTCTTTCATTCTTGGAATAGATGAGGATGTCATCTAAAAAGACCTGTACAAAACGGTCTAAGTACTTCTGGAATATGTCGTTCATGAGGCTCATGAATACTGTTGGTGCATTGGTCAATCCGAAAGGTACTACAACAAACTCATAATGTCCAAACCGAGTTCGGAAGGTAGTTTTTGGGATATCACCTTCCTTAATACTTAACTGATGATACCCTGATCGCAAATCAATCTTTGAGAATACCGCTGCTCCTTTCATCTGATCGAAGAGGTCATCTATTTGCGGCATCGGGTACCTATTTTTCAATGTAGCATGGTTCAAGTCCCTGTAGTCTATACACAGTCATAAGGATCCATCCTTCTTCTTTACAAAAATTACCGGTGCGCCCCAGGGTGAGACACTGGGCCTTATTATCCCTAAGTCCAGTAACTCCTTCAACTGCATTTGCAACTCACAAAGTTCTAGCGCTATCATCCGATACGGAGTCTTGGATATTGGTTCTGCACCAGGTTTTAGCTCAATAGTAAAATCAAGCTCCCTCTCAGGAGGTAACCCTGGTAACTCGTTCGGAAAAACATCCTGAAATTCTGACAATATCGAGTACTGATCCAATGAGGGTCCCTTCCTTTCATTCACTGCTTCCACTACATAAAGTCGACACCCTTGCCTCAAGAATCACTTAACCTTCATAGTTGATATAAAGTGTATCGAAACTTTTCTCTGTACACCTTAGATCTCTATTGGTCTTCCTTCATCATTGACACAAAGCACCCTCTTTGCGAAACAATCTACCAAAGCTCGATGAGCTACTAAGAAATCCATTCCAATGATTAGGTCATACGCTCCGAGAGCAGTGATGTATACCTTCAACTTGGTAGTACACAGTCCCAGGTATACTATTCAATTATTGACACTAGGTCCTACTGCTTGTTTTTCCCCCGAAGCCATTTCAACTTATTTAAAGTCATCGTGCTCGTAGGCTGCCAACCCACTCTTTTCTAATGAAGATGGTGAAATGAAACTATCTGTCGCACCAGAATCAAACAAAATCTTAACATTGATATGATTTAGCATACATGATGACTCCAACACCGTGGATTGATGTTCAGTCTGGCGATTATTAACCGGTGCGTAAATCTGGTGGTTTCTACTTGCTCTCCCCATCGATGCCTTTCCTTCTCTATGCACGAACCCTGATTGTAACTCTGGGCAGTCACGTTGGTAATGGGGTCCTCCGCACCCCCAATAGGTAACACGAGATTGAACCTATGAATTTTTATGTGACTACCTCTGCAATGAGTTCCTTCTCCTGGAACCCCTGCCCCTACTCGTTGTTCCCTGAGATGGTCGTAGACCTGTTTTCACTGTTGGCGATGAACGAGATGCTGCACTCGCTGCCATTGAAATCCCTATAGCTACTGTCCTTGGCGTGACTCTGTTACCATATGGAGGTGGCCTTGAGCCCCCTCCCCTAGAAAATGTCCTCGGGGCCTTCCCAATGAATCTAGGATGATGTAGAAATGTTGGTCTTGTACCCCTGGTTAAGATCAAGTGTTCTTCCGCGTAACGCGCATTTTCCACCGCCTCTGCTACTGAAGATGGTTTCCACATCCGCACCATAGATCTTATCTTAGGGTTCAATCCATAGACAAAGTACTCTTCCTGTCGTTGGCCGTTATCCATATCCGACACATATTTGACTAGTTCCATAAACCTGATCTCATATTCTTCTACAATTTTGTTTCCCTCTACTAAGGCATGAAATGCCCCTACCTGTTTTTCCTCATAGTATGCTGGTAGATATTTCATTCGGAACCTCTCCTCAAAAAGTTCCCAAGATACCGTGTCCGGGGTAAGGTGCAATTGTCTTTCTAGGTTGCCCCACTAGTTCAAGGCATTGTCTCTTAACTAAAAAATGGCGATCTTTGCCTTTGAGTTGGACGCATAGTCCCTTAAGGAAAAGCACCTTGTCATGCCTTCCAACCATGCTTCCGCGCGTTCACTAGCGTGACCCCCGGAAAACTCTGGAAGTTTGATCTTTTTCAATTCTCACGTGATGTCTTCAGGTGGGGGTCCTCCCCCTGAATCCCTTGACGCTTTTGGATTACCCGTTCTAGACGGTGGGGGTTCCACTTCAATCACTGCCAGTTGTCGCCTCTTTAAAGTCTCGTTAATGGCTTCTAACGAGTGCAGTATAAGGGCTAGTTCAGGCGATGTTGGTGGTGGCACTGGCGGTGTTGGCGGTGCTTGCGACGACGCTCCCCTGCTTCGATTCCCTCAAGTCCTGACCATCCTGTATGCTTTGACTTGCATCCACCAAAGTTGTCAGGGTGAGTTCTAGGATGTTTCAAATTGGTGCTACTCAAACTAGAAATAGGGTTAGGTGTAAGTTTTCTTTACTTGTCTGTAAACATACATTACTCCATTAGGGGATTGGCTAGTTTAGGGTTAGGATTAAGCGT
>ML777977.1:114947-160486 GCA_009831015.1 Picea engelmannii
CCCCTATGAAAAAAATAATTATTGTTTCCCTTCCCTGTAGCTATGCTAGACTTGCGCCATACTCGCCACTTCCTATGCTTACTCTCCTAGTGCATACGCCACCTCCTTCCCGCTTGTCCTAGTCTAAGCCCTTTTAACTTTTCGCTTACAACTTGATTAAAGTGACTTCTGACCTTATGTTTATTAATTTACGCCAAAAGGCGTACACCTATCGACAATGGGCACAATTAATGATCTTTTAATCGTATTTAACCTTAAACCTTTATCTGTTGGCTATGCATTGAATATGATGGCATATTCTTAGTGGTCCTCCAAAATTAATGGGTCAGATTTATTGTTCATAACTTTCTTGCATTTATCAAGGCATCCATTAACATGTTTACTTTTTAACATTTACCTAATCACATTAAAAAAAATTGTTGTAAGGATATATAATTACCACTTTTAAATGATTAAATAGAATTAAACCGTGGCATCTAAATAGTTGTCCACAACTGCTAGCCAGGTTTCGGCGTTCACCAGCGCTGTGTACCTTTCGGCATTAACCAGCCGCCAACCACTTTGCGACTGTGCTAGTTTATTAAAAACTAATAATCTAGACTAAACTTATTCCTAAGCTTCAATCGCCTTAATCAACACTTCAATTTATTCCCAGAAATTAATATTATTATTAGTGTTAATTAATTAGTCACTAATTTACTTAATCCTTCCTATTAATTTAATTATTATTATTATTATTATTTTCTCCAAGGCACATACATGGTGTGTTGGTGTTTGGTTGTTCCTTAAGGCTTAGGTAGTGGGTGGTCATGGGTTCTAAACCTGTCTGCTCGGGCAAAATTTTAATCTAACCCAAATTTAATCTAATCTCTAACATCATTAATTAACTTTAATGTAAATTAAATTTACACTAAATAAAACAATTAATTTAAAATTATTATTACACTAATTTAACCTAAATTAACGCCCAAAGGGGTTGGATCCTATGGTGGAAAGCGAGGAGTTTTTCACCATTGGACAAGGTTCAATTCTCGTGAGGGCTTTACCTGGAGCCATGGGGACACCTTGAGGTAGTGGTCGAACATGTGGTTTCACCCAGAGATACCATCTTAAATGGTATCGTGACCCATGCACACATAAGTGGACCAAATCCCACCCCCTTGTCCTTCAAATTTAAGTCCCCGACGTGTAGGAAAGTTGGTGACGGAGTGTGTTGTTAAGCCACTCCGTGATGTTAAAGTCACCGGTTCCAAACCTGCAGGGACAAAAAATCCAACCATGTTAAGGGTTGGTGTGGCTCAGGCTGGGTGCGATCCCCGGGTGATTTTGACGGCTTAGATGCCCCTGAGTCGCAGTTTCTCAAGCCACAGGTTAATCGCATAGCCAACAGGTCCCGCACAAATTAACAAACCAAAAAAAAAATTAACCTAAATTAACTTTAATTTTAATTTTAAATTAACTTGACCTAAATTATACAAAAATGATACAAAAATAAACGAACACACATAAAAAGATTATAAAAAAATTTTAGTAAACAAAACATAAAAAAAATCAAAATAATTTAAACAAAAAAAGAGTGCGAGCACGCATGGATTCCACGTGCCTGCCTTGCTCTTCATACCTAACCCTAAAACCTTACACCTGTCAGCTCTTCGAACCATATGCGTCCTTCCTCTGCCGCCTCTCGCCTCTTTCCTTGGCTCTTGGCACTGGTGTTGGTCTGGTTGTGGCTTTGTGCATGGTGGTGGCTGGTGTTTCTCGGGGTTTTTGTGAGTATTTTCATGCTCGGAACAGGTAATTTCGTGTCTGTTTATGTGCGAGTCCCAGCAATTGAAACATCTACATCTGAATCGTTAGACTAATTAATGGAAGCTCTTTTCTTGCAGCAGTAGTTTTATTGTTGCATCCGTTTTCTTGCTGGAACAATTGATACCATGTGTAGATTGTGGGCTTTTATGCATTTGAAGGTACGTAAATGAAGATTAATGGAGGACTGTTGGGGAGAACAAAAGTAGAAGCAACAGAGGGAGAAGTGTAGAGGAGGGTGTGAGAGACCCGCTAATGTATGTCTCTGCAATGTCTTTCCATACAGAGCTCTTGAGACTTCAACGCGCATTATCATATTGCATCACCCACATCTCTGCAATGTCTATCTCCCATAAGAAGAAAACAACCCACAGCTAGGGATGCTTCACACTGATGAAAATTAAAGGACAATAGCTGGTCTAAGCGTGCAAGAAGAAGAAAACGTGGAAGAGTTCATTACAGTGACAACAAAGAGATTAGAGGTGAAGAGTGGTTGGCAAGGGCAAACCCGCTAGAAGTGTTGGGCCTGCAAGACGAATACTACACAGAGGACGAAATCAAAGTGGCCTTTCGAGCTAAGGTAAGTTTGGTCTACTTCTGTACGAAATTAAGCTAACCACCATATAATTGAGACTGTTAACTGAGATTCCTATGGCAGTTAATTTATTCTCCGAGGAAACATAGTTTATCAGACATATTCACACACTATTATTCTGCAAAGTTTCCAATGTGTATGCTTATGGGCTATTTAAATGGTTATCGAGTCCTATCTTTGCCAGCCATCATTTTTTTTTTTACCTCATCGCATATCGTGATTTATTTATTTCTAGCAAATATTCGAGAAACTCCATGACACAATTGTTAAATAGTAGAAGCCATACAATCCTAAATAACGCATTAGAGTTTAGAGCTCTAATAGAGGAAAATTATGGAACAGTTTGTTTGGTGAATGGTGAATCTGGCCCGCAAATCTTTTAAGAAATAAAGAATACGCTCAGGAGATGCAAATTTATGTAGAAAATATTATTTCCTTAATGCATGACTTAAATCAACCCTCTATAGGAGAGAACGCCAATCTTAGTATATTTCCAGTTTTGCTACCCTCAATTAAACTCAATTAATTGTTGCTCCATAATTAGCAAGTTCCAGTCTCTGTTTCAGTTCTAGTTCAGTTAAGTTTAGTTATGCTTTAAGAATGAGTTCTAATTCCCACTTAGATTCTAGGTGCTTTACATGAGAAAAGGTTAGCTATGGCATAGTTCTCTAGGAGTATATTTATCTCCATTAGAATGCATTAACATAGATATTCTCACATGCAAGCTAGGCACGGAAATCTAGGCCATAATTAGGGTATTAGGGTTAGGATTTATTACCTGACCTAGAGCAAACTGATTTAGGGTTTGTGATTGTAAGCCCTAACTATGTTTTCTATTCTATAAAGGAGATACAGGGCACACCACTTAGATGGACAGTGAGTTTATGTTTTTGAGCTATAGCAGTAGAGTCTACTGTTTCCTAGATTTAATAAAACAATGATGCAGATTTGAGAACTTTGCTTTCTGTTATATTTTCTTTCAGTGTTTCCGGCAGCATGTGTTAGTAGATTCTAGTATTTAGAGATTGCAGTTTTGATAGGTTTCAGTTTTTTTTTAAGCTATCTAGGGTTTAATTATTATTTGAGTGCAGAGTCGGCTTACCATGTCTTGAGAAATTTCAACAGAAGACTATATCGTATCCAAGAATATTTGGCAAGCTAACATCTTCGCATAATCATGAATTTTTTAGTCAAGAAAGACATCAACAATAAGTCTTAGTAAGTGATGTGCACTTGGAAGAGACAACTCTATTCAAGTGTGTCATTTCACATTTTCTACGATCAAGAGGTAGGTCCTTAACCACTGATTCCATGTTGACAGATATGAAATCTGATCACCAGTAAAACGACCAGTCTAAAAATCCAAGTTTGACCATTTCATTTAGCCTAAAGATGTCAACCATCAATATACCAACAGAGAGGAGTTGAGTTCAAGTAAATTTGGGAAAAGTTAGATAGTAATTTCGGCATTTACTACACCATTTAAATCCAGTCTTTATTAGGAAGGTTTTCCCTTCAATTTAAGCAAATTTGGTAAGATATCTCAATAATTTTTCCATTTACAGAGGATAGCACTGAAAATATGGATGAAAAAATGGCCTTCTTGTGAAATTGATGCATAATCTCTTACCTTGTAATGTATTCCCAATAAAGTGTATATGTTTTCACCAGTAATTTATACTTCCATGTCTAACTGCAAAGCTTTTTCACTGTTTGTTCTACAAGAAAACATTTATGAGTAAAACATGGCTTATGTTCCGCATTTGTAACAACCCTAGTAGTTAAAATTCGTGTTAAAATTCGTATTGCATTTATTTATTTATTAAAATTTCTATGTTTTGTTTGTAGGTTAAGCGTGGCTGGAGTTAGCGCTTAGAGTTTTGGACCTTAGGCCCAGATTTCAAACAAAAGCTCTGATACAAATTGTAGTGGCCATATAAATTATCATCCATTGATTCTACTAACATAACAGTAAAGTTCAATCATTCCTCTATATTGATCATATTAGTAAAATTCAAAAAAAATTCCTTTAATTGAGCACATTCGCATATAGATTTATCCACAAATAATAAAATTTTATAGCAAAATAAAACAAATACACAATTTTAAATACCTGGGTTTGATGCTAACCCTCTGCCTATTCGCTTGCCTTGTTGACCGTTGCTGCACTATGTAAACATTGCCCAAAACCTTGTTCCACCCTGCCAACTAGGTCAACTTCCTAACTCCAGGATATCATATGGATATCTTGGCCCCCATGCCCAAAACCTCCAACAAACCAGTGCCCCTATACTAAACCTTCCCACTCCTGAACTCCACTCTCCTCTCTGCCCATCCAATCCAGCCCCCAGAAATATCCCGTCAAATGATAATCCCCTTCGTAACCCTCCTCCGCCTCCATATCCTTCCTTCACCGCCTCATGCATTTACTCCTTTACCTCCCCTCGTTAATGCCCCTTATCCTTTCCTTTATTATTTCATCCTCTTGTAATTAATAAGTTATCCCTTTTCGTGTACGTAACCTTTTAATTTAAACAATATAACTTATTAATCTATTAAATTTAATGCTCATGTTATTAAATGTAATAGGTAGTTAATTAATCAAATTGAAACCATTAATTAATTAATAATTATTTAATTAGTATTATTATACCTATCTTGTTTAATTAATACCATATTAAGACGATTAATCCCCTAATTAATTTTTACTTAATAATCCTTAAACGTTTGTTCAACTAGGGTTGTTACAAAGGGGGATAAGAAGGCTACAAATAATGTTGGTGAGGAAAAAAACGAAAACATAAAGGTGATTTTTTTGTGTAATATTTGCACAGACGACCACATGACTCACCAATTCCCTCAGCTTGAGGAAGCCCAAAATATATTGGCACAACAATAGCTCGTCGTGTTGACCAACACTTTCCCACAAGGGAAAAATTTGGCTTAATCTTCCTCATCCACAAGTGCGCCTGGGGGAATTCAGGGAACACCCATGCCTAATACTAACAGCAGGGACACACACATTTATATGATGAAATAAGAAGCTAATTTATAGACCAGGGCTCATAACTACAAAATTCTAGAATCTGTTGAGAAGGGAATTAAAGAAGCCACCAACCCATTGATTCCTATTCAAATTGAGAATAAAATGGGAGAAACGATGACTCTCATCCCTAAAGGTGCATTCAAAAAGGATTCTCACAACTCAAACGCAAGGGCTTCTCAAAATTACTCCATCGTGGAGGATCTAGAACAAACGCCTTGTGCAATGTCCTCTTTGGAAGTTCTCCAGATTTTCCCCTCACAGAGGAAAGCATTGTTGTCTGCTTTGGGAGTGCCCAAGCCCATTAAATTAAGAATTATCGGTTTTTACCCTACATACCATAAACCTCATCTTACTCATCATGTCACTTTCCAGATAGTAGTAGTGTACACCATGAAATCATTGACACAAAACAGTTTCCATAAAGTTTTTGATGAGGGTGCCTCAAATTGCATGATGTTGTTGGCATGTTGGAAGGCCATCAACCAGCCTGAGTTTTCTCCATCACCCATGTTGCTAACTGCATTTGAAGGTCGATATTTTAGACCACATGGAATAATTCTCTCTTTCCCCATGCATTTGGAGGGAAAAACTGTGTGTGTCATAGTAGAAGTAGTCGATGCACATCTCAACTATAATGTTTTGTTAGGGAGGAGTTGGAACTACACTATGAAAATGGTTGTATCCACCACTTTTCAAGTCTTATGTTTTCCTCATGAAGGTCAAATCATAACCATTGATCAATTATCCTTCTCCTATCCTGACCCTTCATCGGGGGCATCCACAGTCACAATGATTGAAAACTCACAACCAGGTACTATCAACTTAGGTGTTAGATTGTTTCCTTCTTTAATGGGAACTTTTTATTATCCGCCACCTGGAATTGATGTTAGGTTTTTTTTAGTTATCCCCGACTAACCAAAGGCTACAATATTTCAAGTCGTGTATTCTAGAATGAGTTACTTTAATGACCTGTGGATTTTACCTTCCCCGTCGACTTCTATAGAAGGGGTAGGGAACCTTGGAATGGGTATGCCTTTATCTGTCATTGATGTTTCATAGAGTATTATCCAGCAATCCTAGGCCAACCCTGATCTGGCTACCCCATAGGAGCTAGATCTTCTTCTTGAGCCTATTTCATCTCAAGACTCTCTCACCACTCACGACCCTTTAGACTTAGTCTTTCCCTCTAATGAGGCGATCCTGGAGGGAATGAATAGGCTAGATGGACCATGGGACAATATTCACCACATATATTATTTTTTAATTGAGATCAAGAGAACAGAGGTAGGAGAGTTCATTAGAACTATGAATGAAGATGCTCCTTTCCCTATTAAAGTTCTTGCTATGCACAAAATATATAACAAGGAAAAAATGGAAAGTATAGTTCAAACAATTCCTATCGGCATCTCTAGAACCCTTAGGTTCATGGAAAATGTCTTCGTCAAAGTGGATTGTTCTCCTGAAGAGATTCAGATCTACATTGAATTGTTTAAATAATTTCATGATGTCTTTTCCTGGTCTTATCAGGACATACCAGGAATTGATACACATATTGTTGAACATGAGATCACAACTTACATTGATGTTAAACATGTTCAACAAAAGCTTCGCCCAGTCAATCCTTGCAAAGCAATGACAATAAAGGATGAAGTAGAGAAACTCATGAAGGTTGGTTTCATCTATCATGTGAAATTGACAAAAAGGGTACCGAACCTTGTTTGTGTCAACAAGAAACAATGTATGATCTGCGTATGTCTGGAATTTTAGGACCTAAACAAAGCTTTCCCAAAAGACAATTTTCTAACCCCATTTATTGACTATATTGTAGATGAATGTGCGGGTTGTGAGGTATTTTATTTCATGGATGGTTTTTTTGGGTACAGTCAAATTCATATCAACCCTTAGGACCAAAATAAAATGAATTTTATTTGAACTTGGGATACATTCGATCACAGAAAAATTCCTTTTGGCCTTAAGAATGTTGGAGCCACATTTCAGCAGGCCATGTCATTTTCTTTCCACGACCTCAAACACATAGTTGAGGTGTATCTTGAGGATCTGGAATCACATTCTTGTAAGAGATCCCATCATCCTGCCCACTTACAACTTGTCTTTGATAGGTGTCACTACTATCAGATTCACTTGAATCCAAATAAGTGCAGTATTTGTGTAACATTGGGATGCTTTTTAGGTTTCATCGTGTCAACTAAAGGGATCATGGTCGATCCTCTGAAGGTTGAGGCAATATTTCAATTTCCTCCCCCATGTGCAATCCTCCAACTTCAGATTCTACATGGGAAAGGCAAATGTATTCAATGTTTTTTTGCCAACTATGTCGAGATTAGTAAAGGGTTTATGCGTCTTTTGAAAAAATGGAGTCCCATTCTATTGGGATGAAGTGACATAGTTCTCTTTTGAAGCCTTGAAATGTTCCCTGGCATATTCCCCTCTCCTTAGTCCTCGAGATTATGGCAAGGATTTCTTGTTGTATTTTGTTGTCGCAGAGTTTACCATTGTAATGGTCTTTGTCCAAGATGATGACATGCTCGAAGAGCACGTTATCTACTATCTTAGTTGAGGCATGGATGGACAGGAACTCAACTACACACATGTTGATAAACTTGCTTTGGAAGTTGTACATGCTATCCAACGGTTCTATCATTACATATTACTTTGCAATACCACTATCATTTTTGTTGTGAACCCTTTTGAGTATGTGTTAACATGATAGGTCATCGGCAGGAAAATCAGTCGATGGATATTCATCCTGCAAGAGTTTGAATTGGATTTTGTTTTGACAAAATTTAAAAAGTCCTTGGTATTTTCTAAATTAATATCTGAACTTCTTTTCTAAAGTGGTGATATTATGCATGAAGAGTCAACGATCAACGAAGATATTTTTCTTATTTCATCTTCAGACCCTTGGTATGGAGATATACTTGTGTATATTCAGAATTTGAAGTTCCCTTCTTTCACTTCTCACAATGAACGTTGACGAATACGCCACCAAGCGCAGAACTATATTATCCTCGATGAAACTTTATACCATCGAGGAGTGGATTGCATTCTCTATTGATGTGTCACTCATGAAGAAGCATAGATTTTTCTAAATGCATGTCACAAATTAGCATGTGGCAGTCATCTGTATGGGTTGGAAAAAACCCAAAATATTCTTGGCACTAGATACTTTTTGCCCTTGTTAATCAAATATTGTGCTGAGGTGGTCAAGAATTATCACATGTGCCATATATTATCTCAGAATATGTGGGAACACCGAAATCCCATGTTCCCAGTTAGTCTCGTCGGTCCCTTTACCAAGTGGGGGATTGATTTTACTACATCTCACCCAGTTTTAGCCAGGGGGCATCGCTATATCATTATAGCAGTATACCTCTTTACTAAGTAGGTCGAAGCTATACGAACATTCAACAATGACGGGGAAATGAGAGTCCTTTTTTTTTTAACAATATTGTACCGAGGCTCGATTTTCCGAAGGAGATTGTCATGGACCATGGTAGTCACTTCAAGAACAAAATGATGTCCAAATTAACATCAAAACTAGGGTTTAAACAGAACATTTGTCACCTTATTACCCACAAGTGAATGGTCAGGTAGAGGTTGTTAATAAGTCTCTCAAGACTATTCTTCAACGAACAATTAATTAGGCCAAGTCAAACTGGAATTTGATGTTCTACTGGACACTTTGGGATTATCAAACTTCTGCCAAGACTAATACTAGTTTTTATCCTTTCCAACTTGTTTATGGGCTAGAGGTAGTCTTTCCCATTGAATTTCAAATCCCTTCTCTTAAGTTGGCATTGGAACTACATCCTGGCATTACATCGCTTGAAGAACGTCTTTTGTATCTCGAGAAGATCGATGAACAATGTCAAGATGCAGCCTTGGCTAATGAGGCTCACAAACAATGTGTCAAGTTACAGTACAGTCAATCTGTCCTCCCTCGGATTTTCTCCGAAGGTGATCTTGTCCTAGTCTACGACCAAGAAAAATATCCATTTGGGGAAGGAAAGTTCAAACCCATGTGGTTCGGACCTTTTATTATGGAAAAAGTCTTAACAAAGGGTGCTTATTGACTAGTTTATTTTGAGGGTAACTATTTAGAGGAGCCTAGAAATGGGATCTACCTTAAGAAGTATTACACATAGGTTGGTCGCATGAGTGTCACTTATTGTATATATGTATATTTTTTTTATACAACCTTGTCTTTTTGTTTTATGGACGCATAGTAATTATGTTTAGTTTTCATTGTGGAAGATATCAAGTAAATATGCAGTCTATGTTGGGTTTGCAGATTATGCTATCTGACACACTCAAAGGCTTTCTTCCGTGGCTTGGGTGATTTTTACACCTTTTGTTCAGTTGATGTCTTCTAGAGGTATTTTTCTAGGAGAAGTAACCAATAGTGTTGTTGAGTATAGTACAGTAATAGAAGTACTACGTGGTGCCTTGTCACATGGTATTTCTAACCTCCAGGTTTATCTAGATTCTCAGTAGGTCGTGTCTCAATTAAATGGGGTATACCATGTTTATGATCCCACCCTTCACCGATGATTCCTTAGGGTATGTCTCTTAGAATTTTATTTTGATTATATTACTTATATTCATGTTCCTAGGAGATCCAATCAACTAACTGATACATTGGCTAATCAAGTATTCGATTGACATGCTCCTCACACACAAAATTAAAACACACGCATACACATATCAATACATTTGTACAAAATGTTTATCCATAAGACAAAAACTATGTATATATAATATATGCCAAAAAATAAGTTTCATGGGTAAAAAGTGAGCCATAAAACATCAAATAAAGTTGGTATACGTCGTTGGGCTCAATCCCTAAATACATAGTACAAAATGTTCCCTCGATACATGTGTGGTCCAATGTTAACTATGGTCTAGGCCTATTGGCCCTACTATAGTGAACCATGAAATTATCAAGACGTCGGAACAATTGGACCCAAGTCCTGGGCATGCCCACTACATGTAGTTTCATAGCCCATGGAAGGTCCTCTATCTCATCCATTGAAACTGCACAAGTGAGAGTTGTCAAGTTCCTCTCTACTCATCCCAATACTCTCTCAACCTCTCTAGATTGGGGTCCTCCTATAGCAGCTACTCCTCCTTCTCTTGTTGTTCTAGCCTCTGGTCGAGGATGATGCTTGATCATCGTGAAGCCAGTCAATCGCACAGTTCCCACATCTATATATAAAATATCTTTGAGTTAGTACCTTGACATTAACATAAAATGATAATATTTAAAATTTTAAAATAAAATAACTTTAAAAATGTGTTTACCTATCTCACCACACTCCTCACCAGGGGGCATGGGCATATCAGGATCCCTCAAGAAAATTATTCTTGCATATGGATAGTCCTCAATAATAGGAATATTACTGGACCACTAATCAAAACATTTGTCATCAAAGGCCTCTTGGAATCTCTCTCCAACCTATCTAGGGAAAAAGTTTCCCACCTACATAATATCGGAAAGGAGGCAATATGGACCCATATTGTCTCCCTCAGACTAATTATAGTCACTCTCTCAAAGAAGAAATTGCACAACACAATTATGAACCCAAAGTTCTGGTTAGTTCTTCTATGACAGTTAGTGAGTTGATTCTTCATGCAAGTAAGCATGGTAGTGATCCAGTCGAAAATAGTGGCATCCAAGCACTGAAATGCACAATTCATCTGTGCACAGGAGGTCCGATGAAGTATTGTGGATCTCATGATCCACCCAATCGTGAATAATACAATTCAAAGATCCTGAGATCTTACTCTCTCGGTACTAGCCTCACAATAAATTCCTATGTAATCCTCTATGTTATATGACCCAGGAGGAAAGGTCCTCATACTGACCGTTTCCCCCCTCCTAGAGAAGCCGATCAAAAAGTATATGTCCTCTGTAATTGGAGTCAGTGATTGACCCTCTAGAATGAATGTCTCTACATCGGGATGCCAATATTCTATCAAGTGTATCAATAGTCTAGGTTGTGCCCTCATGAATAGACACTGGAAAAATTTCCACATACCACACTATTTCAGCATACCAATGGCCATGAGATCCTCCTCTACCAAGGAATCTAGTTCCTCATGTTCCATTTCGTGCCAATGACCATGCATCGTGTTGCACAAAATTTGGAGAGGATTAGTCCTTATTGTTAATTTTTTTAACATTAAAAAAGGTGTACGTGGGCTTCCTTTAGGACAATCACGTATGTACGTGGCCTAAGTGTTACTTTTCCCGCATACATACATGGGCTAGGCATGGATACCCCGCGTACACACATGCACCACCCTTTTACAACAGTGCAAGCCTTCCAAACATTAAATTAAGCATAAAAGGATGCATGAAAATGAAAGTAAAGGTTGTTTGTACGTACTTGGTCCGAGTGTGAGGATTTTCCGTCCACCGTAAGTCCTTGAATTCGCATGTTGAGGAAGAGGGTTTTTGACCTTTTTTGTTATTTTTCTAATTGCAATGGTTAAAATGGGTTTTCCACCTCTATTTATAAAAAACATTGTCCCCGTTTTTCCCTATTTTGGTCCCGTTTTCCCCTTTCTTGGCTCGGTGGCTACTTGAGTTCTCTTTTGAGTGATATTTGGGTCATTCTGATGAACTTGTTTGTTTAGTTTGGTGTTTTAGTGAGATGGGTTACGCTTATACCATCCGATGGTAAAAGTCATTTTTTCAAAATTTGCATATAGGTTATGTTTTCACCCCCTACATTTTGCATGTTGTTGACTTTTCCCCTTTACCGTAGGATTGATCCCACCGAAGTGTCACACATAACCTTATTTTTTTCTTTAGAAGTGTCATAATTAGGTGGTAGAGCCTTCCTCTATATGGATTCCCTAGGTAGATCCTTTACTACATTTTTGTGTCCATTCTATGAGTTTCATCTGTAGGCCTAGGAGTCCTTTTAGTCCTGACATGATTTCATAGTGAAGCCTCATTCTTCTTTCTAGTAATCATTCTTGGATTTTCCCATGGAACTCCTTAAAGACAATGGTTTGTTGTTTTTAAATATCACTTAAAATTTGAAAGAAACATTTAACGAGAGCTCATTTATTATTTTCGGTCTCGTTTGGATAACTTGAGAAAAGAAGCCTCCTTGGAGTCTTCTTTAAGCCCTTTTTAGACTCTCTAAAATTGAAAAGATTGTCGAGCTATCTTGTTTCCCTTCATGCTCACCAAACTCAAATGTGAAGAAACATCTTCCTGGTGGTAGTTTACCCTTTTTTGGTCTAGACGATTAATTTACGAATAAAAGTATGGCCTTGGAGCTTCAGTTAGATAGGAGATTATTCTTAGGCATAAGTTTAACCCTTTTTCATGCCTGAGGGATTAAATTTTTTAAAAAGGGCCATTCTCCTTGGTTTTGGTTTATCTCTTTTTTGGGCCTTAGAGATTACTTACAAAAAAGGAACCCCCTCAGAGTCCATAGTTAATCTCATTTCAGACTCCCTAAATATGAAAAGATCGTCGAGTGACCTTGTTCCTTTCACACTCATTAATTGGTCCAGAAATAACATCTATTTGGAATAAGTTTAACCCTTTTCTGGCTAATATATTATGCAGGAAAAAGGTATGCCTCAGAAGACATGTCTCACCGAGAGAGTTCTCCTAAGTTATATTTTATACTTTTTTCAGGCTAACGAGACTAAACTTAGAAAAAAGTTGTCAGTCCATAGTTAATCTATTTTCAGACTCCTTAAAATTGAAAAGATATTCAAGTGATCTTGTCTTTGTCACACTCGTTAAAATGGTTTTGAAGAGACATCCTTTCGGTATAATTTTAACCCTTTTTCAAACCGACTGGATTTGTTACGAAAAATGAATTCTCTAGAGTCTTCTTTTAGTGTTTTTCAGACTCTCTAAATGTGAAAATCCACTAAGCTTTCCTTTTCAGGGATCGTAAAACTTCACATGGAAGGACTCTTGTTGTGTCATACTAAATCACATCACATGTATCATCCTTGCATATTATTCCTAATGATGGCTCCATGTTGCTATTAAATGAACCTTCAAATCATTCCTTAAATGCAAGCCTTGCGACAATTTTTCCCTTGTGATCTAACACCTTGACCCATGGAGAATTTTTTCCGAGTGTCCTTATCTTGCACATGTCTCCTTGCACTTAGCATCAGTTTGTTCCATGCGCTTGGAACTTGTTTTCTTTCCCATGACATTCATTCCTCCTTTGTAACATAGCACTCTTTTATTCATTTTCAAGCTCATTAAAAATTTGAAAAAGACAAAAAAATCAAATATTCCAAAAAGAGGGGACGTGATATACATTCTCTTTTTTCAGCAACAAGATAGTCTTCCTTGGACAAAGCACATCCTTTTGTTTATTTTACAATCATTATGATTTAGTATGACCTTAGGAAGTTGTTCTCATTACATAGATTTGTTTCCTCCTCCATTTGGTTACTCTTACAAACATATGGAGAGTTTGTGGTGCCTCATGTATCACAGGCTTATGTCAATATTTAGTTTCCCGAGTCTCATCATTTTTCCATGATTTTTACCAAGGGAAGTTTTATCCAACTTGAGTTGTCAATTCTATTGTTTATCTCTTGACTTTCATAATTCAACCAACCCGAGAGTCCAATCATGTTTGGATTCAAAATAAATGAAGCT
Source organism: Picea engelmannii (assembly GCA_009831015.1). Classification (NCBI taxonomy): domain Eukaryota; kingdom Viridiplantae; phylum Streptophyta; class Pinopsida; order Pinales; family Pinaceae; genus Picea; species Picea engelmannii. Next base: position 129,069 of record ML777977.1, read on the forward strand.
TTGTGCTTGATGATCGAGATCCTCCAGTCTTTCCTCGATGGCATGTCGAAGACCTCAGGCTAGTGAGTCTTACACTCTTATTGTACTCCTACATGAGATTTTAAGATCTTGAAGTTGTTGCTCGAGCTATGAATTCGTCATCTCAATCCACAGGTGCAAATGCTTCTTGAAGGGGCATATTATATTGTGCTTGTATATATTCAAATAATTTTGAGATGTAGATTCATTGTGTATTTATTGCGGATACACTTTATATAGACATTTATATGATATATATCTGTAGTGTACTTTATTGGAAGCCATGCTTAGGTCATCCCGATCATGGTTATGCTTGCCGCAAAGATATTATCATTATTTTGTAGATGGCATGCTCTCAAACACTCGTCGTGGGCTCACTCGACTTCGTGCCTTCCCACTGGTAAAGATATTGTAATGTATTTCAACCATCAATTTCTCTTTTGACCTCACACATTAGGGGACATAATTTATTGTCCAAAAAATCCTTATCTATGCATACATGACATTGGTCTTTCCACTTAGATATTTTTCCAAAATACTACTGAGGTTTCTTCTTAAAAAACCATTTTTTTTGGAAAATGTGCACACTCTGCTGAAATGATAGCCCATGTACACACACATGCTACAAGATATTTATATTGTGTACATACACGAGTTTCATGCTATTTATCCTATGTTTATCTCCAAAATTTGCAAAAAAATATAAAATTGCAAGGAATTCGACGGAGTTTATGGGATATAGAGGGTTTCCCAACCATTTTACCCATTGTATACCATATCCAAACCAAATAACCATATTTTTCTCATATAAAAAGAGGTCTTGGGGTTTCATTTGAAAGGTCAAGCAATAGAATAAGAAAACTCGTCCAAAATCCCTTCCTGTTCCTAGCCCAAGTTTTGCATCTTATTCAGAGTTTTGGCCTCAGCCTTCCCCTCCACCCCTTTCTCCTTTCCCAAGTGATAATTTGGTTGTGAGAAGATAGCATGGGATCGATGCTCTTTGATTCATGATAGAGAAGCCCTGACTTGGTTCATAGAGCGATTGTCAATGAAGGTTGTAATCCTTTTGATATTAAAATTGAATAAAAGAGTTCATTCTTGTCCTAAAACATTATGTCCATATGATTTTATTGATTTATGCATTTATTTCTATATCTAAACATTTAAATTGATAAGTAGATATTATATGTGTTGTAGCATTGTTTTCCTAAGTTTTTTTGTAGGTCATCTTTGGGAGGAGACCCGCAATCTAGAAAGTCGCAAAGGAGAAAGAGGTCTACAACAAACACAAGGACTAAAGGTGCACCCATTGACCTTATTTCCACTCTATTTTAATTCAGTTTAGATATTTTTGGGATAGATTAAGGGTAGAACAATCTTTTAAGGGAAGTCAATTCTCTTCTTGTACCTAGACCTAGTATAGGGGGATTTTCCCCGTAGCAACCTGTACCTCTTGACATGTACAACACCACTAAATATTATGAGCCTATGAAAGAAGTATTATCCCCATTCATAGGATCAATCTCCTCCAGGTTAGAGAGGAAAGATCAAAGAATTGAAATATTTAAGATCGAGGTTGCATAGTTCAAAATTACTGATAAGTATATTAAAGAGGAGAATACAGCCTTGAAGGACATATGTGCTCAATTGAAGAGGGAAGTTGATAGGTTGACAACATAGAATTAGAAGTTATATAAGCTTAGTGAGAAGAATCATAGATACATTTAGACCCTTCAAATTCGTACTAGGCCCTTAAGAAGAAAAATCAAGGAAACAAAGGGAAGAACGACATGTAGTGTCAATATCTCTATTGACACTACCTATTCACCAGTGAATAATTGATAAAGGTTTGTCAAATTTTGAGGATTTTACTATCAGAACACCAACTAAACCTATGGTTGCATGTTTTGTTTACATGATGACACATAAAACCAAAGGCATGTGGGAGATGTTGGGTATCCAAATAGATGTCATTTTCACTATGAGTGAACCCCTTTTTTACCCATTAAAAACACTTGTTTCACCATAATCATCACTATTTTTTCTATAAATTCCATTCAAAGGTTCATAAAGTAACATCAGTGGTTTATTAATGAATTATAATGATTCACATTTTTTTTGTTACTAATGATGCTTTATTTTTACATTAAGCTGAAGTCATGTAACCCACATCAATATTTGTCATACTTCAAATATTCTAGAAAGGAAATCGATACATGGGTTCTCTCGATAGAAACTTCGACGTGCTTCTATGTTCCTCGCATTGGTTCTAGAATGAAAAAGGAAAGCACCAGCTATAGTCAAAGATCGCATCCAACCCTCTTCTTCAAATCAATGTGCCAATAGTAAGTTGGATCGAGGAAAAAATTAGGAAATATTATTATGCATTTCATGTCATGAGAATATCTTATGAATGAACTAAAGTTATATTTTCATCCTCCATGTCTAATCATGTTCGTTGTTGCTATATATTCCATGTAATCGATATGTCGAATGCATTAGAATAGGGATCTTATCAGAAGTCGACCTGGAAACAATGTGTGTATTTAAACTTGTGTTTTGAGAAATATAATATAAGCATGGTAGTATGAAATAGATATTCACACTATTAAAGCTAAAACATTTATACTGAAATATCTTGTATCGATTTGGATCATTGATATTGTTTAATAAAATGTTCGTGTTTTAAAGCTCAATGTGTGATTCCATTTGATCTAGTTTTGTAGTTGTTTCGTTAACAGGATGCCAATAAGGAGGGCCCACCAATATGGCTATCATTTCCCTATACAGTTAGTGTAGGTTTGTAAGTTTTTTTATTTTAATTTCCCTTGTTTCATTTAGTTTTTTTTTCATTTGTTTTATGTAATTAATTTTGTGGATGTTTATAATTTGATAATGTTCAGTGTGTCAATATTTTCAATAGATTTCATTTGAGCTAGAATCATGCATTTCTACAGATCCCTACAACCATTTCCAGTTCACGATTTGAATACAATAGAAGTGTAGCTTTGTTCTCATACGATTTCATTTTGTATACAACATTTTTTTTTCAGGTTTGATTGAATAATAATCCAAGTATAAATTGAATAATTACATTAAATTTTTTCTTTAAAATTGCATTACCTTTCCACTCATAATTCAAAATACCATTATTGATTATAAAGTAGAGGGTTGTATCATCCAAGATTCAATATTTAGTGTTAGAGAGTTTGAGTTTGCTAATATAAGTTTTGTCTGCAAGTATGTGAGTTTGGATCAATCATTTCTTTTTCCATTTCTTTTCTTCATTCCTTTAGTTTAGTAATTGAATTGTTTTTATTTACAAGTAGCATAAACCTTATTGGAGTTAAATGATAAAATTGATTTTATTTCATTGTAATAAACATTAGTTTTGTGGCCACAACAACCACAATTTTTCTTTTTTCTTTTACAAGAGAAATGAAAGGGGTCCCCTACTCAAATTTCAATCCTATTTCCCAATCCTCTATCACTTGAGCCTAATGTTATGTCTTTGCCTACTTTGTGGGAGTTGGATGTTTTATATTGTTGGATGATTTATTTTTATTGGTGATTATTATTCCTTTATATTTCATGATTTCAAATATCTTTATGATGCTTATAGACCTATGATGTTTCATTGACATTTGTTTCAAACTATTTGTTGATTTTGAAGTGTTTGGTGAGACTATGTGGCTACAAGGTATGATGTTCTATTGCATGTCCTGGATGAGGCTGTGGCTAATTATTTGTTGATTGAATAATTCAAATTATGCATCCTCTTTGTAACATGTCATGCTTCATGAATTCATACTTATGCTCTTTCATATGGATTCTACTCTTCTTCTTTGAACTAGCTTATGTAGTCTTAGAACACTCATCTACAGTCACCATATTATTATTCAATAAACCTAACACTCTCTTATAAGTTGGTTTAAAGTAAGGGAATATATTTTTTATTGTATTGAATAGTCTTCTTTTGATTACATGGCTTATCTCATTCTTTTGTTTTGCAAGAGTAGGTTTGTAGAGCCACTTTGTTCGCATGACCACACCAACATTGAGAGGCTTATGGGCAGAATCTTTTGATCTTTTGATATAACCTTAACTTTGATCCTCACCAAGATTCCCATTTTCTTGTTTTCCTGAGGTCTTAAGATTCCAAGGATATTATATCCACCTTTCTGACATACCTATACCCAAGGATTTTCAAATTGATCCCTACCAGATTCTTCTTTTGTCCTTCCCTCTCTCCTAAAAACTAGGCCCAAGGAATATTGGGTTTTCTCCTTAATTTTCTCTATTATTTCCTCTAACCAAATCTCATAGTTAGATTCTTCTCATCGAGATATTTCCAACGACTGTAACCATTCTTAAATCTAGGTTCTAGATTGAAATTTATGGCCTCCTAACATTTCCTAAGACAAATCTCACATTTTCTTCTCACTCCCACGTGGCATCTTCATGGCTCACACTCTCTTGTGTCATATGATGTGGCACTAACACTAATGTGGTTCCCACAACCTATCCTCATCATCGTCAAGATTTTTCCTGACTCTTCTTCCTAGCCTTTCGATCACATACTCCGACAACGATGTCAGAGCTTCATCGTCCTTGGAATTCACACTCTTCATTGTCAGAGTCCTTCTCCATCCACGTATATCTACTACTAATATCACAACTCACTCTGACAACCCTCCCTTGATGAATAGTTAGGATTTCATCTCACTCACTACTTGACTGAAGACCTTCATTCATTCTCAGATTTGATGTCCTTATGGATACATTAACCACAATACAAAGATTTATTTATGTTTCTCAATTAGCGAATGTTCCTTCTGTGCCTAAGATTGAATCCTTATTTTCTTCATTCATTTATAAATGTTCGTCGCAATTGAATTACTTGGTGAATTATGTAGGCTATTTTGAAACTAATCCCCTTTTCCTTTGAAGAAATGAAAATAAGAACCATGAGCTTATTACTTTGCAAATTTGCGCAAGATTAATCCTCGAGAAGATTGCCAAAGCGAAAATATCCTAAGCTGTCGATATTTTCCCTTAGTGAATGGTTGGATATTTTTGGTGCAACATTATTGGGTTATAACTTTGAATGGTCAGAATTAACACTCTAAAGAGTCTCTTTCAAACTCTAAATGACTTTTAATCGTAATCATTGATCGTCACTGAAAGGACGATCTAGATCTTTCGCATGAAAAATAGATCTATGAGGGAATATTCCTTGATACCTATTGTCGATACCTTGAAACTTCACAAGTTTCTAGACACTGAATAATCATATTCGAATAGACGTCATCACTTTTTTGTGGATTTAAACCTTCATCATGTGAATCAAAGAAGGAATATTCTTCAATTATTTTCTCTGATACCTTTTCACTAGCGACTTGGAACATGTCGAAAAATGGCTCTTTCGATGGACTGTGAGGATTGGTTCTATATCTATTAAAGAATTAGATCTCATGCTCGGAGTTGATGAATAGGGGTGGGAATGGTATAGGAGTTATAAAGACCCCGATGTGAAGTTATGAACATGCATACTATACTCTTTTTGAGGTACGATGGACAACTAACCAGAACCATTGATTTGGTGGGTTTTCTCTTTTGCAGGTTCAAGAATTAATGGTCCAGATTAACCCACGGGCCTAGTCAATGGTTGTTCAATGAGAAATTTTAAACAACCATAATTTTTTCTACAAATGTCAGAACGAGGCCCGTGATACTTGACTGGAAAGCTATCAGAAAGAGGAATAAAATGGTATGGCTCTCTAAGCCAAAAAATGGATGGAAGATGTCATAAAATATAGAAAAAAATAAACAAGTATTTGGGGGAAACATTAGGCATACCAACTTGAGGAAGTCGTATCTGGAGCTATGAGGAACTAATTCAGGCACAAGAGGGATTGATGGAAATTTAGAAGAGTGAATAACAATGTGATATATGAATTGAGAGCATACCGAAATCAGAAATGTCTGGAAAATGAAAAAAATAGACGAAACTTGAATTCTGATGAAAACCCGACTATGCTGACTTCAAATTGTCATATCTTGAGATGCAATCAATGAAATCGAGACAACAATCACTGAACAAAAATATAAGATAGAGGTGGATAAGCCACAATAATCACAATCTATAGGTGGAAGTCAGAAACTCCAAGAAACTTCTGAAATACAAAAGATAATGCAAATGGATAGATGAAATGAGTGTTTCTAAATATATATCTTTTGTAAAATGTCTGAGGATGAAAATAATGACTCGTGAGTCTATTCATTTTCTCTGTATAACACTTACATGTTTCCATTTTCAAAATGAGATAAGAGATAAGAAATGAAGAGTCTCTCTCTTGTATTATACTTTTACTTTTGAGTAATAAAGAGAAGGAAGAATTTTGAATTGATAACTGTATGCACGTTCTTGTGGGAATATTCTACTCTTGTATGCATGCTTTAACGTTTCTGGGTATTCATCATATGAACTATTTCTATGCTTAGTATACATAATCCTTTATTGTTGTGATTTCTTATGGGTGCAGGAATGATGTTAAAGATATAATTTTCAACTATTTGAGATGATTTATGCAATATTATTGTGCTATCATGTATGGGATGTCATGAACTATTTTTTTTGTCTAGATATTACCTTTTAGTGTACTCATCTATTATATTTTCTCCCAGGATAGATTAGAAATTTTCCATGGGGCTAAATTTCTCTCATGGGCTAATTTCCACGGTTTTTACCCCAAAAACATTCTCTATTCTAAAAATTATTCGCCCAAATTCTATAAGATAAAATTATTTTACCTTAAGAATTGCTAAAATTTTATACAAACTATATAAAATCCTTAGAAATTTGAATATTTTTACAACAATATCCCCAAACATTTTATAGTTGGCATATGAAGGATTAGTAATATTCGCCAAGGTTTCTACATTTTAAAACAAATTTCCATCCTTAAAATCATCCCTGGTTAGAATTAGTTATATTTTAGTTATATTATCCCTATAATTATTTAGAACTCTTTGAGGGGGAACTCATTGTCTTTCCCCTTTTAATTCTTTTAATTATGAGCGGCACCGAGGCCCATAAACTCGCAGAAAATTCTACCTCAAATGAGCATAGGTTTGATTGGGACCTTCCATTGGGAATTCCCACCATATTCTTGAATGGGTCATTTTGGCCCATCAAAAGAAATGGCGCTAGAAGGAGGGCCAGATGACAAGCTAATCCTGTGAAGTCATTCTTGTTAAAAAAAAAATTAATTTACTAATGGCTCCATCCCATATCCCTTTATGGAGATGGTTTTCTGGTACTGTACCTCCCAAACATCCTAGAAATATTTTACATTTCTTGTCGCAACTAAGATTTAATGGCAAGGGTGAAATCTCTGAATCTGAAGACATTTTAAATTTCTAGAAATTTTTTGGTTCTTACAATATTACTGATAAAAATATCATTTGCAGGTTATTCACTCTCACTTTTGCATGTCGGGTCAAGAGTTGGTGCGATAATTTGTTGACCACCTCTATTCACACATGGGAACAATTTACACGTGAATTTTTGCATGCTTTTGAGAAGTATGACTATGATAATTTATCTGCAGAAATTTTAGAGATTAAGAAGAACAAAGATGAATCTCTTGCAGATTTTATTATCATATTTGCTAATCTTTGCTATAGGTTTCCTTTCAATGATAGGCTCTCTAACAATGATTTGATTTATTATTTAGTTTATCTTACTAATGAAACATAGCAACTAATGCGTGAAGAATCTAAATCATGCTCTAATGTTCCTTTACATGTTGATCTAGATTTAAATGAAAATGTTGAAGATGTTAATATTTCAGATGGAATTCATATGTCCAGATATTTCTTTACTATGGGGGATATATATTAGATATAAAATTATTTTTCGGAAGAAACCTATGTATCCTCCCACCACTCCATTCCCCCTTACCTTCATTGTGATGAAAAAGAGAACTCTTGTGTTGTAATTTCAAGTTCATATGTTTTTGTAGTTGCCCGAGAGGATGGTTTTCATGTTGATAATGAGATACTTTCGGTCACACTGATGGTTATGTCAGGCTCTCATTATCCCATCTCATATTTTCCATAACAAGGAATGGAGGAGGGAGTTATGGAGAAAAACTTGAAGATGATCTCTTTGTTATTGAAGAAAATATGGATAGTCATGAAATCAATTCTTCCTCAGCAGCCGTGGATAATTTGGAATTAGTTCCTCTTGTTTTTTATTGTCTTGTTCTTTCAAATTTTCATTGTATAACTGACATAGATCAAGAATGTTTTCCTACTACTAGTGGATCATTTATTGACACTTCTTGTTATAATCATTATTTTGTTTTTATCCCCTCTTCTAACCATGAATGTGTTTAGGGAGACATCTCATATTCTCATATTTTTCAAGGGAAAAACAAGCATGTTGATCTCTTCACTCTGAGAGAAGAAATAAACATATAGGACATACCTCTTTTATCTCAACAATCTATTTTTAACTTGAAAGAGGAAAAAAATCTTGAGGAAGGACATATGAATTGTGAAACCACACCTAATGCAGAGCCCACTGATTCACAATCATCCAACGATGTTTTTAAGGTGGAGGAAATACCATTCAGGGAGTCACTTTTTGAAAATCCCTCTTGCTCTAGAGAAGCTTTTCATTCTCTAAATTCTTCCACTTGTTTATATTTATATCCTGATCTTTTTAATGGATTAATTTTGCAGGAAACCACACACCATACGAATCAAATAGACTCAATGGGGTTTACCCTTGTTGAATTAATTGATGGTGGTGATATGCATTTAGAATATAGATAGGATAAGGTCACTTCCCATGAAATAATTATAACCAAGCCTTATTAGCCTTTTTCATGGGATGAAGAGAATTCTATAGAAAATGAGTATCAAAGGATGTCTTCTTCTTTCTCTTCTTCTTTTTTGATCAGTAGAAAATCTTATTGTTCAAGTAGCCCTTTAATTAATATTGTTGATACTAGTAGATATCACCATTGTATTTAATATATCTCTCATACCATGGTTGGTCCTAACCCATATATCTCATATGATCTCACTAATCTATGTCAAGTAGTTGGTTACTTGAAGTGTGGGTTCAGGGAGGCTTTCCAAGATAATGAGGCACTTCGGTCTTTATCGATGGTTATTTCAGGCCCTTATTATTTTAGATTTTCTTCAGGGATAAAAAACTTTGTTAGCACATAGATTCTCTCACCGAGAACACTTTATATGAACTCTATGAATGATTCCCATTTGGCATGCTACTTTCCATCGAACGCTTTCAATCAATTCTATGATAGAAGTGAATATTTTATGACAGAATTGAAACATGGTTGGAGAGATCTTACCTGGAACGATTTCCCATGATTTATCATTGTCACATATTCACTACGGTGAATAGATTTTATCATGCTTCAATTTTTCCTACTTTTAGTCGATTCTTATTACAAGCTCTATCACTAATCCCGTGTCTTGAACATATGTCTACATGATTGGGATTACTTGGATGGCTACATTAGCATTATGAATTTATGTAGCTCATTTTTCAGCCATTAGTACCGTATGATAGGAGTAGAATGGAATAAATTAGTGTCTTTCCTTTGCATAGTTTATCTTTGCTTCCTAGTTTTTTTAGTTAGTTCTCTATTTTCCTTTTCTTTTATTTACTGTTGTCTGATCAAGAAATGAATTCTCAACAAATAGGGAAAGAAATAAAAGGATTTCCCAATAAATTTTCCCTTCTATGGATTTTTAATTTAATTTTAATGTGGGGAAATTTTACTTTATTTCATTCTCGAAGTTTTCTATGTATTGGATAATTGCTAGATCACTGATTTTTATTCATGATCACCATGTCAAATCATTTCCAATGCATTGTGGCATCTTGCAAGTGGAGTATTTTAAATCAAGACACTATACATTCCCTTTTGTAACGAAAATGAACACTCATATTTGTCCTATATTCACATCTACTTGATTCTATTGGGGAAATTTTCTCGGTCAATGTACTTTTTAAGTTCGGATTCTGATGTCCCATACACATTGAATCTAAATTCCGAGTATTAAAACTCTTCCCATCTAAAATTCAAGCCACTCCAAATCGGTGTAATTTCCTTAGATGATTATGTTTCTTTGGTTTTGGACTTATCCAAATAATTTATTTATCATCCACTATTTTCTTTGATCATTTTCAACCAACATGAAATTTCTCCGTAGACTTTTTGTATAATAATCTTAGATTATTTCTTATTTTTATTTTAGTTGTTTTCTATCATCACTTGTAGTTTTAATTTTTAGGAATTGTCTCTCATTTTCCTATGCTCTATACAATAGGTATTTTAAGTAGGAGTCTTAATTTTATGTTGTATCCTTCTTCACCCAAGATTTCTCTCTTATATGGTAGCAAGAGATATTTTTTCATGCCTCGTGGAAACACATTTTTGACATTTTGGACGACATGGTAATTTAAATATTTTACTGATATCTTTTTCAAAAAATTCCTTGGGAACCCATCTTTTTATTCCCCAATCCAATGATTGACTAAAGAATCATTCTTAACACTACCAATTCATTAAGTTTTCAATCTTATTTTTATAACTCATGTTTGTTGGTGTATTGATATCATCAAAAGAGGGATGGGATTGAAGTCTTATAGTCTTGTTTGCTTAATTTGATTGACTATGATTTTAGGAACATGATATTGTGTCCAGAGATCCAAATATCACATCAATCATGACACTAAAGTCATTTGGTAAAATGAATTTCGAGGAAAAGAACATATTGTTCATATCTCACGAAGATGGCTATGATATTTGATTGAATGGAAAATGAACGAATACTTGATAACTGCATTGACCTTCACACAGAGTTTTATGACAACTAACTTAGTTTAAGTTTATTTTATCTTGGCATGTTTTCACTAGTATTAGTTTAATTTTTATCTTCACTTTATTTTAGTTTAATTTCATTCCAATAAGTCAGTCAATTAGAGGAAAAATTGTTGCCGAGTTGTCTAAGAGTTGATCATATTGTTATATTTTGTATGTAGATTGGGAAAATAGCTTACGCAACCAACAAATCTGAAGTTTTATCCTTGATTGAAAGAAACTTATGGAAGTTTTGATCTAAACTTGGATGCTTAGATTCTTTTGCAATTTTGTTTTGCCACCAACTCAATAACTTATCATAAATATATTCTCATTCATTTACTCTTATATGGTTTCTGATCTGGTCGATGTTTGGCATCAGTTTAAGGATTATTTTGATGACCTCCATAACTATGATTTTCCTCTTTGCTTTATTATATTGAATTATTGAGATCTATGTGGTTATTGATGATATTTTATAGCAAAGAGAAAATGGTGCTTCAGTGAGAAATATGAAATGTAATTTCCATTATTGGAAAACTCAATGTTTTTAAAATTGCAAAGGAATTTCTTATGTCAAGAAATCTTAAGATATGACCCATTGAGATATGACCCAAACACTATTTTGAAATGCTTGGAGAGAATGCATATCACTTGGACTTGTCAACCATGACTTAGCATCCACGATGTGTTGAATGTGAACAACCTCAAGTTGTTTTAACCCCCGTTCGTCATCGAGTGGATAATATTCCATGTTTTTAGCCTCCCCTACTTGTTGACCGAATTCTCAACTCCATGACCAGGAGCACTCGTCAACAAAAATATATCTTATATTTTAATGTCCCTTTCCAAATAACATCTCAAGAGAGGAGGATTAGTAGTCTAAACAACCTCGTTAGACTATAGCCATGGCCATACAGGGGTAAACAATGTTACTATAGGTCACTTCAGCCAAGGGTGTTATAATTTGAAAGTGACATTGAGCTAAGAGTGACTAAAAGTGCTTTTAAGCCAAAGAGAGCTAAAAATAGAGCACATGAGATAAAAATATGTCAACAATGAATTAGGGTTTAAGGAAGCTATAAGAAAAGGGTAAAGTGTCCTAAGTCATCACTATGAAGAATTTGACTTGATAGTTGAGGAGAAAGGCGCATCTCAATAGAGAGCTTTGTGGATTCCAAGAGGAAGACACCCATAGGTTCATTTCAGCATTGAGAGACACACCCTAGTCACTTAGAAGATCATCCATATCTTCCATCATACTCCAACAACAATTATCCAGTTTGGAGTAGCAAGGGCCCACTTGTTTAGGTATAGGTCGCAACTACTGAGCATTATATTGATTCCCATTCAAGGAGAATCAATGATTCCCCTCCGACGTAGTTGAGAGGAGGGAAAGACCCTTCTATTTCCTGGTTTCTTGTCACATTCTGATGAAGAAATCATATTGGGAGAATTTCTCAGCCATTGTAAATAGCTTCACTTCAACATTTTCTATTGTAAACAACTAATAACGAGAAGGAAAAATATGAATTTCTTATAAAAGACACTCCTCTTTCACTCAATAAAATTGATGGTCATTTTCTCCTCTAATTCATTTTCGACTTTATTACGTTTTAATTGTTTCCTATGTTTTCTATTCTATGTTATTAGATAGTGCATGAAAATTTATAGTTAAATTTCAGATCTCCGTGAACATCAATTATGGATAATGTCATAATGTTAAGGGTTGATACATTAAAAATATATTAACAATTGTATGTGTTATCAATGTTATATATTAACATGTTAGTAAAATAAATCATATATATGTATTATTAATGTTATAGATTAATATAAAAAAACCTTTTATATAAATTATAGATGTTAATGGTTGTGTTATAATAAGAAAATATAAAATATAAACTTAAAAATTTTGGATTAACAAAAAGATTGTTAAAATAAATAAAAGAAACAATATTTCTAAATAAAAAAACCAAATTTTAAATTAATAAAAATTATGAATTTTAATACTAAATTATATATAAAGTATTAAAATGTAATAAAATGCCATTTAAAAAAACAAAATAAATAAATAAATATAACTATTATTATTTTACACTTCAAAAATTAAACACTATTATCTTATTGTCACATGTAAAAATCTTTCTTCCTATTAACCAAAACATAGTTTTAAAAAGTGGAATACAAGTTTGAATATCAGTTTATATTAATTCCACATATTCCAAAGTTTCCATGTTAATTCCACGTATTCTAAAGTTTTAGACTAAGTTGAAATGAAGAGTTGTCAACGGGCCATCATTACAGGTTGATGTAAACGTTTTAAATCCTTTTTAATTGTGGCGTCGAGTCTCGTATAAGAAAAACGCTCGCCATGTCGAGACCTTTGACGAATTAAACCCTTTTGAGGAGCAAATTAGTGTGTTCGTTGATATACAACATCAATATCGATTTTGTTGAGAGTTATGTTTCTTTTTATATATTTAATTACTAGAGTTATGTTTTTTTTTTTATATATTTAATTACACCATTTGTCAAATTTAAATTAATTGATTAGAAAAACACCCAATAAAAAGTTTCACGTGATTATAAAAAAATAAGCTTCTAATATCCCCATAAAAAAATAAGCGGATGCTGGGAGTTTCAATCGTGAGACAAGAGACCGTTGACGAATTAAACCCTTTTGAGGAGCAAATTAGTGTGTTCGTTGATATACAACATCAATATCACGTTTAAATTTTATAAACAACATTTTCGTTTGGTTGAGAGTTATGTTTTTTTTTATATATTTAGTCCAGTTTAAATTAATTGATTAGAAAAACACCCAATAAAAAGTTTCACGTGATTATTGCCAAGGACTATATCCGTTAAGACTATATTCAAATCTAGTTATTAATTGATTAGAAAAACACCCAATAAAATGTTTGAGGTGATTATTGCCTACGAATAACTATATTCAAATCTAGTTTTCAATGTTTCCGAGGTGTAGAACAGTTGGTGTGTTGAAAATTCAACGGGAACAAAAAATAATCCAACCATATTAAGGGGTTGGTGTGGCTCAACAAAAAAAAAAATCTAATTCTTAATAAAAATTCGTTGTAAATAATGATTTTGTAAAATAAAATGTTAGAAAACTGATCAGATTAACTATACCAGTATATGCAATTTTTTTTTTAATATATTAATCTTTTGTATATCTATTTTTTTAAATATTTAATTTATATCTTAAAATTATTTTTATTAAATAAACACATTTTTGTTTATAAGAAATCAATGAAATTGTGATGTAACAATTCTATATTAATAATTGAGATCCAAACCTAAACATATATAAATTTACTTCATTGTGATGTAACAATTCTATGTTAATAATTGAAATCCAAACCTAAACATGTATAAATTTCAAGTAAATAGAATTTAACAAATTTCATATATAACATTCATCACAATTCTATGTTAATAATTGAAATCCAAACCTAAACATGTATAAATTTCAAGTAAATAGAATTTAACAAATTTCATATATAACATGATTTTAAAAAATAGGGTCTAATGATAGAATTTAGGGGCTAACGACAGTGATAGAATAGCATGTATAAATTTCAAATAAATAGAATTTAACAAATTTCATATATAACATGATTTTAAAAAATAAGGGCTAATGATAGAATCTAGGGGCTAACGACACTGATAGAATAACCTGTATACATTTCAAGTAAATAGAATTTAACAAATTTCATATATAACATGATTTTAAAAAATAGGGGCTAATGATAGAATCTAGGGGCTAACCCATGATTTTAAAAAATGACAAATGAATATAAGTATCCACGTTGGGCTCCTCCAAAATAGCCCAACGTGGAAACATCGAGTGCTTCAGGCAGAGCATTTCTGTAAGAGGAGCCGACTCATGAAAAAAAGATAAAAAGTAACCAATGTTGAAACGTCTTGGGGCCATTTCCGTTTGTCGATGGCCTTTCACCTAGGGTTTTTAATGCACTATCATTTTGTACGTCAGCGTTTCAACGACCATATTTTCTCGGTCATCCTTTTTTGGCTTTTAGCTTTTCTAACGGTAAGTTTTCAACGGTTGTCATTTAACTTTACAAGGCTCATGTTTTCTTGGTCATTATTTTTTCGTTTTTAGTTTTTCTAACCGTAAATTTTCAATGGTTGTCAATTAACGGAGTTTTCAAATATTGTCATCTACCGGTTAACAATGTCTTTCTAGTTTACATTGCATGAAAGAGCAATTGGACCGACACAAACTAGTTAAAAGAAAATACATTTAGAATTGAATTCAAAATTTGACTATACCATTGATTGAAGTTGGACTCTTATGGAGATGGTTTCTAAATATTGCTTCAATCATAAATTTTGAATCTAACCCTTCCCCAACGAGTAATTAAGGGTGTACAACTTTTTTCATAAAATCTTCCTTCTATTTAAAGGTGTGGACTTTTAGGATTTGTGATAAATTGAAATATATATATATATATATATATATATAATATGAGCATGTTTATTTTAAATAGATTTTTTCATAGATTGGCTATCTTTAAATTGGATGCAAAGTGAATATGCTACTTAGGCTTAGAATTTCAAACACTTTTGGTTAAAGATATTTTCCTTATTAAAAGTGATGATTTTAATGGAGTTATCATCAATGTTTAATGCATTTTGTGTGTCTAATTCCAATTCTAGTGCCATGTATACACTTTCTTGAAAATTGAATATAAAATGAACTCAATGTGTTCAAACACACACTAAAATTTCACAACTTCTATGATGAATGTTTTCCTTAACCATTCAATATAAAGGCATATATTGCTATTTCCAATCAAAATTACATCATTTAAAGTTTTTTTAACTCTCTTTTATATTACAATAAATAGTTTTTTAAATCTATTCAAAATTTGAATAGTTATAAAAATTAGCTTCTAATCTCCCCATCAAAAAATTAAAATAACTATATGTCACTATAAGTATAAATACAACCATATGATGACTACTTATCATTATGATTATAAATACAATCATATAATATTTGCATCTACTTATAGTTCTAACTATCCAAGAGTGCAACTCATTATAATTATAACTAATAAAATGCTATAATATGAAAACAAGGATCACAATTATGAAAATAGGGATAATAAAGTGGAAAATCAATTATAATGTTTGATGATCTAGGTGCATATTGGTGCCAATTGACCACCTTCACTGACTTACAATGTTTCTACATCTTAGAAATAGTACTACATTTTTGTACCTCTTAAACTTCAATTGTAGTTTTTGGGCGTTTCCTATGTGTTTTCGAGAACTGAAAAATTCATGATTTCCCTCATTAAAAACCACCTTTTATAGCTTCTCAAGGTACAAGTGATACAGTATCATCCAACCTAGCTCGAAGTGTTAGGTCACTAGACGAGTTTTGTTCAAGTGACCAAGGAGGAAAGCACATAGGCCTAGGGTGGTGAGCTTGTCTCTTATCCGTCACAAAGTTTGGGAGGAAATCCTAGTAGGCGAGTGGCTTGAGGGCCTTCCAGGACTATGCAGGTACTTGGATCACAACTAGTGTGGGAATTTAATTCTAGATCTACTGATAGTTAGTGGGGTTATAGCATATTTCCAACTCCTATTACAAGTACTAGTTATTAGACCCAAGGTATGGATGTTGATGAAGGTTGGAAGGTTAAATACAACAAGAGGAAGGGGTATTCCTCTCCTACTCATTTGGATAATCCTAGAAAGTAGTCAGTCCTAGTCCTCTGCCAAAGTGATTCAAGTAAATGGTGACCCTTTCCACATACAAGGGTCCATCTTCCTTGAAAAATGTAACATTGAGCAACATATTTAGTGGAATAAGGAACCCTCTATTCCTTAAAAGGATCCTTATTTCCTTTTTGGGAGTCTCAAAGGGATGATGATCCTACATCGTAAGCGATTTGTTTGAGGAATTATGTAGGAGGATAAGCTAGACGTCGATTTTATCTAGGAGGTGTGGTTTTTAGCTTCACAATCAAATGAACTATGTCTCGAATGGTCCCTTTTGTACCACTAACCACTTTCAAGCAAGGGTGGGTAGTGCTTGTTATATCCCCTTACCTTCATATTTTTTTACATCACATTGTTATGACCCAAATAACCAATATGCTTCTGTTATGTTTTTTATATAGGAAAGACTAATTTGATTTTTTTTATTGTATGTTCCCATCATCAATTCAACATGGATGTGCCTTTGGTAGTGGATGGTTTCTCATACTCCATATGCATAATGGATTTTGGGTGGTGACTTCAACATGGTGGAATCAAAGGGTCATAGAGAGGGTGGTCAAAGTATTTTGTTGTGTGGCATGGAGAAAAGGCATGGTCATGGTGTAAGGCCAACCTTCATTTTGTATCCTAATTAGGAAAAAAAGGGGTTGAACTATGGAGGTTGGATCACTTGGTCCAATTTTCATCACGGAAAGGAGACAATACATCCAATATTGGACATGGTGTATGGCCCTTGGGATGCTATCTCCTTTTTTGGGAGGATTTAAGTTGTCAATGTATTGATGGAGATGATTGGATTAGATCAGTTTCCCATTCAAACTACCATTTTGGTGTGCCACGTGATTGATTCAAACCATTTTCTTTATAAAAGTTAAGTGTTTCTCATTCAAATTCTCCTAATCTCCATGCATCGATTCATCATGTTTGGAACTTTTTCTACATTGTGTTTTGGATTTTTCTTAGATGTTATGGTGGGAGGTGGCCATTTAGAGACCTCTTAAATTCATGTGTGGTTGGGGGTTTAGTGTGTGTATGAACCATTGTGTATTTTTTGTTTTTCTTAAGAATATTTATGCATAGTTTTAACTCACATGTTTAAAAATTATAGGTTTGTGCGAGGTTACTGTGGATTCATGAGCTGGATGAGGGATCCAAGTTATTATTTTATTTATTAAATAATAATTTGGTAGCTAACAAAGTTCTTGGCATTTGAAAATATGATGATGTCCTTGAGGAATATGCCCCTAAGGTTTGAGGTATGTTTAGTGATCATTTTCAGAATATTTTTTCTCCATCTCCCTTGACAAAGGAGATTACTGCTAATAGGAATTCTTGTTACAGGGTAGTGCCACACTTGAGGTATTTGTTGTAGACCATGATAGGTTTGACATGGATTTGACGAAGGATGAATGTTAGGGACCTAACCCCTCATGTAGGTAGAATAATATATTTCCATGTAATAAAGGTCAATATTAATAAGGCCTCGAAATAAGGAATAATAAGTCCATTGTAAGAAGGATGTTCTTCTAGACTTTTCTTTTGATAGACGTATTTAGTATAAATAAGAGTCAAGGGTATGAGAATTTTTTTCTTGGATATTATTGTAATAGAGATCTTCTCTGTTGGAGGTTTCCCCCTCAAAGAGGCAAGTGAACATTTCTCTTAGTAATCAAAGTTCTCTTTCTCATATAATTTTGGTGTCGTTTTGGTATTATTGTGGTGTTGTTATGGTTATATTGTTGTTCATTTGTCATTTCTAGCTATTTATTTCTATTATGCATACTTTTTTATATCTGGAATATTTCAAGTGGTCTCAGAGAGAATATTTCCATGTAATAAAGGTCAATATCAATAAGGCCTAGCAATAAGGAAGAATAAGTCCAATGTAAGAAGACCTAATAGAAGCTTATGCTTCTAGAATGATCTTCCTCTAGATTGTTCTTTTGATGGACATATTTAATATAAATAGGAGTCAAGGGTATGAGAAGTTTTTTCTTGAATATTGTTGCAATAGAGCTTTGCTCTGCTGGAGGTTTTCCCCCTCGAAGAGGCAAGTGAACATTTCTCTCAGTAATCAAAGTGCTATTTCTTGTGTTATTCTGGTATCATTTTGGTATTATTGTGGTGTTGTTCTAGTTATATTGTTGTTCCTCTGCCATTTATAGCTATTTATTTATGTTCTTCATACCTTTTTATATCTGGAATATTACAATGAACATTTTATACCCCTTCATTTTATGCAGAACGATAAATATTGAGGGATTGATGGATTCACTTGTGAGTTCTACAAGACTATGTGGGGTAGCATTGGATATGACTTAAGTGAGATATATTTCAAATACTTTTCCTTAATATGTTTAATGGAATCCATTAATCAAGGGTTAATCAATATCATTATAAAGAATTTTTCTTGACATACCAACAGGGGATGGTACCAATAACTCTACTATGTGTTTCTTACACATCATAGCTAAGGAAATAGCACTAAGAGTGAGGGATGTCATAAAGAAGATTGAGAATAAGAAGAAAATAGGTTTTTCTCATGGGAATTTTATCCCAGACATAGTGATTTCTTCTTAGGAGGACATGGAGTTGGATAGGGAGTTTAGGAAACAAGCTCTCTTAGTCTAATTGATTTTGATAAATGTTGCAATATGTTTGACTAGGATTTCATTACTGATATGTTTTACTTCTTGGGTTTTAGTTTAATGTTTGTGGGGATGGTTAGCACCCTATTATATTTTTCCCCATCTTTTTTTTGCAGTGAAATATTACCCCTCTTCATGAATTCTCCTCCATCAATCTATCAGGTAGGGATGCCATGTAGCACCCTCTATGTATGTTCTAAATACTTATAGCCTTGGTTATTTGTTGGATGTTTCCCATTTGTAGGGTAATATTTGGGGTGTTTAACTTCTATATTATTATGATACAGTGAATAATAATTTTGCATATGACTATTTTCTATCTGTGCAAGTTGACTAGGAGTCGATGGAAGGTGTTAGAGATCACTTGTACATGTTTTTCTAGGCCTCTAGGAATATGGTTAGTTGTTACAAGACTAATTATTGGTTGGTTGGTCTAGATGAGCCCCCTAATTGGTCCTCTCACTTGGACCTTCATTTTCCTAGGTATAATAGTGAGATACTTGGCAGTCCCTCAACTATGGGTCTCTCTTATGTGGTTGTGTGGGATTGGTGTTTGGATCATCTACTATGGAAACAACTTCTTCAATGGTACAAAGACCTTCCATTTTCAATAAAAATCACTATAGAAATAGGATTCTTCAGGCATCACATATTTATTATGTATCTTATTGGCTTCCAAGTATGGATCATGGTTGTCAAATGAGTGCTCCAATATCTTGAGGTATTCTTACCTAGGAAACTATCATTGAGGTATCAACATCTCATGGATCATCTTATTGATAGGATCGTGACCTTTTATATTATGTGATTTAATTTTAAGTCCTCATAGCTTCCAAGTCTATAGTTGTTTTATTATCAAAATAATATGGGAAACATGGAAGAAGGTACTTGACTTGGTGTGGTTGTAGATGTTAGGAAATCGGCTAGGATGGCATTTGGCCAAAAGAAAAATTTGGAGTTGGAAGGTGCAAAATGGATATGTTGCAGGTAATCCCCACTTTCAAGGGAGTTGTGTAAGTAAGAAGAATATTTTTTATTGGAGGTATTGGTGGGATGATAGTTCTCACACTTTGAGGGACTATACATCCATTTATTGTTAGTTTCATTATATTTTGTTGACCAACATGATTTTATGAATGTTATCACTCTTATTCTATAGGAGGACCTATTCAAAATGAATATAAAACTATTTTCTCTCTTTTGGCATGATTGTAGGTGGCGATTTTGGGCCCCTTGGTCTAATATGATTATCATATATTATAGTGTATACTTCATCAACAACATGACCTCATACATGCATGAGGCACCCTGTATCTTCGCTTCTATGAGTGGGACCATTTTCCTACTAAATAGATATGCCCAATCATTCCAAGCTCCATCTTATTTTTCATGTCTCCTAATTAAAGAAATTGATTGGAACTAAGTGCCAAACTCAAACCATCCTTCCTCAGTTGGACGAAGAAGGTTTAATTTGGTTGCAGCCGCAAGCAATATTGGACAAACGATAACATCACCTTCGTGACTGAACCATCAAGGAAGTGTTAGTCGAGTGGAAAGAAACAACTCTAGAATATCCCACCGGAGAGTCGACCACCATTTTCCAATAGTCTCCTCATCTCAAGGATTTAGGAAAAGGATTTTCTTCAAGGGGGAGGGAATATTATGGACCTAACCACCCTAACCCCTCACTTAGGTAGAATAATATATTTTCCATGTAATAAATTCTGACATTAGTTAATAAGGCCTATTTAATAATGTGAACAAGTCTAATGTAACAAGACTTAATAGAATCTGTTGCTTCAAGAAATGTTTTCCTCTAGAATGTTCTTTGGATGATAAAATTAGTATAAATAAGAGTAGGAGGCTTGATAAGGCATTTTCTTAAGATTTTTTGTAATAGAGAGTTGTTATGTTGGAGGTGTCCCCCTCAAAGAGGAAAGTCAACACTTCTTTCTTTCAGTAAAGGTATTATTGTTGGTATTTCTATTCTCATTATTCTTTTCTTCTATTGGTATTTTTTGAATATTATTGTTTCTAATTATTGCATTACATTTAGTACCTTACAATCACCTAATGCAACCCCATCCTTTATTATTCCCAAAAACTAGAACTTACAGTAGCACTTAGTGACTGACTTTCGTGTCCTTAATAAATACATTGCTAAGCACTACCCCCTATCCCTGATTCAAGATTTGTTGAACCACATAGAAGGGTCTTGCTTCATCACAAATATGGATTTGAAAAAAGGCTACCATAAAGTTTGCATGAATGAAAAAGAAACATGGAATACCTCTTTCAAGACCAAGTTTGGACTTTTTGAGTGGTCGATAATGCCATTTGTGATGACAAATGCATTGACCATGTTTATGCGGTTAATCACTGATATCTTTGGGTCCACTTGGGTAAGTTTGTGGCTATTTTTATGGAAGATGTATTGGTATTCAGTATGTCCTGGTAAGAACATATTAAACATGTCTGTAACATACTTGATCTACCGCGAGCACATAGGCTTCAAGTGAAGAAAAATAAGTCACTGCAAGCACATAGGCTTCAAGTGAAGCAAAATAAGTCATACTTTGGAGAGCATTTCAATGTTTGGGATTCATATTTGACCCAACAAGGGGTGAACCCAGATCCATATCTGGTATAGGCCTTGGCACAATGCACATTCTCTCCAATGCACATGACCTCAATATTTTAATGTTAGGCATTAATTTCTAAAGGAAAATTGTCTCTCTTTTTTCCCAAGTGGCTCATCCTCTACACTAGTTGTCCGAAGCCAAATTTCTTTGGAATACAAAATTTGAGCACCACTTTGTGAGGATAAAGAAAAAATTATGTGTTTACCCTCTTATATGGTTGTTGGATATAAATAATCCATTTGATAATGATATGAATGCGTCTTGGTTCATGATTGGGGTTGTAGTTAAACATGTTGTTCATCGAGTTGCATAACATTCAGAGACTCTTGTAGTGGCCAAAGTTAATTTCATCACCTATGACGAGGAGTTCCATAGTTTGGTGCAAGAATTGAATCATTGGTGCCATTACATTCTCGACGAATAAATAATTATTCATATAGATCATTAGGCCTGATCTTCATTAATTCACAGAGTAAGATTTAGGAGAAGCACCATCTAAAATGGGAAGCTTATATTCATAAATTCCATCTAGTCATCAAATATAAGAAGGGATCCACTAAAAATATGGTTGAATTGTTAGGTCAGCCTCCTACAAAGGTATTGCACATTTTAGAGATGTTTTGTGTAGAATATGATGATTGGAAAGGTATGTATGAAGAGGATCCATGCTTTGGCGAAATTTGGGGAGCGTTGCAACATCCTACAATGATCAATCAAAATCCATTCTTAGATTATAATATCTATGATGGTTGAACCTACAAACATAATCTACTGTGTGTGCCACAGTCTGAATATTGTATTATTATAATCCGTGAAGCACACACCTATTCGTGCAGGGGGTATTTCAACATATCGAAGACCATTCTCAATGTGAAATGCCAATTCTACTGGCCTGCTTCGCCAAAACAGGTGGAGAATTTCATTTGCGCTTTCTCTCTATGTTCATAAAGTAAGACATCCAATTGCAAGAACAATCTTTACCAACCTTTACCTATTCCCTCACATCCTTGGGAATCTATTTCCATGGAATTTCTGAGTGGAATTATGACCACTCTCCACAAACATGATGCTATTTGGGTGGTCATGTGTCATTTTTCAAAGATGGGTCTCTTTATCACCCCTCATAATACTACCTCTACTTCGTAGACAACAAACCTCTTCTTCCATCATATTTGGACCCATTTTGGCTTTCCCAAGAGAATTATTTTTTATATTGACTATTATTTTCTAAGTACCTTTTGGCATACTCATTGTTCTTTATTGGGATTCCAACTTATTTTTTACACCTCATTTGACCCCCAGATTGAGAGACAAAAAAATTTATCAGTTGGACTCTCTTCCACTCCCTTCATAGCTATTTTTCTAAAAACAAATAGTGGGACTCCTATCTCCATATTATATAGCATAATTACAATAATGCCATACACTCCTCCACAAGTTTATTGCCCTTCAAAGTTTGTTTTGGATTTTATCCCCCTACATCCTCAAATATGCCCATCACTCTCACTCCTAGATCTACACATTAGAAACAAGAACAATCATCATGACATGTAATCCACAATTTATATCTGCACCATACTCAAGTAGCAATTGCCTTGCAAGAAGCACAAACCTCTGCAAAACAGAGGCATGATAAGCAATGCACACCATTATTATTTAATCTGGGAGATAATTTGGTGTTATTCTAATCATTGATTCAAATGACATCATCATAAGATACACCCACTGAACTATGGCCCATACATTATTCTAGAACGCATCCGAGAGAATGGATATCTCCTTGAGTTGTTGTGATCTAGATTATTTTCGGCACGAAATGAGAAAGGAGATATAATAAATAAATGTAAAGAGATATATCAAATATCCAATAATATAAAAAATATATATCAAGGATATAATAATAAAAACAAAGATACAATAATACACAATTTGTATTAATGAACAAAATGTACAAAACTGTAGAAACACAAAGTGAAAGACTCACTAGAATGGTGGAAACTTATCTCTGAGAAGAGATGTGATGGATACTCACATTCGCAAGAATATGATTGTTAAAATGAGGATCCAAAGGCCCTTTTTTCATAAAGAAAATCCAAAACCCAAATCCTGGGAAGATGAAAAGTCAAGAGTTTTGTGGACCTCATTTTGGGTAGTTTGGTGTATAAATTTCTCGAGGGCATAACTTTGGCATACATCTCTATCGCACAATAGATCGTTGGGAAGGTATCGATGAGGAGCTTCATTTTGGGGGATCAATGAGAGCCTTTGGATGTCATTAAGGTTCCTGATCGCTAAAAAGAGTCGTTTAGGCCCTTAAAATTTCCCTAAAAGTTTATGGAACGAAAAACTACTAAAAATAGTAAATTGCCAACAAACTTTTTTGAGCCAGTTGGAGTAGGTGGGTGGATACCGAGATCCTATTGGATCAATCCTCCCTCATTAGGAAGAAATGGTCTCCATTTAGTTGAGTTCTTGGGGGAGAGGAGTAAGTTTTTTTTGAATATGAACCTTGGTGAGTTGCTTTCCTTGCTGGAGAAGTTGCATTTATTTTTTTGTGGGTGGTTGTTGAGACATGATGAGATGAATATGTGCCGAAAGAATATTTTCAATAGATGCCTGTTGAGGCAATAGACGCCTTTATTTATTGGACAAGTCTAATATAAGTAAGGGATGATTCTCCATTGTGGAATCATATCTTTCTCATGAGTTTGGAAATTTCAGCAAACACTTCTACTTGGGAAAAAGTGCACACCTCTCTTGGGCGCTAGTCTTATAGGGCTTAATAACCCTCTTGTGTGCTAAGTCATTCTTGGTGGTGAAAGGTATTTATCTTGAATAATATAGCAAAGGATTTGGTTGTGTTTTCTTCACTTGTTGAGAAGGGTTTCCTAGGCTATATCTTTTGTTCTTGTGCATGGTGTTTCTTCTTGTGATCTTAGTTGTTGCAACATTCTTGTTTATGGTTAATACATGATGAAATTGAAATGAACTGCATGATTAACCTACCTTATTAAAATTCAACAAAAATGAGGCTCCAAAGGCCTTTCCATCATAAATAAAATTCAAAACCCTAACCCCGGAAGATGAAAATCCAACAGTTTTGTGGACCTCATTTTGGGTAGTTTGGTGTATTAACTTCCTGGGGGCTCAATGAGAGCATTTGTATATCATTAAGGTGTCTAATCGCGAAAAATATTCATTTAGGCCCTCAAAATTGGCCCAAAAGTTTATGGATCAAAAAACTACTAAAAAGAGTAAATTCACAACAAATTGTTTTGAGAGAGTGGGAATAGGTGGGTGGACACCGAGATCCTATTGGATCAATCCTCCCCCATTAGGAATAAATTTTCTCCATTTCGTTAAGTTCCCAGGGTAGAGGGGGAAGCGTTTGTTGAACATGATCCTTGCTGAGTTGCTTGCCTTGTTGGGGAAGTTGCATTTCTTTATTTGTGGGAGGTTGTTGAGAACATGATGAGATGATTATGTGCAGAAGGATTATTTTCAGTTTTCTTCAAAATTTTGGACCTAGTTCTATTGGATAGAAGGTGCTTGGATTGATGTTGCAGTGGTTACAGTGTCCTTTTGTCCACCTTTTGAACAAATTGTGAAGAAATTGAATTTTGTAATATGAGATACTACCTTTCGGCACTATTTAGGTGGGACAATAGTTAGAAATAAATCTGGTATCCTCTAAAGATGACCCCCAAGAGTAAAAATGACACTATGGGGTTGAGAATCATAAATAGCATGGTTCTTTAACACATATGGATGGCCCCAAAAAACATCAAAGACATCCAGTGGGGAAGCATCACATGATACCTCATCCTTGAAGGGTTGGATGTTGTATGACAATTGAAACTGCTACCTGACATGAATATATCATCCCCGGTGAAGCCATCTGATGTTGTAAACAATCCCAACTACTTCACAACCTCTACTGAGATGAGGTTCTTATGTCTTCTTCTATTAACAATAAAATGCAGTGGGGTCCCCTTCACTAACATCTGTGAATGAAAAAGGCTATCCCCTTGTTCAGGATCTTCTCGTTCTTTTGGTTGAATTGTTATGGTCATGACAATAGTAGTGGGGTCTGCATCGATGATCTATCTTGTTTCATTATTTTTTGAATCATACTTTGAATTAGGGTTCAACTCATTTTCTTTGATATCAGCCACAAATGATTGTTTTGAGCTACATTCATTAGTGTTGTGCCAGTGGATTTTATGGAAATTACACCACTTTCTAATGTCCTTCATCTTTTTGATAGCCTTCTTTTCCTATGGCTTGGGTGTGTTTTCGTGAGGTTGTTTGTTAGGTTCGTCTTTATCATACTTTGGTTATTGCAGATTTGCAGACCCGAACTCCTGTTTGTTCGGGTGCCTAAATTTTTTCTTAAATTTGACAACATATCGATAGGAAACTCCCACTAATGAGATAT
This sequence comes from Picea engelmannii, assembly GCA_009831015.1. Classification (NCBI taxonomy): domain Eukaryota; kingdom Viridiplantae; phylum Streptophyta; class Pinopsida; order Pinales; family Pinaceae; genus Picea; species Picea engelmannii. Next base: position 155,500 of record ML777977.1, read on the forward strand.
ACAGTAAATCCATTTTGGTTTGGATATACCTATGCAGAGCCCCACAGTATTTCAGAACCAAACGTTGCTCAGAGTATTTGATACCCATCTTGGTGCACAATGTATGTAAATTATTTGTGAACTTCGGCACTGTTTGGCCCCTCTCTTGCCACAGTGTGGTCCATCTCATGTATTGAACATCATAGTTACCAACAGGGCAATATTTTTCCTTGACCACATACACAAGAGAATCCCCATTGGGCTCAACCCCATATATTCTAGACTCCTCTGTGGAACTTTTCTCCAAGTAAGTTTCCCACCAATGTTTGACACGGGGGAAAGACGTAAGTAGTGCAAATATGATATTTTCCCTGTCGGAAAAATTATGAACAAAGAAATAACCTTCTAGCAGATTTAACCATTTTTCCAAGGCATCTAAATCTATATGACCTTCAAATATGAGAATATCAAAATTAACTTGTACCTTGAAAGGAAATGTGACTCCAAAGTGGCCTGATTCATGTGGATATTGGTGGCCACCCACCTATTCCAACTGGATCAAAATAGTGTGTTGGTAACTTGTAACAACCATATATTTCTAAACATCATTAAGTTCCATAAACATTTTATTTCGTAAACTGAAACAATAACTTCTTAGCATAATAGTGATTCTTATAACAACAACTTCAGTAACTTAGATTTATCAATAAATACTGATTTCATGGAAGAAAGAAATAAATACATAACTTAACAAAGTACCTGGTTCTTATGCTAATTTTTGTTGCCTCTGTGCCTCACTGCTACCTTACTGCTTCTTGCTACTAGATCAACCCTGCCACAAACAGGAAAATAACTACCCAAAACTATTGTCCTCCCTGCCAACTAGGAAAACTACCTAGCTCTAGGATATCTACGGATATCCTGGCCCTCTGTGCCCAAAACCTCCAGCAACTTAGTGCCTCCCCTGATCAAAAGCCACAGTGCCCAACTCTGTGCTCACAACAACTCCAAAAGTCCTCAGAAAATATCTCATCTCTCGAATCCTCCTCTCGTCCATCTTCCCCTTTCCCTTATTCCTCCTTCGTCGATTCATGCAATTACTCGTCCAAACACCCTCCATGCTTTTCCCTTCTCCCCCTTAAATGTTTTATCTTCTAGGGATTCATAGGCTCGCTCTCTGCATACGCAACCATTTTTTTAACATTTTTCATTGATATTTTAAATTTATTTCTCAGGTCATTAAATGTGATCTGCAGTCAGAGTATTACTTAATTAATCACAATTATTTTCTTTAATTAATTTTACTTTATCATCTTTAAATATTTATTTAACTAGAGTCGTTACATAACTTAATATTTTTAGCATTTGTTCGGTTCCTAAAATTTTGAGGCCATTTTGAGGATATAATTTTTTTTTCACGATGGAGAACCTCAACAATAGCAGAAAGATTTGATTGAGCCCCCAAAATGAATCTCCTTGTCGATACCTTTCCAGCAATCTATTGTGCACCCCAAACAAAAATTGTATGTGAAAGTTACGCCCTGAGGAAGTTGATACACCAAACTACCGAAAACGGGGTCCAAACAAGTGTTGGCTTTTGATCTTTTAGGGTTACGGTTTTGGATTTTCTTTATGTTAAAAAGTACTATGGAGCCGCATTGTAAAAATCATCTTCATGCGAATGCGAGTATCCGTCACATCTCTTCTTAGATATAATATGCTACCATTCTAGAGAGTCTTTCACTCTATATTTCTAAAGTTTTGTACATTTCACTCATTAATAGAAATTGTGGATTACTATATATTTGTGCCTCTTGTTATATATCCAATATATCTTTGCTATATTATTGGATGTCTTGCAATATCTTTGTATATTTATGTGTTATATCTCCGCTCTCATTTCATGCCGAAAATCATCCACATCATGGCCACTAGATCAAGATGTGTTTGTTGTTATCGGTAGGCACTAAATGATGTGGGAAAAATTCTCCATCATTTCGTCCCTCTGTCACATGAGATCTTTTTCAAGCAATATATTAATAGAATCTTTTTCTCCATAATTTTTCTTTTCTTCCTCCATTCAAGGTTTCTTGGGTGTGCGAGAGCGATTTTTCTCAAGAGAAACAAGATCGAGACCCAACTTGTTATATGCAGACCTCGTTGGGGACATGCACTAAAAATGACCAAGAGAAGCTTGCTCTAATACCACTCATCCGGATTATTTTCGGCACGAAATGAGAGTGGAGATATAATAAATAAATGTACAGAGATATATCAAATATCGAATAATATAACAGATACATATCAAATATATAACCATAAACACAAAGATACAGTAAAACACAATTTCTATTAAAGAGCGAAATGTACGAAACTACATAAATACAGAGTGAAAGACCGCTATAATGGTGCCAACTTATCTCTAAGAAGATATGTGACAACTAATCACATTCACAAGAAGCTGATTGTTACAATGAGGCTCCAAAGGTAGTTTTATAATAAATAAAATCCAAAACCCTAACTTCGAAACATGAAAAGGAAATGGTTTTTTGGACCCTATTTTGGTTAGTTTGGTGTATCAATTTCCTCGAGGAGTAACTTTGCCATATGATCTCCGTTTTGGGTGCATGATAGCTCATTGGGAAGGTATCGATGAGGAGACTCATTTTGGGGGCTCAATAAAAGTCTTTGGCTATCATTAAGGTTCTTGATTGTGAAAAAATGTCGGTTAAGCCCTCAAAATGGCCTCGAAAGTTTAGGAACTGAAAAGGTGCTAAAAATAGTAAATTGCCAATGAACTATTTTTAGCTAGTTAGAATAGGTGGGTGGCCACCGTGATCCTCCTGGATCATGCCGACACAACTTACCATACATGATGTGTTGAGTGTGAAAAACCTCAAGTTGTTTGAACCCCCTCTCTTGGATGAAGGAGTCATAGTTTATCATCGAGTGGAAAATATTCCAAGTTTTCAACCTTCCCTCCTCATCAACCGAATTCTCCACTCTAATATCAGGAGCACTCGCCAACAACAATATCTTTTAGATCTTGTTGGTAGAAACAAACAAACTACATCTCTTTCCAAATGGATGTTTGTAGTTTCATTGCAACGCAAATTCCTTCATTTGCTAGCAAAAGCAAGGGCTCTTTCGGATCTAAAAAAGGAGTAACTCAACTACCATGAAGGGCACACCCCTTCCTTGGCCACTCATGAGGAGGAGGGCACTCCATAATATTTTTTTGGTAATTTTACTATGCTTCATGAATTTATATTATAAGCATCTTTGTTTCAACATTTTATATTCTAAATAGCTCGGCTTCCACATTTTCTATTGTAAACAACTAATAACAAGAAGAAAAAAGTCACATTGCCTATAAAAGACACTCCTCTCTCAATCAATAGAAGTAATGGTCATTTTTTTGTCGAATTCATTTTCTCCCTTATTGCTTATTGCAGAACAATTGTGGACAATGTTATAATGTTAAGGGTTCACACATTAAAAATATATTAACAATCGTATGTGTTATCAATGTTATATGTTAACATATTTAGAAAGGTAAATTGTATATATGTATTATTAATATTATAGATTAATATAAAAAAACATATTATATAAATTATAGATGTTAATCATTATGTGTTATGAATAAGATAATATAAAATATCAATTTAAATATTTAGGATTAATAAAAATTGTTAAATAAAAGAAACAATGTTATTAAATAAAAAACACCAAATTTAAAATTTATAATAATTATGAATATCAATACTTAATTATATATAAAGTATTTAAATGTAATAAAATATCATTATATAATTATTATTAATTTACATTTTAAATGCTAACATTATTATTTTATATTAAAAACATTTATTTTCAAAAATTTAAAAATGACATGTTTTATGTTTTCTATAAATCCACTTCAAAAATTAAACACTAGTATCTTATTCTCACTCATCTTACATGTAAAATTCTTTCTTCCTAAGAGTAAACACTAGTATCTTATTCTCACTCATCTTACATGCAAAATTCTTTCTTTTTATTAACTAAAATATAGTTTTAAAAAGTGAGACAAGTTTGAATAATTGTTCAAATATTAGATTATATTCATTCCACATATTTTAAAGTTTCGACTAATACTCGTTTATGTTAGTATTCTAAAGTTTTAGACTAAATTGAAATAAAGAGTTCTCAGAGTACTCTGGGCCATCATTACACATTGATGTAAACGTTTTGAATCCTTTTTAACGGTGGCGTCGAGTCTCCTTCTAGGAAATACTGCCACGTGGAATTTGGAAGGTCCACCACTAGTTTTCTTCTGAGTAATAAAGTAATTTTCAATTAGTTGACGCTGCGTTTGAACGGTTAATAATACAGGAGGTTGCCATTAAGGTAATCGAGTAGCTAAAATGGGATAGTAATAGGTTGCCATTAACGTAATCGAGGATAAATTGTTGCCGCCGATTCAGCGGAGAATCTCAAAAGTGACTGAAATCGGTTCGTATTTTTATTTCTTTAAATATATTAATATCTTATATATCTAATAAAAACATTTTTATATCTAATCTATACTTAAGAATGATATATCTTGAAATTATGTTTAGTAGATAAAAACATTTCTATCTAGTAAGTAATCGATAACAATTTTTTACTGTTGGAAATATTTTTAGCAAATAAAACGAAGAACAATTTTTTCCTGTTTTAAATCAGCCAGATAGTGGGCCGGATATATGAGCATTTCAAAAGTGACAGAAGCCATAATTAATTAGTTGAAATTTTTAAAAATATATTAAACCAGACAGTGGCAGAAACCAGAAGTATTTTATTTTTCTAAATATATTAATATCTTATATATTCATCTTTTCAGAATGTTTAATTTATATCTAATAATTATGTATTTTGTTTTATTTTTTATCAAATAAAAACTTTTTTATTTATAAAAAATTAATAGAGTTATATATATATATATATATATATATATATATATATATATATAAATATCTTATAT
>ML777977.1:160735-186481 GCA_009831015.1 Picea engelmannii
ATATATATATATATATATATATATATATATATATATATATATATATATATATATACTTACTTTTTAATAAAGGGTACTATATATATATATATTAATAATAATAATGAGCATGTTTATTTTAAATAATTTTTTTCATAGATTAGCTATATTTAAATTGGATGTGAAGTGAATGTGTTATTGAGGCTTGAAATTTCAAACACATTTCACTAAATACATTTTTTTTTATTAAAAGACATTTTTCTTATTAAAAGTGATGGTTTTAATGGAGTTATCATCAATATTTAATTAATTGTTTGTTTTTCTTGATAAATATTGTCCATATTTAGAGATAAAAAGATAAAAATGTCTCATGATTATCATTTTTTGTGTCTAATTCCAATGCTAATATCATGTATACACTTTGTTGAAAGTTGAATTTAAAATGAACTCAATGAGATTTCAAAGCCATACTAAAATTCTACTACCTCCATGATGAATGTCTTCTTTAACCATTCAATATAAAGGCATCTATTGCTATTTTCAATAAAAATTACATTATTTATTTATTTTTGATTATATTTTCTAACAATTAGTAGTTTTTGAAATCTATTCAAAAATTGAAAAATTATAAAAATTAACTTATAATCTCCCCTTTAAAAAATGAAAATAACTATAACTCCAACTATAAATACAACAATATGATGACTACATCTCATTATAATTATGACTATAACCATACAATATTTGCATGTACTTATAGATGGAACTATCAACAACTACATCCCATTATAATTATAACTAATACAATGCTATAATATGAAAATAAGGATCACAATTATGGAAGTAGGGATAGTAAAGTAGAAAATAAAGTTTCAAAATCATGGCATGCAATTAATTAAAAAAATTTATGATCTAGGTAGATAGTGGTGCCATCTGACACTTAGAATGTTTCTACATATTAGCAACAATACTACATTTTTGTAGGTCTTGAACATCAATTGTAGTTTTTGGGCATTTCCTATGTGTTTTCGACAATTGAAAAGTTCATGATTTTCCTCATTAAAAACTGACTTTGACAACTTCACAAGGTACAAGTGGTACAATATCATCCAACCTAGCTAGATATTGGAGTTACTTGACACACACCTAGGATTTATTTTTCCTAAGGTTTTTCCTTGTTTGTTAGTCATTATTAGTCATTATCCAGTCTCCAATATTTTAGGAAGAATATTCTTCTAGGGAGAATATTCTCTTTCGGTTGACACTTCAGTTTGACTAGTTGAGTTGAGTTTAGATGCCGCATTGGTTTTGTCACCATGCAACATTGGGATCATCACCAACTAATGTGCACTTTCCTTGGGATCATCACCACACTAGAACATTACCCTTGATTTCCTGATTTAACTCCTCACTACTCTCTGTTCAGTCAGTTAACTGAAGACTAGTTGACTAGTTAACTCAACTAGGTGGTGGTTCACTTTCGTAACTGCCTGAGAGACTAGACTAGGTGGGAGTTTACTCCCGTAACTATTGGTGTGTTTCTAGATCACTCTAGACCAACACTATGGCTCATTAGTTACTCATGTATCCTATATCTATTGTAAATTATTCACTCTTTGAGTGTGGAATACAGTTAATGAGAATTCTTCCATTCTTTCTCTCTTGCTTCTTCTTTCTCAATTTCTCTCTACAAATGTGTGTAGTATTTTCTAGCTAGATCTATTTTGTGCAGGTTCAAAACATTTACATGGTATCAGAGTTGACAGACTGCTAAGAAAAAGCTACACCAAATTATTTTTGTAGGTACTGAAGATTGAAGAATGCAGAAATGATGGAATATATGTTGTACTCACCGATAATACTTCTCACGCCTCATAACTATTTGGAGTGGAAGCCAGAGATTCTACTTCTTCTCAGAAGTAGAGGCTTATACCAAATAACAATGGCAATGCAAGTAGATCCTCATTATGTGGATGAGAAACATGACTTTCTCAATAGGAAAGATATGGCCATAGGATTTATCTGCTTGTCTATTTCTCCAGAAATTCTCCACCAAGTATGTGATGCACACAAGAATTCACTCTAAATGAATTGTGGACCAGATTGGAGGTTATATTTGGGAATAAATAAGACTGTAAATATTGCATGTAGGGGATTGGAAAGATAGAGTCAGAAGAGAAGCCATCAGAAGATCAAGTCTCTTATTATGAAGAGTCTTCTACAAAATTACTTGCACAAATTTGTATTCCATTAACTGAAGATGATCTCTACTCCATTTCATATTTGTTTTCTAAAATTCATGTAGAATATATATCGCATGCATATCAAGGGTCACAAGAAGACACGTTTGCATCCATAATGCATGCATCTCAGGAGAGAAAAAGGGAGCCGCATGCTCCGAGTTGAACTCCAATCTTGAGCTCTTCGATAAACCTTGTAGACAAACAAAGTACAACCACTTCCTATTCTATCGATATTAGTTCGAAGCAGACCTATCTACTTAGAGAAAAATTCATGTAATGTCAAACAAAAATTAGAAAGAAACAGGCCAAGCATATTACATTAATGACGACAAAATGTTACTTACAGCCATAGATGGAATGCAACAGTTTTGTCAAGTTCTCCTTGCCTAACCCTTGCTCAAAAGCTCCACAATTGGAATGACGATAACTTCGCTGATTAGCCTCCACTTCACTGTGTGTTTCCTATGAGATCATAGGTTTCATGCTTCTCATCCCTTCTCCAAATATCACTTATGAGATCATAAGTTTGGTATGATTCTCCATCCAGCTCCCCTTTTCACCATGAGAAAGCTTGCTTATATAGCCTTGGAGAGGCTCAACCACTTGAGATATCATTGGGGTGAGTTGAGGATTTTCCTCTTTGAGTTAGGGATCTTCCCTAAGATCATGGCTGGACTAGGGATTCAAATCCAACTGCCTTCCAAGATTGAAAAGGTCTTTCCCCATCCTTCTCAACAAACCAACTGCTGCCCATAATAGGTAGCGCTCCCTCAAAAGGGACATCAGAGTGTTATAGTGCTCCCAAGTAGGCTTTAGGGGGGCGCCAACACTCCTGAGAGTAGGAGCGCTCCTTGAAAAGGGATGATACAGTGCTATAACGCTCCCAGATAGTGTATAGGGGAGCGCCAACACTCCTAAGAGAGGTATAGGGGAGCGCTCACCTCCAAAAACTTAGTTTTTTGGGTTCTTTCAGATGGAAAGAGGTTCATAAGCTCAGTTAACCATTCCTCCTCTTCCAAACCAAGTGTTTGATGTGTGTCAAGTGTCCTTCTCATGTTGTTATAGGCACGACCTAGGCATCATGGCAGTATGCTTTCCTTGACACTTGCGACACTTGTGACGCAACCGCTCTCAGCAGCAGCCGCTCTCACTAGGACCTTCTTATTCCTGCCCTGAAGAGTTGTAATACTCTTCGAATCCCGTATCGGGACTTCAGTCACCCAGAGGATACGCGGATGATCTCCCAGCAATTATCTTGGGAAATCAGGTCTCGCGATATCGCGAACACGGCCTACACGTTCTCTTGCAGCTCCAAATCCTGAACTTCGAGTTTCGATGGTCAACGGTCAACAACTCGGGATATCGCCACTCGCAATGTCAACAACCTGATTTTCTAAACTCCGAGCCTTGAGGTGACATGGTCGCGTGGGACCCCAGGGAGCGAGTGGAGCCCAGGTGGCATTGAATCGGGAGATCAGCACCTCGGGGCTCGGAGTTTAGAAAATCAGGCTGTTGACATCGCGAGTGGTGATATCCCAAGTTGTTGACCATTGACCATTGGAACTCGGAGTTCGAAATTTAGAGCTGCAAGAGAACGTGTAGGCCGGGTTCGCGATATCGCGAGACCCGATTTCCCGAGATAATTGCTGGGAGATCATCCGCATATCCTGTGGGTGACTGAAGTCCCGATACGGGATTCGAAGAGTATTACAACTCTTCAGGGAAAGAATAAGAAGGTCCTGGTGAGAGCAACTACTGCCGAGAGCGGTTGCGTCAGAGTGGTATCAGAGCCTTGAAATCTTGTCTGTATATTTCAGGCGAGAGGAGTGAAGGAGAAAGCGAAAGCACTTAGATACTCATGACTTGCGTCAAAGTGGTATCAGAGCAGGGAGTGGAGTTCTCTTTGTTCGGGTAGCAGAGAGAAGCAGATACATCATGCCGCCGAGGAGGGAAAGGCAGTCACTAGATCCCGAAGATAGGGAGGTGCGCAGAAGAGGAAGACCAGCAAGGAATGCTGAGATGGAACGCCAGATGAGAGATCTCTGAGAGAGGCTTGAGGAGATGGAGATGATGCAGAGACGTGGAGTCGGCGCAGGAGAGTTCAGTGATTCCGAAGTGGAAGAGGAAGCTGGACACGATGCAGAAGAAGTCACTGCAGAGGACACATCAACCGAGCAGTTGATCAGAGCTATCTCCAGGATGAGCTCAAAGACCAAGATGGACATTACCGTCTACGAGGGGAGTCTAAATGTAGAGGAGTTGTTGGACTGGATCCGAGCACTCGACACCTACTTCAATTACGAGGACATTGAAGAGGACAAGAAGGTAAGGCATGCTGTTACAAAATTAAAAGGACATGCAGCCTTATGGTGGGATGAGTTGCAGGCGGATAGGCGCTGCAAAGGCAAACAGAAAATCAAAAGCTGGGACAGGATGATCGCTAAGATGAAAGCAAAATTCATCCCCAGAGACTACAAGATCACTCTGTTCAGGTGAATGCAGAACCTGAGGCAGAAGTCGATGACGGTGAAGGAATACACCGAGGAATTCTACAGGCTCAACATTCGAGCAGGTCATCGGGAGAGTGATGACGAGAAAGTGGCGAGATACCTGAATGGGTTGAGGTATGACATTCAAGATGAGCTAAGCATGCTAACTATCAAAACTATTGAGGATGCGTACCAAATGGCATTAAAAGACGAAGAGAAGCTGAGCCGCAAGCAGGGACAGTGAGGGAGAGGCAGAAGCTAGCCCAGAGGCAAAGTAATTTCCCAAGAGAGAACCTAAAAGCCCAAGGAGGATTGGAAGAGACCTCAGGGAAAAGGTGAAAGAGGTGGAACCTCACAGCAGAGGCAAAAATACGCTGAGTCGAGGAGGCAACAAGATGATCAGCAAGGAGATTATGTTGACGCCAACGCATTTCCTTGTACCCGAGGTAGAGGAAGAGGCCGAGGAGGAATCATCACATTTTTTACGTGTGGTAAAGACAGACACAAACCCGTGGACTGTCCAGACATAAAAATGGATAGGGGAAAAGCTCACGTCGTCGAGGCACAGAGGCGTGATGTTGAGAACGAAGATGTAGACAGCGGAAGATCGCTTGGGATGCATAAAATTATTTTGACACCTGAGAAGGAGGTGGAAAGCTCAGTGCAGAGGAGAAGACTGTTCAAGACGACTTGTACAGCCAAGGACAAGAAATGCAAGGTCATAGTGGACAGCGGGAGCACCGATAATCTCGTTTCAACCGAGATGGTGGAAAAATTGGACCTGAAAATGACTAAGCACTCGAGTCCATATAAAGTGTCATGGCTACAGAAAGGACACCGAGTAAGTGTCACTAAACAATGCTTGGTTGAATTTAATATTGGGAATTATCATGATCAGATTCTGTGTGATGTTATTCCCATGGACGTATGTCACATACTGCTGGGTAGACAGTGGTAGTATGACAGGAATGTTGTTCATGATGGGAGGATGAACACATACACCTTAGAGAAGGATGGGAGAACACACAGGCTACTTCCGATAAAGGAAAAAGAAGTAAAGTCGGATGTTAGCAGCACAATACTTCTCATGAGTGGGAAGGAGCTTCTTACAGAGATGGAGAAGAATGAAGATCCACAATTCTTTGTTGTTAGGAAGCCAAGAATTGTCTTGACAAGCACAAGAGTGGATGACTTGCCAGAAGAGATTCAGGAACTACTTGGAGAGTTCGCTAATATCATCGTGGACAAACTACCTCGTTCATTGCCACCGATGAGGAGTGTGAGTCACCATATTGACCTCATACCCGGAGCAAGTTTTCCGAATAAGGCAGCGTACAGGTTGACGCCTCAGGAGAACGAGGAGGTCAAGAGGCAGGTGCAGGATCTGCTGGACAAAGGACTGGTCAGAGAAAGTCTTAGTCCATGTGTTGTTCCGACAGTACTAAGTCCAAAGAAGGATGGAGGCTGGAGGACGTGTACAGACTCCAGGGCGATAAATAATATCACCATCAGGTACAGATTTCCACTGCCGAGAATGGATGACTTGATGGATTGCCTGAGTGGGGCAAATTATTTTTCAAATATTGATCTCAAGAGCGGATATCATAAGATCTGGATGAGAGAAGGAGATGAATGGAAGACAGAATTCAAGACAAACGATGGTCTGTACGAATGGTTGGTCATGCCGTTTGGGTTGACAAACACGCCAAGCACATTCATGAGGTTGATGAATGAAGTCCTGCGAAAATTCATTGGCAAGTTTGTGGTTGTATACCTGGATGATATTTTAATTTTCAGCAAGACCAAGGCTGAGCATTTGAAGCATTTAGCCATTGTGATGAGAAGGCTACAATAGGAGAAGCTGCTAATTAATTTGAAGAAATGTTCATTCATGCAGACAGAACTCATTTATTTGGGTTTTGTAATTTCGGCGAATGAATTGAAGATGGATCATGAGAAGGTGGAAGTAATCAGGAATTGGCCATCGCCGAGGAATGTTTTTGAGGTAAGGATCTTCCATGGACTCGCTAGTTTCTACAGGAAATTCATTCGAAATTTTAGTGGAATTAGCGCCACAATGATGGATACAGTGAGGAAGCAACATAAAGTTTTTCACTGGACAGCAGAGGCTGAGAAGAGCTCCAATCTGTTGAAGCGGAAGATAATAGAGCAACCAATTTTGGTGTTGCCTGATTTTCGGAAGACCTTCCAGGTAAGGTGTGACGCTAGTGGGTATGCTGTTGGAGGGGTCTTGAGTCAGGATGACAGACCTGTTGCATATTACAGCGAGAAGCTAGATGATGCAAAATTAAAATACTCCACGTATGATAAAGAGTTCTATGCCATCATACAAGCACTGAAAAAATGGAGGCATTACTTAATACCCAAATAATTTGTGTTGTACAGCGACAATCATGCATTGCAGTTTGTAAGTCAGCAGGAGAAGCTGAACCAAAAGCATGCCAAATGGGTAGAGTACATGTAGAATTTTACATTTGTGATCAAGCACATTTCAGGGACTGCTAACAAGGTAGTTGACGCTTTGAGCGAGAAATGTTTATTGCTGCAGGAATTCAGGGTCAAAACGCTGGGTTTTGAAAACCTGAAAGATATGTATGCAGGTGATGTTGATTTCGGGGAACCGTACGAAGCAGCTAAGAACCCAGTCCTTAGAGATAGGAGTCAGTGGATAGACTACCTGATCCAGGAGGGATTGTTGTTTCGAGGCAATCAATTGTGCATTCCAGATTTCTCTATAAGGGAGAATTTGGTGAGGGAGAAGAACAGCGGTGGATTAGCAGGTCATTTCGGACATGAAAAAACGTTCGCCAAGTTGAACGAATCCTATTTCTGGCCAGGCATGCACACAGATGTAAAAATATTTGTTGACAGATGCAGGATTTGTCAACACGTAAAAGGCCGAAAGCAGAATGCTGGGTTATACCAACCACTGCCTGTACCCGAGAGGCCATGGGAAGCCATTAGCATGGACTTTGTGTTGGGTTTGCCTAGAATGTAGAGAGGCATTGATTCCATCTTTTTTGTGGTAGACAGGTTCTCGAAAATGACACATTTTATCCTGTGTCATAAGACCAGTGATGCGACCCACATCGCGAATTTATTTTTCAAAAAGATTGTGCGATTGCATGGATTTCCGAGAAGCATAGTCTCAGACAGGGATACGAAGTTCATAGGTCACTTTTGGAGGACGCTTTGGAAGAAGTTGGGGACTAATTTGGATTTTAGCTCAGCATACCATCCGCAGACAGATGGACAGACCGAGGTGGTGAACAGGAGCCTTGGAGACTTATTGAGGAGCTTGGTGACAGAGCATCACAGCAACTGGGATCAAATATTGCCACAGGCAGAATTCACGTACAACGATTCGGTGAATCGGAGTACAGGTAAGAGTATGTTCCAGATTTTGTATGGGACACAACCGAGAGAAGTTTTTGAGCTCAGGGAGTCAGAATAGGCTGAAATTAGCAGCGCGAGGGCTGAAGAGTTCATTGAGGCGATGCAAGAACTTCACGCAGAGGTGAAACAACGACTGCAGAAGGCAAATCAAGAGTATAAGTGTAGAGCCGATCAGAAGAAGAGGCAACTTCATTTTGAAGTTGGGGACATGGTTCTAGCGCACTTGAGGAAAGAAAGGTTCCCAAGGGGAACATATAACAAGCTCAAGATGAAAAAGATTGGGCCATGCAGAGTCCTAAAGAGGTTCGGGGAGAATGCGTATGAGCTTGAGTTGCCAGAGGGCATCGGGATATCTCTGATATTCAACATTTTGGATTTATACCCATATAATGTTAGAGAAACAGACACTGGAACTGAAGCAGTGATCCAGTGGCAGAAGCAGTTACCAATTGCACAGAATCCTCAAATGGAGTGCATACTGGATAAAAGAGTGGGAAGGAAGACCAGGAGGAAGCAGTATTTTGAATACCTGGTAAAATGGAAGAACCACCCAGTGGAGGATGCCAGCTGGGAAACGGAAGCAGTAATACAGAAACATGGGCACACTATGCAGGAGCTCATGGACAGGAGCCCATGAATATTTTCAAGCTGAGGAGTATGATGCAGGAGCATCGGTCACTCATCAAGCAAGCCAGTGCATGGATCAAATAACAGCTGGGCAGCACCAGCACCAATTTTGAAACATTGTGATATTGTTGCGCCAATACATTAATGCATGGTTTAATGAAGTGCACTTGTATTGAAAGACAGACCTTGAGAAGATAAGCTCTCATCCTTAAGTAGCTGAGGCATTTATTATATTTAATGTAGGTAGATAAAATAATTAAGTCTAGATTAGACAGTTTTACTTTCGAGAGGGAGAACGGAATATAGGCACCCTCCTTTGTATCATTGTAACATTAGTAGCTGATTGATTCATTCAGGAGCAAGAAGAGAGCAGAGTAGAGAAGTTGTGAACAAAATTCCCATGTACAGACATTGAATTAATAAGAAAGATTTGATTCAATTCCATGGCTGTGATTATTCTCTGTGTGTTGTTTATATTATGTTGTTGCATATTTGCTTCTTGTTATGATTTGGTTTTATATGTTGTGTATGTGATTTCATGGTAAATTCGAAATCTAAGAGAAGGATAGAATAAGTTTCAATTGTTTCTCTGTTTGAGCCGAGAGATTCCTACATAGAGTGCAGTCGAATTCATCCGCATAGAGTGCGTTGATGAGGCCAGACAGTTAAACTCTTATTCTCATCTGCCCATTGTTGAATTGGGTCACTAAAACCATTCAGGATAAGTGTAGGTTGGATTCAAAGTCTCAAAGGTGAGTCTGAGAAAAAGAAGACAGGACTGTTGTTGGCAGGAGTGCACAGGGTCTGGACGACTTCAACACTTTGGGAGCTGTTGGAGGTCAAGCACATAAAAGCGCAAAGTCTCTGAAGAAGTTGGAGAAATCAGGCTCAGAAGGGATAGTTCTTTCTCGTCACAGTGAGAAAAAATCTAGGAGAGATTCCTCAAGAGGAAGAGAATCGACGACTTGAAATCGCTGTGAAGAATCGTGAATCCCCGCTGATCATTAGATCTGAGAGGAGTTGCGAGAGAAATTTAACTCACAGGCGCACGAAGAATCAAGCCATCGCATATCGACGTTCGGTGTTTAGTGATGTAAGAGTTTACTCCTTGAAATCACGAGTCACGATTTCCCGAGTCAACAGGGACTGTCGATCAAAACCGGGACGTGTGGCGCAAGATCCCTGGGATCGGAGGATCAGGGTTCGGCATTCGGAGTTTCTGTCAACAGGGAGAGCTTGCATCATGGATTTGCAATCCAGGAAAATCCTGAGGTGACGTGGTCGCGTGGGACCCCAGGGAGCGAGTGGAGTCCAAGTGGCATTGAATCGGGAGATCGGCACCTCGGGACTCGGAGTTTAGAAAATCAAGCTGTTGACATCGCGAGTGGCGATATCTCGAGTTGTTGACCATTGACCATCGGAACTCAGAGTTTGGGATTTGGAGCTGCAAGAGAACGTGTAGGCCAGGTTCGCGATATTGCGAGACCCGATTTCCTGAGATAATTGCTGGGAGATCATCCACGTATCCTGTGGGTGACTGAAGTCCCGATACGGGATTCGAAGAGTATTACAACTGTTCAGGGCAGGAATAAGAAGGTCCTGGTGAGAGCGGCTGCTGCCGAGAGCGGTTGCGTTAGAGTCAACCGAATTCAATGTCTGTACATGGGAATTATGTTCACAACATCTCTGCTCTGCTCTCTTCTTGCTCCTGAATGAATCAATCAGTTGCTAATGTTACAATGATACAAAGGAGGGTGCCTATATTCCGTTCTCCCTCTCAAAAGTAAAACTGTCTAATCTAGACTTAATTATTTTATCTACCTGCATTAAATCTAATAAATGCCTCAGCTACCTAAGGACGAGAACTTATCTGCTCAAGGTTCGTCTTTCAATACAAGTGCGCTTCATTAAACCATGCATTAATGTCTCGGGGCAACAATATCACAATGTTTCAAAATTGGTGCTGGCGCTGCCCAGCTGTTCTTTGCTCCATGCACTGGCTCGCTTGATGAGTGAGTGATGCTCCTGCATCAACTTGTGAGAAAAATGCGACACTTGTGACACTTGTAATGACAACACTTGCGACACTATCGAAGTGAGTAATTTCGATGTGTAACAGATTGCCCCCCAAAGTATGAAGTTAGAAGACAGGAACTGATAACTAAAATGATTTGTAGACTTTCAAGCAAGGGTATAGATGCAGAGAACCTAACAAAATTTGCACACAAACATCCAACAAATATTATGACATGTTTCAAACCCAAGGCAGGCATACCTATGCTTGGGTGATCAAGACTTGCAAGATATGGCTGCCATAAAATACACTGCGGATCCATAATTGTATTGATAAAAGGTATAGCCACCGAGGATACAGTGTGGATCTATACTCCTATGACCTGAATTGATTGTAGCCACGAAGAATACACAGTGGATCTACGAGATGACAAGACATAGCCATGACCAATACAAAGTGGATCTATGTAACAATATATGTGTCATTGTTCAAAATAAATTCCATCGCAACCTGGGAAAAGTACATATCAAAGTGATCAATCAACCCAGGGTCTTCTTACCAATCTCGATGTAGTGCGAATCTAACCATGTGAATAGATGTCCTAATGTTGAACATGGAAGAAACCACTTGATTACCGGTCAATGATGTAAATCGTTAACAAGCGCGAGGGAGATCACCATTAATGTCAATGATTCCCAAGGTACCATAGTACATTCCAGCTAATGTGAATGGATGAGATGAAGTCGAACATCCATGGAATCATCTGATCAGAGGTCAATGATGTAAACCCACTATCGGACACGAGGAGGCATGCCATTGAGGCATGCAGGTCCCAAAGTACTAACTAGTTTCTAAGTCTAGTTCCTGGATAATGTGTTGAAGTCGATAAGAATAGACTCATCGAAGGAGGGACTTGATGTATCCCCCATCAATGACACGAAACAGACACAGAGATGTAATTGGTAGATCAAATGAACATGGACTAACATGGGTATTGAGACAAGATATTTATGATGGATGACTCTCAAGGAGGATACTTCCCTTAAACACTGAGGCACAACAACATAAACATGACATGGACCAAAACTTGATGATACAGTGGATGCTGTGACTTACGTCAGGTGACCCAGAGGAGTGAAAGAAACTCAAAGGATTGGCTCAGTGCAGAGGTTCAGCGGATTATAATGTGTGCAAAAGACGAAGTGCCGTGTTCAAGGGTGACTCTAAGAGTTACTTGGTAATGTTCTCAAAAACTGCTTGGCTTGCTTCTTTCAATTTTTCCCCCATCCATATAGATGAGTACCTCTTTTTTATTTAACGAGCTCGAGGAGGGTAGCACATGCTCTATATAACTCACCTTCAGTAAGTTCCTCTTCCTTTGTTTAACGAACTAGAAGAAGTAAGGGTTCGGTCCTATATGGGCCTATCGATGTTTGTTTTAACGAGTCCAAAGATAGAAAACTTGAAGGTTTTTCATGATTATAGTGTCTGGAAAAACACTTAAAAGAGAACTCTCTCAGTTCCTTTTTCGTAAAGTAGTCTAATGAGACTAAAAAAGAGATAAACTATCGCTCAACAGATGTTTTCTTCAAATACTTTAACGAGCGTGAAGAGAACAAGGTTGCCCTGCAATCTTTTCATCTTTAGAGAGTTTGAAAAGAACTTAAAGATGACTCTAGTGTTGTCCTTTTTCATAATGTTAGTCTCGCGAGGCCAAAAAAGAGATAAATTATCACTCGAAAGACGCCCTTTAAAACTGTTTAATGAGTGGGAAAGGAAGCAAGATCACTCGACAATCTTTTCATGTTTAGAGAGTCTGAAAAGAGCTTAAAGGAGACTCCACAGGGTTCCTTTTTCATATATCCATACAGGTCCGAAAAAGAGATAAAAGTCTACCAGGATGCATTCTCATGTATTTATGAGCACGAGAAAGAACAAAGGCTAAGCTTGGTATGCCCCCAGCATGAAAGCTAGTGACTTAACTCCAGAATGATCAGCAAAGGCTGGAGACATGCCCTCCAAGCTTCAATTCATTCACCAACTATGAGGTTGTCACCAATTTCTGTAGTAGATGAGAAAAAGGAGAAGGGTGGATGAAAAGAAGGTTCAAGAGAGGTAACTGTTTCATTTTTTAACGAGCTTGACACAGGAAAAGAACTATGCTCAGGACCTCTGTTTCATTTTTTAACGAGCTTGCCATAGAGAAAAGAAACTATGCTCGTGGTTTCGTCTGGATCATGGCTTCCAAGAGGATAATGCTCTAGAAGGGTACCATATCAAAGGATAAAATGTGGTCATGGCCTCCAGGAGATCTTCGCTGGATGGAAGATAATCACTCAGGAAGGACCACATGTCGAGGGTCACAATAGGAGTAAGGAGATCAGGTTCCAATAACCCTACCGAAGAAATCACCATGTCCACTAGCGGATCCAAATCATTGGAAGTTGAGGTCATGGGAGATGATGAAAAATCAACACCAAGAGGGGAGATAGACTGTATATCTACCCAAATTTCTTCATGAGGGGGAAGAAAAGAGGATTGGTGACAGTTATCATCCCAAGGTAACTTGTCAATGCGAAGCATTTCCAGAAGAGATTCATCAAAAGGAAAAATTGGGGAAATGTAGTCGATCATAGATGACAAGGAACTCAATTGTGATTGCATCGAGGAACTGTCAGGTGCCAACAGATGTTGGGAATTCAATGAGAGAGAAGTGGATGGAATAGAAATGTATGATGTTTCGGCTGGACTAAGTGGCACGGTGTCACTTAGTGCATCGAATTCCAATGGACAAGGTACAATCCAAGGGTCAAATGATTCCAAAGATTGATAAGTCGTGGTCGAAATCATATCGACGGTGGAAATATGATGTGTAGTTGGTGGAAGTGGTGTAGGGAAGGTGCCCATGAGGCTAGAATCTTTCAGTAAGCCAACACCAACGCTTTCATACGTGATATTTTGGTCTCCCAAGAAAGGAATATTGTTGGTAGCGGGAACACAAGCATCGGTTGTGCAAAAATCCAACTGATCAACAGTGACAATTTTTCCCTGGTGAGGAAATTGTACACATCGAAAGACCGATTAGGCAATGACAATCATATCATAAAACCAACTTCTTCCAAGTAACAATTTGTAATCGAGGGGAGCATCGACCACCTTGACATCAATGGTAACAATTTTTCCACCCAATTGGATGGGCAGGGACTGTAAAAGCCCATGGGGATGAAAACCTCACCTATCGAAGGTGCGTAACATCATTGGGGATTTTTTGAGTGTTGGTGATTTTAAACCTTTCCAACACGCCAAAGAAATGACACAAGTCGAGGCTCCCTCATCCAGAATAGTTCGGTGGACTTATTGATTGTGAAAAACAACATCAACTTGGAAATCGAGTTAGTGGGAGAGTCGAGACGCATAATTGTCCAGGTTAAACATGATATGATTGGACGACTCAGGATCAACAACACCAAGAGCAGCCAAGAGCGTTCTACGTTGACTGGGGCAGTGCTGTAGAACTTCTAATGTAGACATAGCACATGGTGCTTGAGCCAAATCTTCAACAATGTTGTAGTTTTGGGCGGCACGGGAACTAGGATTAAAGGTATCTTTGCAGATAGTGCTCTTAGGAGGGCATAAGATAGAGTCGAACATGGGTTTCTCAATCAGAAGCGGTCCAGACGGAGGATTAATCGATGGAAGACTAACAGAGGATGATGATGGATCCGATAAAGTACCAGTATCGTTAGTATCTTTTCCTTTGTCAGGATTACTCGGTGTGTCATATGTCTTAGAGAGAGTGGTCAAATTGATCCCATTAAACATATAAATATGTGCACTCGACGAGGCCTCATCATGAGGATCACTAGAACTGCCCCCAGGAGAGGGGGTTTGAGCAACCATGGATTGCTGCTGTGGAAAAGGTTGAGTAAGCACAACGGGTTGTGACTTCCCCTGGAAAATTTTGGCCACTTCATTGCGAAGTGGACAATATTGAGTGTAGTGATCGTCACCACAAATGATACATGGGAATTTCAATTTTCGTTGTGGTTTCTTTTCGGTAGCAGGTGGTTGAGCTTGATTTTTCGTTTGTTCATTATTATTATTTGATTTATTCTTTGTCTTCTTCTTACCTCCAGATTGTTGTGAAGAGGTAGATTGAACTGCATTCACCTCAGAGATCTGAGTTTGGGGGGAGGTAGAGGAGGGTGTAGTCGATTTGGAAATAGATTGAGTTTTTACGGAACCGATAACACCATCTGCATGAGATGAGGAAGATGGTTTGGATAGATTGGTATTAGCTCAAGCAGCATTCGGAAGCAAATCATACAGAGTACCAGATTGGGAATAAACCAAATTTAAATACTGAGCCCGAGCAATGGCTTGTTCCTCTATGACTGCACCACCCATAGAAACATGGCGAGCGATCGAGGGTAACAGTGATTTAGTAAACCATTCCGCCAATAGTATGTCAGGAATGACTACCTTGATCATCCTTCGTCGTCGCCTCCACTCATGAATATGGTCAAAGATATGCAAGGAGTTAGTTTGATGAAGGGAGGTCAAGAGTTTAGTACCTGTATCGTAGCGAATAGGAAGTTGAAAGTGCGTGAGGAAAGACATGGAAAGGGAATTGAAATCATGAAAAGAAGCATGTGGTAGTTCAATATACCACTTTGTTGCTGAACCGGTAAGTGTTCGCTGGAAAAGACGCAAATGCATAGAATTATCCATGAGGGAGTTTGATGAACACCACAAATGGAAAGTCATCACATGGTTGTTCGGATATTCACCAGGGTTTCCGTCAAATTTTAGAATATCAGAAGGGAGTTTAGCTGGAATGACTGGCCAAACCGGTGAATGAGAAGTAGGATCATTAGTTAACTGAGACAAGTCTGGGAGATTCAGAGTCGGAAGGAAAGGTAGTTGTCAGTTAATTTGAGAATGATACTGGTGTAGCATAGGAACACCAGTAGGACCATAAACTGGGTTAGGTGGATAGTTGTAACCAGTAGGTCCTCCTACATATGGTTGTTGCTAGCGAGGATAAGAAGGATTCGATGGTGCGTGAGAAACATTAGCATAACCCGGTGGGTTCTGAACATTATAGGCTGGGTGATTTATCTTCCCATGAGGAGGATAAACATTTTTCCCTTGAGAATGGTAAGGAGTATATCTCAAAGGAAGATACACATGAGGCCCATGAGGAGGATAAGAGTGTGGTCCCGGAGAACTCCAGGTGGTGTTTTGGATGCTGTCTAGATAAGATTTCTCGTAAGATGTTCTAGAAGGGACAGGATTGGATACTCCTCCTAGTGGGTTATTATACAAGTGCCCCCCAATGTGGGGTTGGGTAAAAATTCTTCCTGAAGATGCTCCCCAGGATTTTGAAGGGTTTCCAATAAACGAGGGTTGCCCCCCTGCCAGCAGTGGATTTATGACCGGGGTATGACTGGCAAACGGAGGTTGCCCTCTAGGAGCAGCATGAAAAGGGGGCGATCCCCTAGGATGGGTAGGCCCTCCATGGAAAGGTAGTCCTCTAGGAGGAAAAGGTTCATTGGATGGTGGTTTCCCTCCAGCTGGTTGTGTTTGGCCAGCAGGGATCTGCATTCTTGGGTGAGAAGATGTCCCAGCAGGATCGTGTGGAACATGCGACTCTGTAGAGTAAAAACTTGTAGAAATAGGGGTAGAGATTGAAGTGATTTGGTGATGAGTAGGGGTGATAATTCCAGCATTAGGATCGACTTGTGCCAGTGTAGCAGTAGGGTAAATAACCTGATCGACTAGGTGATTCATGGTTTGACCAGATGGTCTTGTTTCACTAGGAGGGTCATGAGGTTGAAAGGGTTGTCGAATAGATTCAAAATGTTCATACAGATTGTGTCCTGATGAATTCCTCCATACATAATGAGTAGGTGTGGGATTGGTTTCTACTACAATGCTAGGATGACCAGGAGTGCTATACTCATCACCAAAGATTGGTTCTGTGGATCCCATATATGTTTCAGTAAAGATCCTCTCCAGTAATCGTGGGATCTCTTCATCTATGACATTCCCAAGGGAGTCTAAATGAACTAAAAGTGGTTCGAGAGGGGTTACCGACATAGATGTAGTGGGATTTTCAACCATGACCAAAGCACCTTCTAAGCTATCTAACAGAGGAGCAATAGCACTTCCAGCGTTAGATGGATTTTCTACCTCTCTACAGTAGTTGTCTTCTGGAGGGTTAGGAGGCAAGGGTTGATAGCCTTCCATAGGTATCCCTTGCATCCTACGTGATCGGTGAAGACCTTTATCATCTACGGGATCAATTGTGGAGAAAAATAGAACACACTGAAAATCTAGGGCCAACTAACAAAAAGAAATAGCATGCGCTAATAAAATCTAGGAATCAACCAAGCAGACAAAACTTCTCTCGATGATCATACTAGTTGGTGATGAAATCCAACGTCACGTGATCAAGTCAAGAAGGGGCTAGGATATGGCTGAATAGTTACAATGGCGACCTGCTTAATGGACTTTCACCTTGGTGCAAGCTTCCACGCAGTAATTGTGGATTTACCCTCCAAGGATCCCGAGTGAGTTTGACCAATGTCTATTCCAGGTACAGTGAGACTTCCCTTCACCGTCACCTTGTGTAAGTACCTAAAGATTATGGAAACTAAAGACACCAATTCGTAGTGAGTCCCTCGGCGGGTATAGTCAACAGTCCGATCCGAAACATATGGGTAGGATAACAAGTCTGAAATAAACCTGAGAGGCTCCCACACATAATCGTGGGTATACCTCCAAGAAACCCCCAATATACGATTCGACCACTACAAACAGTTGAACCATGGAGGGATAATCTTCGTAATTTGCTTAAATGTGACCTCGTGCGTAACCCCTATGTGAGAGGGGGATCCCATAAAACCAATACGACAATTGGATTTGACTCTCCCTAGCTCAGGATGCTAATGTTTTTTTTTTAAACTTTGGAGAGTTGTACTCACAGCCTAATCCAAAGTGTTAACCCTAGTCTATTGTTGGTGGAAGATCCTAAAAACAAAAATGTTCTAGATAATTTTTAATTAGCATTCATTTTAGAGTTGTTCTTTACTCAAAGGGTGTATGAAAGTGAAACTGATGGAATGATGACTCAATTCCCAAAAAGATGCATAGAATATGATAAGAAATCATTTATTTTCAATGAACGCCTATTTAAGGGAAAGAGAAAGAGTCATTTTCTCTTTCAAATACTAATATGAAATGCCCTCAATCAATTAGTTCTCAATCGAACCCAACGCAATGCTAAAACATTTTCAAAAACACCTTCTAATATGTAAACCAATCACTAATATATGTATTTTTTCGTTTGTATGTGAATGATGATTAATTCAATGCAAAGACTTCTCTTGCTAACTACCCTTTCAGATCAATGAGATTCAGACAAGCATGATCAGATTTCGCACACATGACACACACCCTCTTGCTATGATTGAAACAAGAAGCAAACAAAAGATAAAAGATAACAAATCAAAATCAAAAAATTCACACAAAAGAGAGATGTTGAAGAATAATGGCCTCAAAAAACCAAACAATATAATTCACAGATTACTGGTGCCCTTCACCAGAGTTCCCTCTTAGTTGGATAGGAGAGAAGAAAGCAGTGGATTGATTTCAATCTCTCAACAACAAAAACTCAAAAAAATAATGAAGAAGGCCACCAACTCTGAACAACAAATTTCTTATTTCTCAGAAGGAGGGATGTCAAAGTTCAATGGGAAGAAGCATTGAATCACAAAGAATCTCAGCAAGTGAAAAAAGAGGGTCTGGACATTAAAAAATGCAATTTTTGAAAAGATTTTATGCAAAAAGGGGCTAGCGCTCTGGTGTAAGGGACACCAGTTCATTATAAATCTCTTTCCAACACCTTTAAGGAGTGTTGGCACTCTGCTAACATGGGCACAGGGGCGCTAGGCTTAAAAAACTCATAAAAATGTCCAAAAACCCAAAATTTCAGTCAAATTTTGACAGTCAAGATGAATGTGATGGGGTAAAGAGTCAATCAGCATATGAAATCAAACAAATGGGGTGAACAAGGTATGAAAACAATCAAAAGGTAATACACGGTCTATGAGGAAAAATCAAAACCAAAAGTTCTATTATTCCCCAGTGGAGTCGCCAATTTCTTTTGAAGGAAAATCTCCCTGTGGACATGTAGATATCCTCAAAGAGATAGACTCTTAACTCTAAGAAAGAAAGTACTTATCATGGTCACTGACTTCCTTTTAGGTATACACAAACTCATACATGAAAAGGAAGGAGGAAATATGTACCTTTTACCGGTGTTTGTCCCTGCACGCTCCGAGTTGAACTCCAATCTTGAGCTCTTCGATAAACCTTGTAGACAAACAAAGTACAACCACTTCCTATTCTATCAAGATTAGTTCGAAGCAAACCTATCCACTTAGAGAAAAATTCATGTAATTTCAAACACAAATTAAAAAGAAACAGGCCAAGCATATTACATTAATGAGGAACAAATGTCACTTACAACCATAGATGGAATGTAGCAGTTTCGTCAAGTTCTCCTTGCCTAACCCTTGCTCAAAAGCTCCACGATTGAAATGACGATAGCTTCGTTGATTAGCCTCCACTTCACTATGTGTTTCCTATGAGATCATAGGTTTCATGCTTCTCATCTCTTCTCCAAATATCACTTATGAGATCATAAGTTTGGTATGATTCTCCATCCATCTCCCCTTTTCACCATGAGAAATCTTGCTTATATAGCCTTGGAGAGGCTCAACCACTTGAGATATCATTGGGTTCAGTTGAGGATTTTCCTCTTTGAGTTAGGGATATTCCCTAAGATCATGGATAGACTAGGGATTTGAATCCAACTGCCTTCCAAGATTGAAAATATCTTTCCCCATCCTTCTCAACAAACCAACTGCTGCCCAGAATAGGTAGTGCTCCCTCAAAAGGGACATCAGAGCATTATAGTACTCCCAAGTAGGCTTTGGAGGGTGCCAACACTCCTGAGAGTAGGAGTGCTCCTTCAAAATGGCTGATACAGTATTATAACGCTCCCAGATAGTGTATATGGGAGTGCCAGCCCTCCTAAGAGAGGTATAGGGGAGAACTCACCTCCACAAACTCAGTTTTTTGGGTTCTTTCAGATGGAAAGAGGTCCATAATCTCAGTTAACCATTCCTCCTCTTCCATACCAAGTGTTTTATCTATGTCAAGTTGCTTTCTCATGTTGTTATAGGCACGACATAGGCATCATGGCAGTATGCTTTCCTTGACACTTGCGACACTTGTGAGAAAAATGCGACACTTGCGACACTTGTCATGATGACACTTGTGACACTATCAAAATGAGTAATTTCAATGTGTAACACCACCACTATGGATCATTAGTTACTCATATATCCTATATATATTGTAAATTATTCACTCTTTGAGTGTGGAATACAATTAGTAAGAATTCTTCCATTCTTTCTCTCTTGCTTCTTCTTTCTCAATTTCTCTCTCCAAATGTGTGTAGTATTTTCTAGCTAGATCTATTCTGTGAACGTTCAACACATTTACACTAGAAGTGCTAGGTCATCAATTGGTTTTGTTCAAGTTGCTAAGGAGGAAAGAACATAGGCCTAGGATGGTTAGCATGTGTCTCATCCATCACAAATTTTATAAGGAAATCCTAGTAGGGGAGTGGCTTAAGGGCCTTCCAGGAGTATTTAGGTACTTTGATCACAAGTATTGTGGGAATTTAACTCTAGATCTACCAATAGTTAGTGGGGTTAGATAATATTTCGAACTCCGACTACAAGTACTAGTTATTAGGTCCAAGGTATGGATGTTGATGAAGGCTAGAAGGTTAATGATCCAGGTGGATATCGGTGGCCATCCACCTTTTCCATTGAATCAAATTTTCAAGCCTATGTTTTTGATAAACCATGATATTTACCCTTTTGATGGGGAATGGAATGTAATGCCATCTTCATTTGTTAATTACAAACATTATGTAATGATTTCCTAGTGGTCTTATGTACAGGGTTAGAACATAGTATTAATGCATTGGATCCCATTAGAACTTCGCAGTTAAGCGTGCTCTAACTAGAGTAGTATTGGGATGGGTGACCACCCAAGAAGTCCTATTGTTTTACATGCCTATGAGATTTTATAAAAATAGACTAATTTATCCCACATGCATCATCAAATTTGTTTTCCTCTTACTCACATATATAATTGAGGTGAAGGAGGCCCTATAAGCATGCAATGGAATGTGATGTAACACTTGTTGCAAATGAGGCATATACAACATCTCTTTCTTTTCATAGATAAGCTACCCCATTCTACCAGTTTTTGTTCCACAATGCTTTTCTATCATTCATTAATAGAAGTTGGATTTCACTATATTTATGTGTTTCTTGCAATATCTCTGCTATATTTTTGTCTTCTGGTCATTCTAAAAATAATCCATATCAGTGGTATCAGAGCATTATGCTCCTTGTCATTTCTTATATTAGGTCTCTGACGAGGTCATGGTATATATATTTGGGTCTCAATCTAGTCTTGCTTGAGGACAACCTATATCGCTATCCCAAAGCAACCTCCCATGGCAGAATAAAATAGGGATGAGAGAGAAAGATATCCTTTCAAAACATTGCTCAAGGAAGCCTTTGTGTGATATAGGAATGATATCATGGACAACTTCACTTAGGTCCTTCAAATATTTTCGATGGTGGTGGTCGAGGCATCTTCGAAAAACAACCATTTTGTAGGTGCGACACCTTTCAAGGTACAAGTCAATTTTTATATCCCCTTATTTGAAGTCTAGATAAATGAATATGCTTTATAAAAATGGTTGAATATGCTAGAAGGTTATTACTTTGTCTAAAAGTTTTTCGACAATAAACAGATCACCTTCATGCTCCTGAAATCCATTCCCCATGTGTGATCTTGGTGGGAAGGTTACTAGGAGAGGTATGCCATGAATGAATCTACACCATTCAATAAAGAACCCACTTGGGAATCCTTTACAGATGCCCTAAAGGAGGATTTTTACCCTATTGGAAACTATGATGATCAATACATGATATGGAAGACTCTGCATCAAAAAATAATGAAGGATAGATAAAGAAAGACCAATTTCAAGAGATCAAGTACAAGCTACAAGAAAATAAGGGTAACAAGAAATACACCATAAAGTGGTGTGAGTTATACAACATCCCCTAGAAAAACATCGATGAATTTCACTTGAAATTGTCATTGGTAGTCAAGCTCAAAGAAAAATAATTGGAACATGACTTGAACTCTGATTCAAAGCACAATAAAAGGAAATATATAATCAATACATATCCTACTACTACTATTGCTACCACAACAATATAACTAAAAGAACTAGAGGATCTTGAGGAGGGGAGCCCCTCTTCCACTCACAGATGTGGGTAAATGGGACCCCACTACATTTCATTGTTAACAATATGAGTCAAAAGAACTTGATCTCAGCCAAGGTTGTCAAGATATTGAAGTTGGAAATGATGCCACACACCCAACCATACACCATTAGATGGTTGAGGTGAGGAAGAGATATTTGTGTCAGCTAACAATGTCACCTGTCCTATGGTCTCAATCCCTTCAAGGATGAGGTCATGTGCGATGTTTCTCCAATTGAAGTATGTGATTTTCTTTTAGAACAACCATATATGTGGAAACATCATGCTATCTATGATTCTTGTCCCCGTAGTGTCATTTTGACTCTGGGAGGTCATCTCTATAGGGTACTAGAAGTAGCTCCAATTAATTCCACTATTGATCTCAGAAAAAAATTGTCGCAAAGTAATCTCTTAGACCAATTTTTTTTCCCTCTTCATGATCCATCCATATGGTGAAAAAAAGGTCACTAGGAACACTACAACCTCAACTCAATATGTTTCTATCCAGCAGAAGAAGATCATAAATATTGTAGAGGAGAAGAAAGAGAATGTTATTCATCCATATATCTCTATTGGCCACCACCATTTTCAAGTGTTCTTGGGGTTCCAACCATTAGCCCCAATTGATATAGATCTTCTTGTTGCATCTTCACCAAAAAATTCCTCCCACACTCAGACTAAGTAAATTCATGCAACTAGATATGATGAACGAATCCAACACCTCTAACAGGTTCATGACATCCTTCAAGAAGAAAATTACAAGCAAAAAGTCTACTTCAACAAGGAAAGAGGATCACCAAGGTACAACTTCAACATAATTTTCCCCATATCAAGAGGGAACTTGACACAATGGGGACCATTTCTTCCTTAGGGGGGAGAAATGATTGAGGCAAATCTTTGTGGCCATCCAACTTTTCCATTGAATCAAATTTTCAAGCCTATGGTTTTGATAAACCATGATATTCACCATTTTTATGGGGAATGGAATGTAATTTCATCTTTATTTGTTAATTAGAAACATCATGTAATGATATCCTAGTGGTCTTATGTACATGCTTATAATATAGAATTAATGCACCGTATCTGATTAGAACCCCATAGTTAAGCACTTTCAGGATTGAGTAGTACTAGGATGGGTGACCGACTGAGAACTCCTATTGTTTTACATTCATGTGGTATTTTATAAAGTTAGACTAATTTATCCCACATACATCATGGGAATTGTTCTTGTCTCACTCTCTCATATATAATTGAGATGCTTGTGGAATTTTATAAAGTTAGACTAATTTATCCCACATGCATCATGGGAATTATTCTTGTCTCACTCACTAGTAAATTTGGGGCATTTTGTGATGGCCATTTAGACTCTTTTGCGATGTTATGTTGTGGAAATTGTGACGAATATTGGGTTCTCAAATGTCGCATCATATCCTGTGGCACGTGCGATGAGCCTGAGATAACGTCGCAAAAAAGATTAATTACGGAGGTGATCGCAAGAATGACAACTAGGAAATCGTCGCAAAAATGACAAAAATGGACAGTCCTCATCGTCGCAAGGCAAATTCCATATCCCAATTTCTGCAATGAACATGTTGGCACAAGAGAAAAAAACATTGAGTAGTTACGATGAACTATTCATACAATCCATGATTGTGTTCGTTGCAAGACAAATGCCATATCCCAGTTGTTGCAACGAACATGGCGTCTCAAGAGCGATGAACATTGAGTACTCACAACGAACATCTCATCTCAAGAATGATGAACATTGAGTACTTGTGACAAATTATTCATACAATCGACAATTTCTGCAATGAACAAATTCTATATCCCAATTTCTGCAACGAACATATTGTCACAAGAGAAATGGACATTGAGTACTTGCGAAAAACTATTCATACAATCGACAATTGTGTTTGTCACAAGACAAATTCCATATCCCAATTGTTGAGACAAAAATTTTGACGCAAGAGTGGCGTACATTCAGTAATTGCGACAAACTATTCATACAATCGATGATTTTGTTCGTCACAACAACGACAAAATATATTTATTTAAATATATATATATATATATATATATATATATATATATAATCGATTAATTAAAGAATGAGGACAACTACAAAGTTGTTATTAAATGGAATATGTGAAATATTTGGATGACAAATATTTTCATATGTGTGAAGATGGAAAGTAAAATAATTGTCCTTTCCTGTAAGTATTTTTCCTTACGGAATCCCTCGTGTGTGTAAAGGTAACCCTATTTTTAATATTTTAGTTCTCCACAATATTCTCTGGCCCTCTATATGAAGTTTGGTACTTTCTTCGAAGTAATACTTGATGGTTATTATAACCCTACTCTTGATTACCGTCTGTATTATTTTTGTATGTTTTTTCTCTATATTCTTGAAGGTTATTATAAACTACAGGATATCAAAGCTACATAACCCAATTAGAAGTTTTTCTATGTTTTATTACTTGTGCGAGTAAATAATTTCACATGTATATAAACTAATGATAGGTCCTATTTCCTTGCGAGGGAACCCATCATATGGATTACGCACCCACTTCCCCTCTTGGGTCATGGATTGAATACTTCACAATGCAACGTTGACCCTCTAATATTCAATCATGATCTCATATACGTATCCTTTGAAACATTTAATTATATTATTATTTAATGTTTGTACAATAGTAAGTTAGTAGTAATATTGTATTGCTCCTTTGCAGGTTGGGAAAAAACATAGTGCACTTGGTGAAGAAGATTTTCATGTCCACAAAAGGTATTCGAGTTCCATATTTCTTCCACCAGTCCATGCACACTCGCAGAATGTTCATGTAGTCTTTTAAATCTCTGTTTAGACTAGCTATGGAGTTATTGTGTCTAAGGAACTCAAACAGTAACATTTTGGTGAGCAACCTATTGACTGTAACAAATAAATTTTGGCATATAATCTATAATCCTATGTATCAGAAATCTTTCTTGGATAATAGATAACATATAGTATTTGAGGACTTTTATTCTTTATACTAATCGTAATTGTAGAACAATAATACAACTTGTTTATACTTTTCTTTCTGAAGTATTTTATTATGCATAGTATTGTACAACATTCAAGAATATAGATTCATATTGGCCCAAATGCACCTATACACGATTTTCACACACACACACACAAATATACTAAAAATTTATACTTTAGATAAAACACCAGTACACGTATTCTTACATAGTGGTAAGCCACAATCTAACATGGTTGTACAATCCATTTTAAACCAATTTTACTTATATGTATAAAATGTAAAACATTTTAAAAACTAGATAATATCCATAATATAATATCAACAATAAAAGTACATAATTGAGATACATATCTAAATATTTATGACGAGAAACAAATGGAATGTTAAGAAATGTTAGAGGCTGGCATTATTAGACCTAGCCAAAGTTCTTACTCTGCACCAGTGGTGATGGTATTCAAGAAAGATAACTCATGGCGTATGTGTCCAGATTATAGAGAGCTCAACAAGATCACTATTAAAGATAAGTTT
>ML777977.1:197265-215979 GCA_009831015.1 Picea engelmannii
GGATAAGGAGCTCTGTAGGCCATTCCTTTGTTATTTCTACTAGGTCCTCCTTTGTGAGTTTGTAATAACTCTATAGTACTTCTTTGTAATAACTCTATAGTGATATAGATAAAATGTTTGTCTACGTCGAACTTCACAAATGGTCTGAACCTGTGCATGGTGTTCAGCGTCATAAGAGAGACAACCTCAATATCCCTCTTTAACAACAGGTAGTAAGTGTGGAACACTGCATTTGACTGCCATTGTTTTCCCATATCACTCGAATACCAAAGCATGGTGAACTTCATAGCTAAGGTTTCATATGGCTCTATTTCAGGTAAAGTCGCACCTTCCAACATCTCCCAAGCGATGAATGTGATGAGGATAAACAACCAACTAAAATGGAACTCATAGCCCTAGTATTGGTCTAACTAGTTAACTAAGTACTTTGCCTAGTTCATTTGTAACCTCTCCACGCATTTTCCTGGGAGGTCAATAAAAAACCTTGTGACCTTCGTGGGTATGTTCTTTTATACTAGCTTGCTAGCAATCAACTGGCAAGAAAGACACACTACGCCATTCTTGATGGAGGCTACCTTGTAACCTCGCTTCCCCTTCTCCACATCACCGTATGTATCTTTAATATTTTGTGCCAGGGTGTCATCTACAACCTTTCCTGGGTAAAAGTCTTTCGGGTCTGGTCCCTACATTCTCAAGCTGATGATCTGATGGATCAATGCCATATCGATAGTGATGTGTCTGTCCAGTCATAGATAACCGCCATGGAAGCTAGACAATAGGATATTAATGCATGTGTTAACCTCATGGTGCCTTCCAAAATGGGGTATTTTCATCAAGTTCAGAATAGCGGACTACACGAGGTCCATAGTCCATGGTTGGGGGATTAGACTCAATTTATTCCCCTTCATCCTAGTTAAATACCTGTGAGGGGTGAGCATGATGAAGTTCTTGCGATAATATTGGTTGAAGTTGTTGATATTCAATGTCATGGTCTTATTGAGCTCTAGTTTTCCTGTGCATATCCCCTTCAAGATGTACGTAGTAACCAAGGTGTAGTCAAAGTCCTTGGCGACATTGTTATGATTGACCACGCCGGCCAAAGGTGGGATGTAGTCAGCTAGGATGGATGGGATCAACTTTACATTTTCCAAGTCATCTCGATGCTTGGCTCTTTTCTCTACTACATCTAGGGATGGTCTAGATCTGTGAGCAGTCGATGAGTAGGCTTGCAGTCCTCGCATCGATGAAGATTGAATTCTGATGGACATCACCTTCTCATCCATAAGGTCGATTAGAACTTCTTCGACATACTTTTCTACAGTTCTTATTTCGTCCGACATGCATGCTCGAGATTGGATAACTCAGGTCGATGAACAAATTCTCAATGCAATTGAACAGGTAGCGAAGTGTCAGTAAGCACAACATAGTACCAATGAGTTATCTTGTTGGCTCGGATAAAATTCTCAAAAGTGTTCTCGGTGCAACAGTCAATGGAATAAGTATACAACGATGTAATGGATCCCTCCAATAGACAAGAGGCCTTCATCAATGTAGTTATTTCTGTTACGACACAGTCCCAATGGTCCGATGGCGAGATTTATGATCATAACTGTTTTTCTAACCGTTTCGGGAATGTCAATCTAACAGTTATAACACCTTCAATGGTCATATCACTCCACCATGGAGAAGTACAAATCTGAGCTGCTCTGATATTACAGTGGAGTTCAAATTCTAGAGACCTTCCTTCTACGAAGTCTTCTTTGGAACTTCCTGTAATTTCTCCAATTTTGCTTTCTTCTTGCTGAGCTTTATAGCCTTCTTCCCTATGATCTGCATCTTGATATTCCTCTTTCCATTCTTATTCTTATCTCCACTTGGAATTGTAACTTTGTGTTGTTGATGATCTTTCCTAGGCTTCAAGGCCAATACTTCTTCTCTGTCTAGGGTAGGTGCTCTACTCTCCTATACAAACAGGTGTTTCAAATCTTCTTGTGTTCTTTCAACTTCAACATCCATATTTTTTGTCATCAATAGCTTCGATTGGTTTTCTTAGTCTTCCAGTAAGTGTTTTATTCTCTTATCCATGAAGTCTCTTAGTTCTTTCTTTTTTTGTTCTAGAGCTTCATCTTCTTTTCTTCGGGTTTGATCTTTCTCAATCTAGATTTTTCCTAGTAGTATAGCAAATGGGGCGTTGTTCTAAAAAAAATTAACGATCTCAAATTATTCTTCTGTCAAAGTGCCATGAGCACTCACAAATGTCTAGGTAAGTATTCCACATAGGGTTATCATATTTCCTCTAAATAATCCTATTCCTCCCAATGAAGGAATCGTAGCAAGCTTTCCCAAAATTTCCCAAGTTCTTTCTGTCATAATATTCACCTGTGTTTCCTCATCCAAAACACAGTCTATGTCGAAGTCTTATATTATTGTTTCTATGCACTCTTTTTCTTTGAAGATATCTGATAAGTTGATATCTTTGTGATCATTCAAGGTTTCTTTCATTTGTAGTAGTACAATCTATGATTCTTTTTGGGGTTCTGCCATGGTCTTAATTTCTTGACCTTCCTCAGGGTTTTCTGGTCTCATATTCATTCTTTCAACCTTAGAAATCATTCTATGGAAATCCATAATGTCATGGTCCATAGCTTTACAACAAAGACAACTAGGTCTTCTACTAGGGCATTCCTTAGCAAGGTGTCCCAGTCTTCTGCAACTGTAAAAAAGAGTTAATCCTCTCTTTCTCTTAAATGATCCCCGACCTTTCTTGTACTATGTACTAGGATCATAGTAGCTAACCTACAAAAAACATTTCCTAGGATCTTGCATCCATTTGTTACCCCAAACATTATTTATATGCATAGGAAAAACATATCTTTCATTATTTATATCAGATATACTCACATCAAACCTTCTTTCTTCTAGTTGTGCCCTAGTTTTCAGACTAGGAAAAAAATTATCAAACATACCTAGATCCATACTCTCGAAAAAAACAAAAAAAAAACTTATCTTACCTTTAACAGAGCACAAGGCTTCCAGATCTTACCTCTTTTTGACAAAAAATTTCATTGATATTACCTATTTTATTAAGATATGATCACTTTCTTAGCACAGAGCTTCGCAAGTGAAGTAGAATAGTGCACACTTGAAGAAACAGATCTATGCATGTAGATTTCTTTCTTTTCCTCAGTTCCCAACAATCACAGTTTCAAGTCCTGACAACGGAACCATTTGTTGGCACAGGGGTAGACCCAGGGTTCAACACATCAACAATGTACTAACAAAACCCTAACTACTAACCCTTTCAAAAACACCTGCGAAGCAAATGAAGTCTCACTTGAGGTAGAGGCAGGGGTGATTGCAGGACTCAGATGTCTGTAACTTAGCTGGGACACAGATCTATGATTACAACACCTTAACAGAGCACTTAGTAGTTTTCATTCATTAGTATTTATCCTTTGTCTATAGCACAAATAAACCCTAATTATAGTGCAATGCAATATTCAACAATATCTAAAACATTCAAGCACTAAGCACATCAAAATAGATCATATCTGGTACTTATTTACATCACCAAGCACTAAGATATCATATCAGATACATCTAAACATACATTACTTCACTAAGCATAAATCATATGAACAATAAAACAACCATAATGCACAAAGCAACCACAACACATGATATACATGATTCACCCTCATCCTGGGGCTACATCCACCAAATCTTCTTCTCTTTATTGTCTTTTGTCAATCATCTACATGCACATGGCCACAATATCCTACTTTGCATAGGACAGGAGATCTACGCTCACTTCGCCAGATCCTCCTTCCCCGAACTAGGTTACAGCAGAAATCCTTTACACAGTCTCTTACTGTCACTTATACTTAGCCTTGCAAGCCTCACATAGTATGCATAAAGCATTTACAACTATCACTTGCACTTAGCATAACATCACACACATAGTTTTCATGTCTAGTGTCTTGGCACTTAGAATTCCACCCTTTTCTTACATTGCCTAGCTATATATTTATACATTAAAAAAGAGGCCTAAGCATGGGTAAACCCATGGGCCGACATCCCCATACCTGTTACATAAGCACAAAACCGAAAAATCCCTAAAAAGGGGGTCGAGATCCCGTGATCTTTACTTTGACTTCCATTCCAGCTTTGATAGCCTCTTGAAGTCCCAAAATAAGTCAAACCTGACCAAGGATCTCCAAAACATGGTGAAGGGCCAACACCAAGGGCCCAAAGGAAAAATGGATGGAGTGGTCATATTTTAAGAAATACTTTAAGAAACATTATTTATCTAAAAGTTATATGAAATAAAAACCAAGGAGTTATATGAACTATGACTTGGTCAGATGACTATGGATGAACTAATAAATAAATTCCTAGAATTATTAAGGTTCATCCCTTATACCCTGGAGGACAAAGTAAAAATCCAGTTGTTCCTAAGTTGTTTACAATAATCCTATAAGGAAAAAATCTAATTTGACAACCCCAACTCCTTAAGTGAAGTTCTCAGGAAGTCCCAAATGATCCAGGTAGATATCGGTGGCCACCCACCTTTTCTAGCTAGCTCAAAACATCTTTCTAGCAATCTTGATAATTTACTATTTTTAGCAGTTTTTCGAGTCCTAAACTTCCGAAGCCGTTTTGAGGCCCTAAACGATGTTTTTTGGGGTATGTTGCTCGCAACATTTCTTCATCAAATTTTGTGCAACTATTGTATTCCTCGAATAGATCTTTCCAATGGGATATCATATGCCTAATATGGAGATTGTATGCAAAAATTACAACCCCGAGAAGTTGATGTACTAACTTACCCAAACGTGGCCCACATGACTTTTGGCGCTTCTTCTCCTAGGGTTAGGTTTTTGGATGTTTAGGGTTTTTGAAACTTGTGTTTATTGTAAAAATTCCTTGAGATCCTCATTGTAAGCATCTTCTTCCGAATGAGCGCAGATGTCACATCTCTTCTCAGAGATAAGTTGCCACCATTCCAGCAAGTTTGTTTTCTGCTGCATTTTACAGTTTCATCTTATTTCCTTATTGAATAGAAAACTAGTTTTATTGTATCTTTGTTATTCTATGTTAAGCATTTGGAAATAACCTGTGGTCATTTTTTTCTGTTCATAAAATCCGGATCACTGAATGTGTTATGACCAATACAAATAGCGGTCAGAATTTCCCAAGGCTTGGAAAGACAAGAAACAAGACCGAGTGAACCAACAAAAGAAGTGATATCAACCAACTCCTTTCTGGAATGAAGCAAAGATATTTCCAAGGAAATATTTTCTCTCTAATAACCAAAACACCCTATGAGGTGGTAAACCAGTTAATCTTGGGATAAAGAAGTTTGGGGACAGCCCCAGAGAACCGTTAAAATGTTGGGAATGTGGAGAACCTCACTTAATGAGAAACTGTCCACGATTAACTTCTGCAGTCAGGACTATGGTTCACAACCTACATGAAGCCTCTACAGTGGGAGACATGGGTAGAAGATTACATCGGATCAATGCAGTCGTGGATGGCCGACAAGTTGATCACCAATCCATTGTAGTGGAAGTTGAAGGTAAACTTGAAAATAATCATGTTTTTGTTTTAATTGATCTAGGGGATACCTTGAGTTATATGTCTCCTAGTGTAGTGGATTCAAATAAACTTAAGAAAATAAGACATGCAAAATCTTGGCTAGTACAACTAGCAATAGGAACAAAAAGAAAAGTATATGATTTTATTTCTGACTATGAGTTTAGTTTAGGTGGTCTAAACACAAAGGTAAATCTAAACATTCTACTGTTAGGGTCTTATGATATAATTATTGGAATGGATTGGTTAGAAAGGCATAAACAATTTTACATTTTTATGAAAAAATCACTCAATTACAAAGAGGAAAATGACACTGTTAGGAAAGTACAAGGCATACGAAAACCAGTCTTAGTTAGGCAGATTTCAACAATGCAATTGAAGAAGTGCATGAAAAAAGCCTGTCAGATTTATGCTATCCAAGTGACAAATTTGTTGGAAAAAGAAAATAAACCTAGCCTAGAATATTCTATCCTCGTGCATGATTTTAGAGATGTGTTTGTTAACGAAATACCTGAACTTCCCCAAAGAAGAGAGATAGACTTTTCTATCGATCGGTTGTCTGGTTCAACTCCTATATCTAAGGCACCCTACCAAATGAGTTCACCTAAATTAACATAATTAAAGATTCAACTACATGAACTATTGGACAAGGAATATATCAGACCAAGTTTCTCACCATGGGGAGTACTAGTCCTTTTTGTTAAAAAGAAAGACAAAACTCTAACATTATGTATTGATTACAGACAGTTAAACAAAATGACTGTTAAAAAAAAATACCCCTTACCTAGAATCAATGATCTGTTCGATCAAGTAGGTGGGGAAAATATTTTTTCTATATTGGATTTAATATCTGGTTATCGCTAGGTTAGAATAAGAGATGTGGACATAAGTAAAACAACATTCAGAACAAGATATGGACATCACAAATTTTTTGTTATACCGTTTGGTATCACTAACGCACTAGCAACATTTATCTGTTTAATGAACAACATTTTTAGTCAGTACTTGGATAAGTTTGTTTTGGTATTTATTGACGATATCCTAGTGTATTATAAAAAATAATAAGAACACGAAGAGCATCTAAGGATAGTATTGCAAACTTTAAGAAAACACAAATTGTATGCTAAATTTGACAAGTGTGATTTTTATCAAAATAAAATACAATAACTAGGACATGTAATATCTGAAGAAGGTATTGCACTCGACCCAGAGAAAATAAGAGCCATCATGGAATGGTCAATCCCTAAGGACGTAGCGGACATCTGGTCAGTCATGGGGATCACCGAATATTACCGTAGATTTATAGGGGGATTCTCCAAGATTGCATACCCTATCACATATTTACAAAAGAAGGGAACCAAGTTTAACTGGTCACAGAAATGTCAGGACAATTTTAATAAGTTAAATGAATTGTTAACAACCACACCCATTTTAAGGGTAGAAGACTTGGATAAAGACTTCATAGTCTGTGTGGATGCAAGTAAAGAAGGTTTGGGAGGTGTCCTAACTCAAGAAGGTCATTTTATTTGTTATGAGTCCCAAAAACTAAAAGAGAATGAATAAAACTACGTCACTCATGAATTAGAGTTAGCAGTTGTCATCCATGCTTTAAAGATGCGGTGACACTATATAATGGGCATAATTTTTTTGTTATTGACTAATAACGGTGGTGTAAAATTTTTGTTTACTAAACCAAACCTTAACGCAAGTCAAGCAAGATGGCTGGCCTTCTTGAGCGAATTCGACTTCAAGGCAAAAAACATCAAGGGTAAGGAAAACAAGGTGGCAGATGCTTTAAGTAGAATAATTCATGGGTTGTTTGAAATAAACCTTAGCAAGGCAGAAAGTGACATTGAGCAAAGGATAAATGCTGCAAGTAATAATGATGAAAAATACATTAAAACAGTGGTATATTTACAAAATAATGCAGAAAATTTAGATAAGATAGATTTGAGTTTGGATAGAAATGGTCTACTAATATTTAAAAACAGATTATACATGCCAAATTTTACTGAATTAAAACTAATAATTTTGTACAAAGTACACAACAAACCATATTCTAGTCATCCGAGATAGCAAAAAATGGTGACAACACCAAGGAAGTTATTTTATTGTCTTAATATGAAGGGAAAAACAATAGAATACTTGTCTAAGTGCCAAGATTATCAATAGGTGAAGGATGAAAACTAACACCCAGCCGATCTATTGCAACCTCTACCTGTACCAGAATGGAAATGGGAGAATATATCACTGGATTTTATCACAGGTTTTCTTAGAACTAAAAAACAACTTGATTCAATTATGGTAGTAATTGATAATCTTAGCAAGTTGGCACACTTTATTCCTGTAAAGTCTACTTTTAAAGCCATTATGATCGCTGAAATATTCATGAAACAATTTTTTAGACTGCATGGTATTCCTAAAATGGTGATTTCAGATAGAGACGTAAAATTCACATCTACATTTTGGAAAGAATTTTTTGCAGGGTTAAATACTAACTTGAATTTCATCACAAGCTACCATCCACAAACGGATGGGCAGACTGAACAAAAAAACCAAATCATGGAGGATATGTTACAAATGTATGTAAGAACAAAACCAAGTAAGTGGGAAGACTACTTGCACTTGGTAGAGTTTACATACAATAATGGTTACCGAGCACCAACTAAGATGAGCCCCTTCGAAGTACTGTACGAAAGAAAGTGTACAACTTGAATTAGTTGGGACAACCCAGTTGACAGAATCATGGTCGGACTAGAAATGCTCGAGGAAATGGATAATTGGGTAAGAAAAGTACAACATAATTTAAAGGAGCCACATGAGAGACAAAAACATTACGCAAACCTGAAAAGAAGACACAAAGAATTTCAAGTTGGAGATCACGTATATTTGAATGTCAAAGAAGGAAGAAGTTCCTTAAAACTAGGAAACTACTCCAAGTTGGCACCCAGATTTTGTGGCCCTTTCAAGATCTTAGATCGAATTGGACCAGTGGCATACCAACTTGCACTTCCTGCAAATCTAAAAATTCATAATGTATTTCATGTTTCCTTGTTAAATAATTATGTTTATGATCCTACCCACATGATCGATTGGAACGTGGTGCAGGTGGCACCAAAAGGCAATTTCCAAGAAAAACCACCATGCATTTTAGATAGGAGAGAAATAGCACTACGAAACAAAGTCGTCGCCAAGGTAAAAGTGCAATGGAAGCACTTTAGTCCTGAGGAGGCCACTTGAGAGTTGGAGAAGGATTTGAAGAAACCTTATCCAACCCTATTTCGAGAAAGGAACAAACATTGAGGACAATGTTGTACTGAAGGGAGAAAGGATGTAATATCCCCCAAAAATAAATTATTATTAAGTCTGAAAATACTTAGGAATTTATTTCCATTTTTGGTAAATTCGAAATTGGAAAATTATTTCCATTTATGGAAATTACAAATTTTGGAATTTAGTTAATTGTAATTATTATTATGACTGTTGGGAAAATCTTTGATTTGTCTCAACCAAATATTTGACTATGA
Organism: Picea engelmannii; assembly: GCA_009831015.1. Lineage (NCBI taxonomy): Eukaryota > Viridiplantae > Streptophyta > Pinopsida > Pinales > Pinaceae > Picea > Picea engelmannii. The sequence goes on from ML777977.1 coordinate 206,388, forward strand.
CACTTGCAAGAAACAAATATTTTTATATTTATTGTTGAGAGACAAGTGGAACAGCGATATTGAAATCAGTTGACCATGACTCCATGTAATAAATCTGCAAAATGACATAATTTTTATTTTTATTTTAGCTTAATAAAGGAGTGGTATAACATTCATCCTGATTCTGAATAAAGGAGTGGTATAACATTCATCTTTATTCATAATAAAGGAGTGGTATAACATTCATCCTGATTCTGAATTTAAAACCCATCTATTCTTTTACCATAAGGTGATAAAATTATACTAGAGTAAATTCAAACTTAAAATGAGGAATCCTCTAAAAGTCCTACCCGTTTCTCTTCAATACGTATTTAGATTATATTATATTTATATAGTGGTTCCATAACCATATACCTAGGACTAGTAGGAGCTAAGTTTCCCCCTTGGAACATAATTCCTTGTACTAGAACGCAAGGTTATATCTTTTGTTCTAAAAAGAGGAGTCCACTAAAGGGAGGATTTGACAGGAGTTACATTCAACACCACAGATCGTACATGGTTCATTACGAGTCAATAATGTTGTAGGTAATTAATTTGATTCTCTTTGTAAACTCCTCGTGGTACACCCTTTTTTTGAACACTAAGCTTGACATAGTTTTGGTTGAGGAATCCTCGCGTGACCATCTTATTCGACTGAGTCTTAACCAACTACAACAGTAGTCTAACTGAAAATGAACAACGAACTCCGACTATACTCGACTAGTCGCTCCTCGAAAGAGACGACCATTAAATGTAAAAGAAAGCTTATTAAGGGAATGGGTTGTACTTGTCAGAGGAGTTAAGACTTTTTTCTCATAATCAATGGAGGCCCTGTATAAGTAGGTTTTGGTGTCCTTCCTATCTATTCTTTCTCCAGTCTTATTTTTCCAAGCTTACCCTAGCACATAGCCCGACCCATTCTGAACTTCAAAATTTATTCCGATAGCTTCTCCTCAATTTAGGGTTAGTCAAACTCCTTCCACATCATTGTGACACTTCGAAAGAATAGACTCTGCGTGTTTTTTTTTCTTCTGTATGGGAAAACTATTGTCCTAGAGGCCACTTGCTCAACAATCTGGTCGATGTGGTCCATCTTACTGGTAAGTTCCTATTCAGCTATCATATCTTGAGCATAGGTGTGGGTTTCTTGTAGGTTTTGAAATCTGTGAAGGTCCCTTTCACTCTTTGGATCTTACCACAAAGTGCATTTACATTTCCCTTAACATTAATGCTTGGTATTTTTGGGGTTAAGTCTTATTCTGAACTTGGTTTGCAGTTATTCATGCATTTCAAATTTTTCTCTCCTCATTTTCAAATTTTCTAGAGGCTTACCAGTTTAATCCACTAATAAACCTCAATCTAGGGTTTTAGAATGCCCAAAATCCATTCTCCATCATGCTCCCTTCCGGTAGTGTATAGTGAGACCGGAGTTGGGAACGGGTGAGGTTTCGTAGGGTTTGCTGGTATGTTCTGTGATAACATGTCTCTAATCCTTATTTTTGAGGGATGAGTCCACTCGACAGTACTATACCCAGAATCCTTTGTGGTCTTGGCCCAAACAAAAGAAAGAAAACCCACAGTGAATACTTTTACGTGGCAACATTATAGAATTCGTCTAAGATGTTACCATATAGATCATGGAACTACCTTATGGTATGCAACTCTGATTTATTAGCCTTGTGTGTGATTTATGAGAAAAAACTTTCCTTCATCGAAAAGAAAACAAGCAGTGGGCTTCCTTCGTGTTGGATGTTGTAAGTTGTAAGGCAGCCTTTAGGGGTTTGGATACAACATCTCTATACTGGCTTCTTGGTTTCTCATTAATTTTTGTAAATATGATTATGGGAAATCTAAACATATCCTTGGCACAAATCCACCTATACCATTTATGCATTAAGGATACTAATACTGTCATCTATTTTCTTTGTTTAAAAACATTATTTGTTGTAACTATCTCATTTTGGTTTATCGTTTCTATTTATTTCGAGCATTGGTAAAATCACTAATGGTGGGCCTTGTTGATGTGAGGTACCCATTAGGGATTTAATGTACCCTCTTCCTTCATCTAGGTTTCCTACCCATATTTTCAATGACGAGGCAAGGGCCCGAGCCTGTACATCAAAAATATAAGTGTCCTTTTCTGGATGGAAACAAACTGTTGGTTTGACACTTTTCATTCTGTTGATTTCTTTATTTTTACTTCAACTATAATTTACTAATTTCTGGGTTTACTTTTATTTTCCAGAACTTCAGTCTATGCAACCCTGAGTATCCGCCCTATCATCAGTGGAAAAAGGTAACCAGTTTCCGAACCCACCGATCCTCAGTTTAAAATCTATGGGTTCTAGGTCACACACAGGAGTTCGTGGCCTCGACTAGTTTGTTATGAATAGCTCTATATCGACTTCGAGAATATCTGTTGAATGTATCCCGAGGTCATATTTCCATTTTTGGAATAGAAACAATACTTGCACATATTTTTAATCTGTGTTTTGATTGCTTTTAAATTGGTTCAACATATGTAATAAACTTTATTTAATGACTCACGATTCTGGTTGAAAGTACTTGGAAGGATAGGTTGAACCATAGTGAGAAATTAAGCACCGAATTTACTGTTTAGATATGAAAAATATTGAAGTTTGAATTATTCGGCTATAAGTATTCTGGTACTAAAATGTTCCCAAAATTCAAGTAATATAGTTACTGGTACTCTTCTATTTCGTTATGTCTGGTTTAAATAGAAAGATATGAGTGAGGGTTGTGGTTTTTTGGTAGAAATTTTAGCTCGTATCATATATAAAACAAATACAAAAGAATACAACACGGGCTTCTAGCATCTCTAGTTCTGAATGAGATTATTGGCCTCCCAAAACCAACATATCATTTGTGGTTGTAGTTATATGTGATAGAATTATATTGTGGGAAAAATTTTGGTATTTCCTATTGGATTAATTCCATACTATGAGGCAAATACTCGCCCGAGTAGATTTATGATTCTGAATATTTTATTCACAGCAATATAAATATTCCATTTATCTAGATTTAGTTCCCAATCCATTGTAAATTCTATACTATCAACTTCGATGTACTTGTAATTTACCCTACAACTACCTCTGTAAAGCAGAGATCAATATTACTGAAAAAAGGATTGCTTCCAGAATTTAGCCATGCAATGAATTTTCAACTGTCGTAATAAATAAAAGACAACTTCTAACAACTATTCAGAATTCAGTCTAGTCAGAAGGAGTCACTCAAAAGTCAACTTACAGGTTATTTTGTTAACATTTAGACCCCATACACACCAACAGGTTCCTTTCCGGATATTATATCAAATTCGATATTAATAGATATACTTCATCAGGGATCTAATCATTTACCGGTGAATTAGAAAATACTTCAACTCAAAATTAGCAAATTCATTACAATAGACATATATATAATCTTTTAAATTGAGAAGGAAAATAATTAACATATCTAAAAAAACTTGCGGGAAGACAAAGGGAACAACCACGTTCTTCCCAACCGTAGAACACGGCAGCCAAAACACTTGCCCAATTCACCTCCTAGCCTGACCATGAATCCATGAGGGAAAAATTGGAATCTCCTCCTCAGAAGTTGTCTTTCTGTTTTAGCAGACTCCTCCTACCTCACACTCAATCAGTAGTGTTCATAACAGCAAGAGAACTCGTAATATTTTCCCCAGCATACTTGGCAGCGTCCTGCCTCCTCCCATATGCTATTTAACAACCATATCTTTACCTAGGTGTTTCTTTTCCCCCTTGGGAATTTTTCCAGATTTCTAAATCCCTGATTTTTAGGGGCTGCCAATGGCCAAATATTTTATTTTTTACTTGTAGAAATCAACCCAGAGGTAGTTCCAACATGTTCCCCACTCATGGAGTCATGGTCAACTGATTTTAACATGGATGTTCCATTTGTCCTCCTGCAATTAATATAGAATATTTTGTTTCCATACAAGTGTCATAGTCAAATAGTTAGTTGGGTCAAATCATATCTCTTCCCAATAGTCATAATAATTAATTACAAATATTAAATTCATAAATGTCATAAATGGAAAAAAAATTCCAAATTCGAATTTACTAAAAACAAAATAATTTTCCAATAAATTTTAAATTTCAGAGATACTTTATTTCTGGAGATGTCACATCCTTCCCCCCTTCAATAAAACACTATCCTCAATGTTCCTTCCTTTCTTGGAATAGGATTGGATGAGATTTACGCAAATCTCCCTCCAAATCCCAAGCGGCCTCCTCCGAACTAAAGTGCTTCTATTGCACCTTTACCTGAGCGACGAATCTGTTCAGAAGTGTTATTTCTCTCTGGTCTAGAATACGCAGGGGTTCCACTTGGAACTCGCCTTCGGGTTCCACCTGAACCAAGTACCAATCAATCATATGAGCAGGATCATGAACATACTTTTTCAAAAAAGAAACATGAAATACATTATGAATTTTTAGATTAGTTGGAAGTGCAAGTTGGTATGCTACAGTTCCAACTTGGGCTAGTATCTTGAAGGGCCAACAAAACTTGGGTGCCATCTTGGCACAGTTTCCTAACTTCAACAAGATTTTCTTGGCTTTGACCTTCAAATAAACATGATCTCCCACTTGAAATTCCAAGTGTCTGGTTTTCTGATCTACATAGCTCTGATCTACATGTGCTTCGTTTAAGTTCTCTTGTACCTTCCTTACAATGTTCTCCATTTCTTGGAGCATATATGGTCCAACCATGAGTCTTTCAACTAGGTTATCCCAGCTAATTGGATTCATACACTTTTTGTCATACAATATCTCAAAAGGGCTTAACTTAGCTAAAGTTTGGTACCCATTGTTATATGCAAATTCTACCAAGTGTAGATAGTCTTCCCACTTGTTCGATTTTTCTCTTACATACATGCATAGCATATCCTCTATGTTTTGGTTTGTCCTTTTGGTATGTCCACCATTTTGTGGATGACAACTCGTACTAAAATTCAAATTAGTATTTATCCCTGCAAACAATTCCTTCCAAAAAGCAGATGTGAATTTTACATCTCTATCTGAAATCACCATTTTTGGAATACCATGTAGTCTAAAAATTTCATTCATAAATATTTCAGCAATGTTTATAGCTTTAAAAGTAGACTTTACAGGAATAAAGTGTGCAGAATTACTGAGTTTATCGATTACCACCATGATAGAATCATTTTGTTTCTGAGTTTTAGGCAAACCTGTTATAAAGTCCATCGATATGGTCTCCCATTTCCATTCTGGTATGGGTAATGGCTGTAACAGGCCGGGCGGATGTTGGTGCTTGGCCTTAACCTGCTGACAATGTTGGCACCTAGCCAAGTATTCTGTTGTTTGAACCTTCATATTAGTCCAGAAAAATAGTTTTCTAAGTGTTGTTATAGTTTTCTGGTATCCTGGATGGCCAGAATACAACTTCTTATGCACTTCATCCAAGACTATTAATTTTAACTCTGTTGAATCTCATATGTAAAGTCTGTTTTTAAATCGTAACAATCCCTTCTTATCGATACTTATATCTAGTTTATCTGAGTTTACGGTACTATTTTGTAATTCTTCCATTATCTTAGTGTAATTTCCATCGTTAATACATGTTGTCCTTATTCTTTGTTCCAGATCACTTTCTACCCTGCTAATATTTATCTCAAATAACCCATGGACTCTTCTGCTGAAAGCGTCTGCTACCTTATTTTCCTTACCCTTGATATGTCTAACCTCGAAGTCAAATTAACTCAAGAAGGCTAGCCATATTTCTTGTCTTGCATTAAGATTTGGTTGGCTAAACAGATATTTCACCCCGCTATTATTCGTCAATAGTAAAAATTTTTTGCCCATTATGTAGTGTCGACACATTTTTAAGGCGTGTATTACCGCTGCCAATTCTAAGTCATGAGTGACATAATTTCGCTCATGTTCTTTTAATTTCTAGGATTTATAACAAATAACGTGTCCTTCTTTAGTTAGGACACCACCTAGTCCTTCTTTACTTGCATCAACACATATGGTGAAGTCCTTATCTGGGTCTGCTACCTTCAAAATGGGTGCAGTTGTCAATAATTCCTCCAGCTTGTTAAAACTGTCTTGACATTTCTCTGACAAGTTAAACATGGTCTCTTTCTTTTGTAATGACGTGATAGGGTAAGCTATCTTGGAAAATCCTTCTATAAATTTGCGATAATATCTGGTGATTCCCATGAATGACCATATATCCACTACATTCTTAGGTTTCTACCATTCCATAATGGATTTTATCTTCTTTGGGTCTATGACAATGCCTTCTGCTGAAATTACATGTCCTAGATATTGTATTTCCTTTTGATAAAATTCACACTTGTCAAATTTTTCATACAGTTTGTGTTTCCTCAATGTTTGCAGAACTATTCTTAAGTGTTCATCATGTTCTTCCTTGGTTTTAGAATAGACCATAATATCGTCGATAAACACTACTACGAACTTGTCTAAGTATTGATTGAAAATGTTGTTCATCAGGCACATAAACATAGCTGGTGTGTTAGTGAGTCCGAAAGGCATGACTACGAATTCGTAGTGTCCATATCTTGTTCAAAAAGTTGTTTTGTTTATGTCCTCATCTTTTATCCTAACTTGATGATAACCGGATCGTAAATCCAACTTTGAAAAAATATTGGCCCCACCTACTTGATCGAAAAGATCATTTATCCTTGGTAACAAGTATTTGTTCTTAATATTCATTTTATTCAGTTGTCTATAATCGATACATATTCTCAGAGTACCGTCTTTCTTTTTCACAAAGAGGACGGGTGCTCCCCATGGTGAAACACTCGATCTGATATACTCTTTGTCCAACAATTCCTGTAATTTTATTTTTAATTTTGTTAGTTTTGGTAGACTCGTTTGGTAAGGTGATTTTGAGATAGAGGTTGAACCAGGTAGTAGGTCTATGGAGAAGTCTATTTTTATTATAGGAGGTAATTCTGGTATCTCATGCACAAACATGTCTCTAAATTCACGTAGGATAGCAAATTCTTCTAACTTTGTCTTATCTTCTTTTTCTAACAGATTCATTACTTGGATTGCATAAACTTGACATCCCTTTCTCATACATTTCTTGAGTTGCATCGTTGAAACTTGTCTGACTGATATCAGTTTTAGTATACCTTGGGATTTTCTAGTAGTGATAAAATTGTCTTTATAGTTAAGTGTCTTTGCATAACAATATAGTACTACTTTGTGCTTTCCCAACCAATCCATTCTGATAATCATATCATAAGACCCTAGTGGTAGGATTTTCAGATTTGTCCTTATATTTTGACCATCTAAGATGAATTCAAAATCAGGAATAAATTCAACTACTTTCCTCTTAGTCCCTATTGCTAGTTGTACCAACCATGATTTTGTGTGCTTCAGTCTCTTAAGTTTGTTAGAATCTACTACATCAGGAGAAATATAACTTAACGTAGCTCCACAGTCAGTTAAAATATATTTTGGAGAGTTATTGATTTTACCTTCGATCTCTACCATAGAGGACTGGTGGTCATCTTGCCAGCCATCTATGGCTACATTTATTCGATGCATGCTTCTGCCCACGTCACCCACCATCAAGGCTTCCTTTAAATTATGAACAATAGTTTTGTTTGCTAAAATTAAACGTGGACAGTTCCTCCTTAGATGAGGTTCCCCACATTCCCAACACTTTAAGGGCTCGCGGGAGCTGTCCCCAAACTTCTTCATTCCTAGATTTACCGGTTTACCGTTGCTTTGTGTATTCGAATGATTGGAGTGAAAATTCTTTCTCGGAAATATTTTTACTGCATTCCGATAAGGAGCTAGCTGGTATACCTTCTTCCACTGGTTCATTCAATCTTGTTTCTTATCCTTCTAGGCTTTTGGAAACTCTACCTATTGTTTATACTAGTCATAGCACATTCGTGCTTTCCTAAATACTTCACTCAAGGATTTTGGGTTGTCAAACTCAATTCTATCCCTATAGGACTATGGTAAACAACTTAAGAATCGCTATATTTTTACCTTATCCTCACGTATGTATGGTACAAACCTTAGTAGTTTCAGAAATTTATCTATAAGGTCCTCTATTGTCATCTGCCAAGTCATAACTCATAAAGTTATTTCATTTTCCTTTCTTAATATCTTTCATAAAGGTATTGTTTCTTGAAATACTTCTTAAATTCATCCCATTCCAACTGTTTCTCCTTTAGGCCCTTGGCCAATTTCAGGTCTTGCCACCAAATGTTGGCCTTCCCTTTCAGATTTTAGATGGCCATTCTAACCTTCATATTACTAGAATAGTTGTAGATCTTGAAGTATTTTTTGACGTCCAACAACCATGCCTCAACTTCTTCTCCTATCCTATATTCTCCATCAAAGGTAGCTGGCTTAATCTTTTTAAATTCTCCTTCAAGGTGGTCTACTTGTTTTCTTTTTTGTATGTTTTAGTTTTGTCCTCAGCTGAAGGTGTTCCTTGAGATGAACTATCTCCTTTTTCTGTTTTCTCCCTAGAGTTCTTGGAGGCCCTTTTGCTGACCTCTTCATCATTGTTATCATCCTTTGGGCTTTTCTTGTTCACTATACTACGCAACAGGACCTCATTTATCTCTTGCTGTTCTTGCTGTGATTTCTTCAATTTCTCATTGTCTGCTTTGAAAACCTGTAGCTCAACAATAAGATTCCTCATTGTTTACAGTACTTTCGTAGGAGAGCTTCTGTCACTATTCTACCTTGGATCTCCATGAGGTCACTGTTTTGGATTTCCTTCCATCCTAATTCCTGCATCATCCTGATTTTACATAATTCACACAAAACATAATTTTTTTTTGTTTGTAGAAAAAAACAATTACTGAGAGGGGGGGGTGAATCAGTAATAGAGCAATTTAATCCCTTTTAAACATATAATCCAAGTGCTATATCAATGAAGTGTTATTATCCAATAACTGCAGAGTAATTAAGCAATGAACAAATGAACAATCATACACATACACAGTACACCAGTGTTTTACGTGGAAACCCAAATCGGGAAAAAACCATGGAATGATTTTTCTTATATGTCTTGAAGAATTACATTCACTGGAAGCACCAACTTCCTTTGTTTTCCAGCTGCAACTGGAATGAGGCTCCAACTCCCCAAATCTCTGGCTACAAGCAGAAGGAGGCTACAACCCCTAATGTTCTCTGGCTACAACCGGAAGGTGGCTACAACCACCTGTCCTTGCCCCATCCTGCCACCCTGAAGTAGAAGTAGAATGATGGAACCACTGTCACACTATCACTATGAGATATATTGTTGTAAACCTATACCAATAAGTCTGAACCATGCATCAACCTGTAATCAACCTGTACCATAAACAAGTGCATCAACCATGCACCAAACTGTAATCAACTTGTACCATAAACAAGTGCATCAACCATGCACCAACCTGTAATCAACATGTACCATAAACAAGTGCATCAACCATGCACCAACCTGTAATCAACCTGTACCATAAACAAGTGCATCAACAATGCACCAACCTGAAATCAACCTGTACCATAAACAAGTGCATCAACCATGC
>ML777977.1:240184-256421 GCA_009831015.1 Picea engelmannii
ATTCAGGTCTAGTGTTGTAACCTTTTGCTCTGATACCATATCTAAAAAATCTGCAAAATGACATAATGTTTTTATTTATTTTAGATTAATAACTTCATAATAAAGGAGTGGTATAACATTCATCCAGATTCTGGATTTAAAACCCATCTATTCTTTTACCATAAGGTGATAAACTTATACTAGAGTAAATTCAAACTTAAAATGAGGAATCCTCTAAAATTCCTACCCATTTCTCTTCAATATGTATTTAGACTATATTATATTTATATAATGGTTCTATAACCATATACCTAGGACTAGTAGGTCCTAAGTTTCACCCTTAGCACATAATTCCTTGTATTGGCACACAAGGTTATATCTTTTGTTCTAAAAAGAGGAGTCCACTAAAGGGAGGATTTGACGAGAGTTACATTCAACACCACATATCATACATGGTTCATTATGAGTCAATAATGTCGTAGGTCATTAATTTGATTCTCTTCGTGGTACATCCTTTTTTTGAACACTTAGCTTGACATCATTTTGGTTGAGTAATCCTCTTGCGACCATGTTATTCGACTGAGTCTTAACCAACTACAACAATAGTCTAATTGAAAATGAACAATTAACTCTCACTATACTCGACTAGTCACTCCTCGAAAGAGACGTTCATTAAATTTAAAAGAAAGGTTATTAAGGACATGGGTTGTACCTTTCAGAGGAGTTAAGAATCTGTTCTCATAATCAATGGAGGCCCTGTATAAGAAGGTTTTAGTGTCCTTCCTATCTACTCTTTCTCCAGTCTTGTTTTGCCAAGTTTACCCTAGCACATGGCCCGACCCATTCTGAACTTCAACATTTATTCCGATAGATTCTCCTCAATTTAGGGTTATGCGAACTCCTTCCATATCATTGTGAATCTTAGAAAGAATATACTCTGCATGTTTTTTTTTTCTTCTGTATGGGAAAACTATCGTCCTGGAGGCCACCTGCTCAACAATCTGGTCGACGCAGTCCATCTTAAAGGTAAGTTCCTATTCAACTATCATATCCTGAGCATAGGTGTGGGTTTCTTGTATGTTCTGAAATATATGAGGTTCCCTTTCACTCTATGGATCTTGCCACATAGTGCATTTACATTTCCCTTAATGTTAATGCTTGGTATTTTCAGGGTTAAGTCTTATTCTGAACCTGGTTTGGGTTATTCGTGCATTTCAAATTTTTCTCTCCTTGTTTTCATATTTTCTAGAGGCTTACCAGTTTAATACACTAATAAACCTCAATATAGGGTTTCAGAATGCCCAAAATTCATTCTCCAACACGCTCCCTTCTGGTAGTGTACAATGAGACCGGAGTTGGGCACGGGTGAGGTTTCCCAGGGCTTGCTGGTAAATTCTATGATAACACCTCTCTAATCCTTATTATCAAGGGATGATTCCATTCGACGGTACTATACCCATAATCCTTTGCGGTCTTGGCCCAAACAAAAGAAGGCAAACCCACAGTGAATACTTTTACGTGGAAACGTTATAGAATCCATCTAAGACGTTACCATACAAAACATGGAACTACCTTATGGTACGTGACTCTGAGTTACTAGCCCTATGTGTGCTTTACGACAAAAAGATTTCTTTCATCGAAATGAAAATGAACAGCAGGTTTCCTTCGTGTTGGATATTGTAAGTTGTAAGGTGGTCTCTAGGGGTCTAGATACGACATCTCTGTACTGGCTGCTTGGTTTCTCATTAATTTATGTAAATATGATTATGGGAGGTTTAAACGTATCCTTGGCACAACTCGACCTATATTGTTTATGTATTAAGGAGAGTAATACTGCCATCTATTTTATTTGTTTAAAAGCATTAGTTGTTGTAACTATCTCCTTTTGGTTTATCATTTTTATTTCGTTCAAGCATTGGTAAAATCACTAATGATGGGCCTTATTGATGTGAGGTACCCATTAGGGATTCACTGCACCCTCTTCCTTCAGCTGGGTCTCCTACCCAGATTTGCAATGATGAGGCAAGGGCCCAAGCTTGTACATCAAAAAGATAAGTGTCCTTTTCTGGACGAAAACTAACTGTTGGTTTGACACTTGTCATTCTATTGATTTATTTATTTTTACTTCAACTGTAATTTACTAATTTCTGGGTTTACTTTTCTTTTCTAGGACGTCAGTCTGCGCAACCCTGAGTATCCGCCCTATCATCGGTGGAAAAAGGTAACTAGGTTCTAAACCCATTGATCCTCAGTTTAAACTCTATGGGTTCTAGGTCACAAACTGGAGTTTGTGGCCTCAACTAGTTTGTTATGAATAGCTCTATCTCGACTTCGGGAATATCTGTTGAATGTACCCCGAGGTCGTATTTCCATTTTTGGAATAGCACCCGTACTTGCACATATTTTTAATCTGTGTTTTGATTTCTTTTAATTTGGTTCAACATATGTAACAAACTTTATTTAATGACTCGCAATTCTGGTTGAAAGTACTTGGAAGGATAGGTTGAACCATAATGAGAAATCGAGCACCGAATTTATTGTCTAGATATGAAAAATATTAAAGTTTGAATTATTCGGCTATAAATATTCCGGTACTAAAATGTTCCCAAAATTAAAGTAATATAGTTACTCATACTCTTCTATTTCGTTATGTCCGATTTAAATAGAAAAATATGAGTCAGGGTCGTGGTTTTTTTGCTAGAAATTTCAGATTGTATTGTATATAAAACAAATACAAAAGAATACAACAGGTGTTTCCAGCATCTCAAGTTTTGAATGCGATTATTGGCCTCCTAAAACCATCATATCATTTGTGGTTGTAGTTATATGTGATAGAATTATATTGTGGGGAAAAATTTGGTATTTCCTATTGGATTAATTACATAGTATGAGGCAGATACTCGCCTAAGTAGATTTCTGATTCTGAATTTTTTATTCACAACAATATAAATATTCCATTTATCTAGATTTAGTTCCCAATCCATTGTTAATTCTATACCAGGAACTTCGATGTACTTGTAATTTACCCTACAGCTACCTTTGTAAAGCAGAGATCAAGATTACCGAAAAAGGATTGATTTCAGAATTTAGCCATGCAATGACTTTTCGACTGTCGTAATAAATAAATGACAATTTCTAAAAACTATTTAGAATTTAGTCTAGTCGAAAGGAGTCACTCGAATGTGAACTTACAGGTTATTCTGTTAACATTTAGACCCCATACACTCAAATAGGTTCCTTTCCAGATATTATATCAAATTCGATATTAATAGATATACTTCATCAGGGATCTAATCGTTTACCAGTGAATTGGAAAATACTTCAATTCAGAATTAGCAAATGCATTACAACATACATATATATAATTGTTTAAATAGAGAAGGAAAATAATTAACATATCTAAACCGTCTTGCGGGAAGACAAAGGAAACAACCACGTTCCTCCCAACCGTAGCACAGTGCAGCCAAAACACTTCCCCGATTCACCCCCTAGCCTGACCATGAATCCATGAGGGAAAACTTGGAATCTCCTCCTCAGAAGTTGTCTTTCCATTTCAACAGAATCCTCTTGCCTCACACACAATCAATAGTGTTCATAACATCAAGATAACTCGTAATCTTTTCCCCAGCATACTTGGCAACGTACTACCTCCTCCCATATGTTATTTAACAACCATCGCTTGGCCAAGGTCTTTCTTTTCCCCCTTGGGAATTTTCGCAGCTTTCTAAATCCTTGATTTTCAAGGGCTGCCAATGGCCAAATCTCTGATTTTCCACTTGTAGAAATCAACCCAGAGGTAGTTCCAACATGTTCCCCACTCATGGGTTAATGGTCAGCTGATTTTAACATGGTTGTTCTATTTTTCCTCCTGCAATTAATATAAAATATTATGTTTCCATACAAGTGTCATACTCAAATATTTATTTGGGTCAAATCATATCTCTGCCCAATAGTCATAATAATTAATTACAAATATCAAATTCAAAATTCGGAATTGCCATAAATGGCAAAAATTTTCCAAATTCGAATTTACTAAAAACATAATAATTTTCCGATAAATTTTAAATTTCAGAGATACTTTATTTTTGGGGATGTCACACTCCATGAGTGGGGAACATGTTTGAACAACCTCAGGGATGGATTCTACAAGTGGAAAATCAGGAATTTGGCCATTTCTAGCCCCTGAAAATCAAGGATTTGTAAAGCTGCGAAAATTCCCAAGGGGAAAAGACCTAGGCACAAATGCTTTTGGATATATAGCATATGGGAAGAGGCAGGACGTTGCCTAGGAAGCTCAGGAAAATAATATCACTTGTTGTTATGAGCACTGATTTATGAGTGTGAGGCAAGGAGAAGTTTTATCTAACTAAAGAAGGACTATAGCTAAGGAGGAGTTATGGATTTCTCTCTCATGGGTTCATGGTCAGGCTAGGGGGTGAACGGAGCAAGTAGATTGGTTGTTGTTTTCTATGGTTGAGTGGAACTTGGTTGTTCCATTTGTTGTTTCAATGTTTGGTTCAGATACGTTCATCTACTCTTCTCTGGTTGAATTTGTTGATTAAATAGTTGGTAGTATACCCTTTTCCTGGGTGGATGTCCTAGTGTTTTATGGCTGATAGAATTGGAGAGCCACTGTGTATGATAGTTTTTGTAGGTACAATTTGATTTTTTTAATTCATAAAGTAATAAAGCTATTGTGTGTTAGCTATTGTAGACACAAATTATTTTCTTAACGAATAACGTGATGAAAGTTATGGTAGGGACATATGATATACATGTAAGTTAAATAAAATAGAATCGTTACAGGGTTATTTTAATCTCTACTGGGCACATGAACACATATGTATATACATTCAGATTTAAGTAATATTACACTGTGAAATGCTAGCCATAATTATGGAAGTCTATAAGCATATATGTGTATACATATTTCTATGGACTGGAATATGCACAACTATCTAAATAACTAGGGGATGTTCGATTTTTACATATACCAAAGTAGACCTAGAAGGAATATAAAATAGAATTTCATATATGAATACATGTTGTTTCCAAACACAAAGTTTCTGAATTATAAAATATCTAATACACATAAACTAAATATTGACTATTGCATAACTTATAATTCGAGTTTTTCCATGTAAACTGAACATATAATTGGAACAAATAGTTAGAGTCCTATTTCATTACAATAACACATAGGCTAAGGTTTGGTATTGTAAATACATAAAACATGTTTCATATCCCAGAGTCGGACCAATACTTAAAAGAGTCTTCAACTCTACATAACACTTCATTTATAAATCTCAAATAGTTTAATCTTATTTCATTATGGGGTTTCCCCTATGTATTTTATTTAAAAGCTAAATATACAAATAACCAACTGTCATAGGATTCTGGCATAAATTCCCACAATAATTGTATTCTAGGACAGAATCGTTTCATTTGATAGAACCTGGGTTAATATTTTTTAAGAGCACTGTAAAATGGAACCCAGGTACCTTTTGAAAAATACATTGTCCTGGAATACATAGACTTTGAATGCGCGTAGTCATGTAAGGAGACCAAGAAAAATATAATTAGTATTAAGTTCGAAGTAAACAAAATTTCAAATATTGAATGTATAATAATTACCAAGGTAAAATGTTTACAAAAATAAATAACACAGATGAATATATAGACTGCACTTAGCTTGTGGTTCTAGGAGAAAATGTCGTCTTTCCTTTTTGCATCAATGAGAAAGTCATCCACGTACTCGAAGGGATGGAGTGGGCCAAGGATTTATTGATGGGTACCCTCGCAGTTAAACATGGGTCCCATCATTAGATTATAGTAATCAAACTTTAATCCATTATTCCAAAAAGAGAGTAAATAAGCCACATCCTAAAAACAAGAATAATAAAGAATATATAGTATAAAATGTGATCTACAGGGTTACCCGATTGGATCAGAGAATAAGGTTACGATTTTATTCTTATAATTAATTAAAACCACCTTTGAAAATAAATAAAATGCAATCGTGGATAGAGTCCTGGACAAATTAGAGTTGCTTTCCTTGATGCAAATTAAATAAAATAAAACAGATAGACATCCAAATCTGTAGGACAACAGGTGAGGGTAATTCCTTAGTTATGTCCAAGGCTCCAAAATAAATATATACGACGAGAGTCTTAAAATGTATCCATACTTGTATAAATGTGTTGTAGAGTAAGTCGAGTAACTTTTGTTAAAACCATACTTACAGATCTGGAGGGGATGATTCATTTAAACGTATAAGTGGTAAGGTGTTTACAGAACTCATTATATTCATGCATAAGCATCTCATGATTCTTAAACCCTTTTACCATGTAATTGTTTGGAATACGATGAGAATGTTACAGGTCGAGTGTTACCGGCATATACTGAGTCAAGAAAACACTCTATGCTTATAGTGGGAAGGGTTACAAAAAATAAAATGTGTCGTGCAACCTCTAAACAAATTGGAACCTTGGAAAGCACTGAGATATGTACCCTCAAGAAATTAATAGATAGAAGAATTAGGAGACTTCATTAAATAAAAATATAGAGCTACACGATATCTTCGTAACTATAATTGAAAAACTCAAAGGCACAAAAATCATGAATTTATGTCACATAACACAAACGCCCTTCCACAAAGATGAAAAACCAGTTCCTAACTAGGGTAGAAAACCCAAGAAAGTCCACAAAGTATACAGTCAAACCAAGAACATATAAGGAGTTATGCCAAAGCAGTGAGATCTCTGAAAGCTCAAATAAAGGAATCACATCTATATCGGGGTGCGTAAACACTAAGAATACAGAGAAAGCAATCAAGAATGACAGTAAAGTCATCATTACACTTATGACCAAACTAGTGAAGTGGACATCCTTACTCCCTTTGACACTTTCAGCCCAAAATTGTCTACGGGTTTTACGCAAAGGAAATGTCTGTTGCAGAGAACAAGGGTTTCTAGAAAAACTGATATAGACGGTAAGGGTGAAGCCACGAAAAAACCCTAGGAATTGTTGGGTATCACACTTATGTCAATTGTAATGACAATTAGTTTAGTCTATAGCTTAGCCTTTTCTTCCATTTTAGTTAGAGTTCTACTCTTACTCTCGGATCCGTTATCCCTTATGTCAGGGTTAGTTTTAATGAGAGTGTTAAAAAACTAGGAATGAGCAGCATGTACCAACTGAATGTTGTGTTAGTAATAAATCGTTCAATAAGTACCTTTCACATACGACCGAGGGATTAATTAATACATTTAGACTAGGGTCGTTATATTCATTGATGTGTTTCCATAGCATGCCTATAATTTGCGTGATATACATACTTGTTTTCTTAAGTAATTAAGCTACATTCCAACTTCCTTGATAATAGGATTGAGATAGAGTCTTTCATTTACATTTGTTCAAGGAGCCGGTAAGTGTAAATGGTGGAAAGAAAAAGAAGTAATAAAATCACCTTATAGTTATAGTTAATAAATGTTTGAGAGGTATTGGAATCGTTTGAATAATTCTAATGACCCTAATTAAAAAATAAATAAATAGGTAAATTTGGGGTACATTACAACACTCACTTAAAAAGGCCAATCATCTCACTTGTATTGCATTGAGATCTGGTTGACTGAAGAAATGATTTACACCACTGTTGTCGATTAGTAACACAAATTTCCTTCCCATTACATATTGGTGCCACATTTTTAATATATGAATCACCACTGCTAATTCTAAATAGCGAGTCACATAGTTTGGTTCATGTTCTTTCAATTTATGTAATTCTTAATGGATGATGTGCTTGTCTTGTGTTATCAAACCTCATAATCCCTCTTTAATTGAATTTACACAAACTGTAAAGTATTTATATGGATATTCTAATTTTAGGATAGGTGTTGAAGTTAAGAGTCCTTTTGGATTATCAAAATTGTCTTGACATGTTTCTGACCAATTAGACTTTATTCCCTTTTTCTCTAGCGATGTGATCAGATTTGCAATTCTGGAAAATCCTTCGATAAACCTCTGGTAATAACCGATAATCCCCATAAATGACCTTATGTTTTCTACATATTTAGGAATAGGCCATTCCATAATGGCCTTAATATTTTCTGGGTCCAGTGCAATACCATCTTATGATATTGTGTGCCCTAAATATTGTATCATTCTTTGGTAGAAATCACACTTATTAAACTTAGCATATAACTTATGTTCTCTTAGAGTCTATAGTACTAATTTAATATTCTCTTCATGTTCTTCTTCATTTTTTAAATAAACTAAGATATCATTGATAAAAGCCAACACAAATTTATCTAGATATTGGCTAAATATATGATTCATCAAGCACATAAAAGTTGGTACACTAGCAAGTCCAAACGGGATCACTACAAATTCGTAGTGTCCATAATGTGCTCTAGATGTTGTTTGATTTACATCTTCATCCTTTATCCTAACTTGGTGATAACTAGATCTCAAATCTAGCTTAGAGAATATCTTTGTTCCTCGAGCCTGGTCAAAGAGATTGTTAATTATAGGTAAAGGATACTTATTCTTGATTTTCATTTTACTCAGTTGTCGATAATCAATATACAGTCTCAAAGTTCCATATTTCGTTTTAACAAATAAAATTGGTGCTCCCCAGGGATGAAACACGTGGTCTGATATATTCTTTATCTAACATTTCTTGTAACTGAATTTTCAGTTCTATTAATTTGGGTAGGCTCATTCTATGAGGTTCCTTGGACACCGGGGCAGTTCCAGGTAGTAGATCGATAGAGAAATTTATGTCTCTCCTTGGCGGTAGTTATAGTATTTCTTCTATGAATACATCTTTGAACCCATGTAGGACTGCAAAGTCTTCTATACTTGGTTTGCTTTCTTCCCCTAGGAAATTAGTTACTTGAACATCATAAACTTGGTGACCTTTGTTAATACATTTCTTAAATTGAATTGTTGATATTTTCCTAACAGAAATTTGCTTTTTGATTCCTTGTACTATTCTGACTGCATTATTTTCATCTTTATACACAAACAACTTTTCATAAAAATTTAATATCACTTTATGTTTTTCTAACCAGTCCATTTTGATAATTATATCATAAGACCCCAAAGGTAATACATTCATATTTAACTTTGTACTCTTACTCTTTATACTTATTTAGCACAATAAGAAATAAAATATGTTACCTTTCTTTTGGTCCTCGTTGCTAGCTATACTAACTTAGATTTAGCATGTTTTACCTTCTTTACCTTGTTCGATTCTAATAAAGTTGGAGTAATATAACTGAGACTATCTCTTGGGTCAATTAGTATAAAAAGATTGTTTAAATGAATTTTACCTTCAACTTCAACAATAGTGGATTGATGATCTGCATGTCTTCCATCTAGAGTTGTTGTAACGAACCCCAAATTTCCCAAAAAAAAAAAAAATGTTAGGGGACATTAAAGTTCCTTGATTCTTATACATTGATTATGACACAGAAGTGATCCATTAATTACATATTTATTCATTTATCATATGAATAACAAAGTTTCCATCATTGTTGGATTAAAAACATACACTTATCTGTATTGAAGCAAATTGTGACCAGGACTGTCATAGTCCTTAGAATAAACATCATGTCTATGTCAAGACATGTTATCCATAATATAGCGTGTAATAAACTATCATTAATCATCTATCATCCACTTCTACATAATTATCCTAGCTCTGATCAACAATGTAATACTATAGACTATCATATAGTCTATCCATAATACTAACCATAACAATGTATGTATCATTTATCATATAGGCTATCATACGGTTATAACCATAATACTATCCATATCAATATATATATATATATATATATATATATATATATATATATATATATATACATATTCAACATACATATTATTATATGGATACTATAGCTCTAACATTAGCCACAACAATATATATATTGTTCAACATACATGTAATGTACCCTAAATTTCCCAAAATAATTTTTCTTTTCTTAAGGGACATTAAAACTCCTTCACTCTTCAATATTTGTTCAAGCATAAATTTATTATATGCAGAGTATTTTTATCATCGCTATTGGATTCAAAAACTTACTCTTATTTTGTACTTAATACAATTGTGACTAGGGATATCATAGCCCTTAGAATGTCTACCTCTTTGTGTTAAATTATGTTGTACAAAAGTCACAATGTGCAATAACCTGAATACTATTGACTATCCTACAGTCTACCCATAACCATTAGTACTTATCCATTTGACATACATTCATATAGTTTACTAAGTGACTATCATATGGATTCCATAGTACTGACACTATCCATATCCATAGGTATATATCAATAGTTTATCACATAACCTTTCATAATATTAACTCTATCTATACCAACATACTTGTGCATATATTGTTCACCATAATATACAACACTATATAATAGATGGATACTATATACTAAGCGCTATCCACAACATAATATTATTGTTTGAAACTCATAATAATGAACTTATCCACTGTATTGTAGATCATTCAAATATATATATAAGCATACACATGTCCATCATATTTCATATCGTTTAATATATAAGATATTATCATGACCATGATTTAGCCTAACGATATAGTTATCGTTTTACACACATGATTACTATGACATTTACATATCGTTCATAACCTCCCCAATGATACCTTTTGTTAATCATAAAGTTTAACATGTTGGGAACCAACTAAGTTTTCCCTTGGCCTAATGTAACGAACATAAGCCATTACATGCACAATTCATAACCCTAATTGACTAGCACTATGACTCAACAATAAATGGGTTTGAAAACAGTTTAATGGGGAATGTTTGTCTGACATTTAACCCTGGGCTAATCCATTTAATGGAGACCTGAACTATACCTCTCAGGAATGACACTTTGGCCACTACGTCCAATGTAACCCCACCATCTCCATTGTTTCAGATGGAAAAGGTATTGGCACGTACCTTGCATTACTCCTCTACCGAGACCCAAGGTAATGCTCATTGTAACAATTTTTCTCTACACAAATATGTTATTTTCTCCGCAAGATAACCTTTCCCCTGCTCTGCATGGCCGGTGATAATAGAAGATCGGCTTTGGAAAAACACAAAGGGAGGAGGCCATGTGACTCTGCTTCCTCTTCTACGTAGGGTAAGCACGACTTCACTACTCTAGTTCTCTGTAATCTTATGACTAGCACTTTGTTTGGAAATGTATTAGCATATAAATTCCGTAATGTTTCCTCCTGGGTCTCTTCTAGGTTTTGAAGTTCTCAGAACTAGGGTTAGATTATTTCTCGGGTTGACTGATACTCTGCTAATCTTCATGGCTTGCGATGCTCTTGTGGTCATAAACGTTTTACTAGTTATATGTTTGTATTGTTTTCGCATCCTCCTATATCCATTGTTATAGCAATGCTAACCCTACAATTTTCCCATATCTATTTTCATTTTTTCTTTGTGGAAACATCTCGTAAATATACACCCTGTGTGAGATATACTAACTCTATAATTCATAAATGTGTTATGTAATTTATGTGTTAGAATTCCAATGTGTACTGGCTACTCGTAAGCATATATGTATAGAGTTTAATCATGTGTAGTTTCATGCTCCGTAGTTTTGCATTACCCCTTTGTGGGACTCATTCTTTCTCTGCATGAATACATGTATGTATATATTGAAATAATACTTTAAGGATTTTGCAGATTCGTTCTGTGTAGTTTCAATACCACTTGGTAGAAAATCATAGATAACCTATGCATATAAGTGTACAAAAATAGATATTTTGTGTTCTCTTAATAAATCACACTTTGTTTACATATTAAAGGTTAACCCTATGCTCATCATTTACCATCTAGGTTCCTTGCAACATCTATAGGGCAAGAAATTAACCCTCTCTTTGTAATTTTCCCTCGGTAATTGTACAGTGTTAAACATGTCAAAAAAATTTAAATCTTTGTTGGCATAATTCATCATCCATGTTTTATATAGCGTAGGTATATGTATATCCAACAACATCCACCCTCTTTTCATGAAGTTGCATTCTATATTTCCTACAGTGAATACGTATTGGACACCATTGATCCTTTGTTTCATAGATTTCACTGTGTTATATATATATCAATTCGTAATTTAATTCCAGATTATACATAGAAAATGGTTAGACATTATTCGTAATTTGTATATGTCCTTTGCATTTCAATTGATTTCCTCTATGGAAAAATCGTGATTATGCTGCAAACAATATAACTCGTAATTCCATTCTATGTACATGTAAATTGATATTCACCCATACGAGAATTAATAGATGCGCCCTATGAGATTATTTGACTTAAATATTTTACATTATAAGTAATTCGTACAGCTTCGTGTAAATCGTGAATTAGGATCTGTATATATAAAGGCATATTTTTTACCCTTTGTGGGGATTTTCATTCATTCTCTGTGTAATTACTTTGTCACTATCAAATTCATAACTTTTATATCTATTTTATCACGGTATGATTCATAACTAGTATATTTATTTTATCATTGTATAAATCATAGCTTATGTTCTATGTATATAAAATCATTATACTTAGAATACATTAATTAATGATGGGGCCCTGTTTCATTTTTGCGAGGGTACCCATCAACTGAATTATGGATCCACTCCTCCTGTTTGGGTCGTGGAAAAATTGTTGGACAAGCTCCAGTGACAACTTGGCCCATCACCTCAATCAATCTAATTATTGCTTTACCTCATTCGTTATAATTAATTTCCATGTAAAAGGATAATACAATTTACTAAAGTGTACTCTTTATGTTTGCAAGTTTATACCATTCGAGGGAAGTAGATCAAGGAGAACCTTCTTGCTCGAAAAGGTATTCGAGTTCTGATCTTGGCATTTAAGAAATACTTCTTAGATTTTGTCTACCAATGGTAATTGAGTCCTTGACCTAGGGTAATCCACTGTAATAACTTGATTCATAGTCTCATGGACACATAAGCTGTTTTGTAATTATTTTCAATTGAATATACAGGTTGTTGAAACCATTTTTAACAAGGTTCAGTTAATGTAACAACTACTACACCATGAATTTGTAGACTATTGAATCATTGTTTTTTGTAGTTATAAACATAAAGATTATGTAAATATATAGAAGAGGACTTTTACTTGTTCCATCTATTCCTTATGGTACTTGCATAGATCTGAAATAGTAATTCAACATGTATATATATCCAATTCAATGGTTAATATGAACATAGAAGCAATTCTATTTTTCCTTTATGCTTGAACACATATATATACAAGTATACACAGTCATTTATGTATATGCATAAGCCTACTTAATGATTATTAGGAACATACAAGAGTTCTCTCATCTCTTTATGTATGATTACAATATATGTATATACAACTATCTATGCATGTATAACCCTAGCTCATGATTAAATAGGACATACAATAGTTATTCTATTTATGTCAAGTAAGAACATATATAAATGCATATACAATCATCACATAAAAATCATCAGAATATTAAAAATAATGCAAGTAAAGGTACATATCTGAAATCTGATGCTGGGAAACAATTGCAACAAGCACTTTCCACCCAACTGTAGAATATAAAAACCAAGTTTATTTGCAACGTTCACCCCTTAGACTACCCTTAGACTGACCATGAGTCATAAGGGTGAACTGAAATGATCCTTGTCTGCTAAAGTCACCTTCCACATATCATAAATTCCCTTGACTCACACTAACAATGTTCATAACAACACGTAGCTTCATTTCTCCAACATACTAAGCAACATCCTGACTCCTTCATATGTTGTATTTATATGCATCGTGTGCCTAGGTATTTCCTCCCCTCCTTGGGAAATTCACATCTTTACAAATCCATGATTTTTAGGGGATGTTAGTGGTCAAATTCCTAATTTTCCTCTTGTAAAAATCAACTGTGAGGAAACTCAAATTTGTTCCCCACTCATGGAGTCATGGTCAACTATTTTTAACCTGGCTATTCCATTTGTCTTCCAACATTTAATTTATAAAAAACTTTGTCTTTCACATGTGTCACAATCAAATAAGTTAGTTGGGAAAGTCAAATATTTTCCCAAAAGTCATAAATAATTAATTACAATAATCAAATTCCAAATTCGGTTTTTCAATAAATGGAAAATAATTTCCAATTCCAAATTTGCCAAAAACAGAAATTTATTCCCAAGTACACTTAGACTTTAATATTCAATTATTTTTGGGGATATTACAATACAATTTATTACATGGACACCAAAACACTAATACTATCCATAATATATGTATATCGTTTAACATACATCCTAATATATATATACCGTTACACATATGACTTTAGCATAAACGATATACCTATCGTTTAACATACAGACTATTATATGTTACAATAAAACTAAAACTATCCCCAACGATATACCTATCGTTTAACATATACACTAATATGTGGATATCATAACGTCGTATTCCCTTTGTATAGTGTAGCAAACATATAACATAATCCAAAATGTTAGTAACCCTTCCCAACTAGTGACATGGCTCAACAATAAATTGGATCAAAACCATTTTAATGGCAGATGACAGGTTGGGTCCTGTAGGAATTTACTCTTGGTTGTTCCATTTATGGGGATACCTATCTTGTACCCTCCAGACTTGACACTTACGCAATAATTCCCAACGTGGGCTCACCACCTCCTTGACTTCACATGGCACAACATAGGGTGTACCAACAACTATTGCTCCTCTTCACAAGGCCTTCGAGGTAACTGTTATTTTAATTTATTTCCCCTTAGTCTGTAACACACATTACCTCTGCATTGTACACAACCGAGGTTTTCATAGGGCTCAACTTTGTTGAGCGATGCCCTCTGTGCTAAAATACGACTGTTTGTTTCCATATGGCTCAGCTCTGTGAGTGATGGAGGGAGAGGCAACGCCCATATAAAGGTTCTTTTGTGTGCAAGGTAAGTGAACAATTATGTTTCTTATGTTCTTCATATCCCTTGAATGAAATCTTTGTTTCAGTGCAATGTAAAAATATAAGGGAGGTTTCATCGAAAGAGTTCTTTCTTTTTCTTTCTTTTATTGAAGATTTATAACGTATTACAGTCGTGCCTCAGTGATGCATTTTCCCTAGGATTTCCACAGTGTTTATGGTCCCTTGTATGTTAGAAGATATGCCTTGAGACTTAGCTCTCTTCCCAAATAGATCATGGCCTGAAAACGCTATTAACATTAAACACTTTGTTTTCCTTTCGCATTTTATTGTATTCACCATTGTAATACTGTTAAAATTACCCTCTCAGATTCATCTAAGATCCAAACCCTTGCTACGTTGGTTGGTTTTCATTAGACTTGTTTGTTTTTGAAAACTTTGTAGGAAAGTTTTGTATTTACCTTCTACACACACACACACACACACACACACACATATATATATATATCCTCAGTGGGAAATTTTGCAAATTACATTCTCGGTATATATGCAAAAATATTAATACTCTGTGGGAAGTTCCGTAATTTATACTCTATGTGAATATATAACACATTAACACTCTATGGGACATTTCATAATTTGTGCTATGTGTGTGTGTGTATACATTCTCGGTATATATGTAAAAATATTAATACTCTATGGGAAGTTCCGTAATTTATACTCGGTGTGAATATATAACACATTAACACTCTATGGGACATTTCATAATTTGTGCTATGTGTGTGTGTGTACACACACACACACAAACATATAGCAATAATATATATGGCAATATCAACCCTTTGTGGGAAATTCACAAATTACATTCTGTGTAAATACGTGGAAAATTAGTAGAACCTTGTTCGTTCGGAAAAACACATTGTTTGTATCCTTTGGACTGCAACAATTTTGTAACATCCCGCTCTGTTGCTCTGAGAAGACTTATTCTTTAAGGACACTTGCTCGCAAGTGATCTGGATTTTTATGATAATGAACCACTTAACCTTGATGATGATGTGTCCTAATTGATGACAGGATGTTTTACTATTGCTATATACAGAGGCTATTAACTCAGTTTCATTGAGTGTGCAGGGTTTCAGACCTTGAGGATGCAGAGGCATCAGTGGAACTCCCTTGGACTCCGGATTGAGTCAGGGAGTGGTCTATTTGAGTTGTTTCCATTTACAGTGATATTGTGTGGTTTTGATGATATGCTATTGATTTCATGATATGTTGTTGACA
>ML777977.1:267684-308229 GCA_009831015.1 Picea engelmannii
CCGTTAAATTTGACGTGAAAATTTTCGGCCGAATAATATTTCGGCCGAAAGTAATATTTGTTCGGCCGAAAAATTGCCGCTAGAAATTTTGGAGACCCGATTGTCACGAAAGTGTTACCCAGCTTCATGATTTTACCCTTGTGTATTATCCCATGGCCACTTTATCTCTCATCTGTTAGAGTTAAATAGTTTATGAAAGGGGTTTTCCTATTTCGACCACTCATAGGGTTGGAACCACATTTTTACACACTCTAACTTTCAAGTATGTATTGGATCCTTAATGTAATGTTAATTAATTTTAGTGACTCGTTTTGAACAATGCACATGTCACGTTTTATGTGCCTCTTATGAATACTTATTGATTTAATACTTTCCTCACTTTGATTGTTGCCCAAATTGGAAAATTTAACTATTTCTTTCGGGAAAAAATAAAAAGTATTCTCTATTTAGATGCTAACTTCACCACAATCGACTTCTTCCATTTACTAGTTCTCTACACAGGGATTTGAGAAATATTAATATGTTCTTCTTCTTTATTAATCAATTCATTGTCTATTTTAGTAATAATTGCTTACTACCATTTCTCTCTATTGTATAAGTAAAAATATTATGCATGAATATGTGAAATTAATGATGGGGCCCTTTTTTGTTTTATTAGGGTAACCATCAATTGATTTTGGGTCCACTCCTCCTCCTCCTAGATCGTGGAAAACTTTTCACACAAGAAAAAAAAGGGGATCTGAAACTTTGTCGAGGCTCAAGCTAAGTATTGTCCTCAACTTATTATTATTATTTGATTTCCATTAAAATTCTAGCATAGTATACTAAACCGTCATTTTTTTCTTTTCGAGGTTGTGAAAATCGAGGAAATTGGATAATTGAAACATCTGGCTTGAAAGGTATTCGAGTTGTGATCTATGCGTGCATTACTTCCGTTTATATATATATGTGTGTGTGTGTGTGTGTGTGTGTGTGTGTGTGTGTGTGTACTTCTTAGCACTCTATTTAAAATTAAAGAGGTTCTGGAGTCTTTGATTTTATGGTACTCCAACTGTAATATTTTGAACAAAGTTCATTTGAATATGAAAACTACTTTTGCAATACACTTGTAGTCTACTGAATCACTATCTTTTTGTGGTGATAGATAATATAAAGAATATATATGGACTATTATTCTTTTACCTATTATTTTCATGTTATCAACTTCATAAAAATACCATCTAAGTTTATTCCTTATTGCACCATATCTCTATAATGATTGTTATGTACATATTTGAACGAAAATTCAATATATATATATAATCCAATGGTTAGTAGGAACATAAAAAATAGTTCTACCATTTTTTTATGCCTGAGAACATGTCTATATATTTATTTAAGCATATATGTACCACCATATTTAATGGAAACCATGAACATAAAAATAGTCTGCTAATAAATATATATATATATATATGTATGTATGTATATTTAAATAAATATGTACCACCATCACATTTCAAATAAATAATGTAATTGGTATTATATAACTATGGAAAGCCATCATATTCCTAACAAATAATAATCCTAAACATAAAAGTTACAAGGAATGAAATCCAATATATATATCTGAAACCTGATGCTGGAATACAAATGGAACAACCATGTTCCACCCAATCGTAGAACAAAACAACCAAGTTCACTTGTCCTGTTCACCCCCTAGCCTGACCATGAGTCCATAAGGGCAAACTGAATGATCCTCCTTAATTATAGTCACTGTCCACAGATCATAAAATCCTTTGCCTCCTACTAACAGTGCTCATAACAGCAAATAACTTTCTTTTTCCAACATACTCGATAGTGTCTTGCCTCCTCCATATGTTGTTTTTATATGCTTCCTTGTGCCGAGATCTTTCCTTCCCTCCTCAGGAAATTCATAGATTTACAAATCCATGATTTTTAGGGGTTGCTAGTGGTCAAATTCAACATTTTCCAGTTGTATAAATTAGCCTTGAGGTAACTCAAACCTATTCTCCACTCATGGAGTCATGGTCAACTATTTTTAACTTGATTGTTCCATTTGTCTTCCAACATTTAATTTATTAAAATTTTGTCTTTCTCATGTGTCAAGATAAAAGAGGTTAGTTGGGAAAGTCAAATATTTGTCCAATAGTCATCACATAATTAATTACGACAATAAAAATTCCAAATTCGGATTTTCCATAAATGGATAATAATTTCCAATTCTGAATTTTCCAAAAACAGAAATTTATTTCCAGGTTCACTTAGAATTTAATATTCTAATATTTGAGGATATTACAGTTGCATTGATCTTATGCATTCTTCTTCCAATGTCTCAAATTGTTGAGGCCTCTTGAATATTATGGACAAAAGTTCTTATTGATTGGTTTAAGCATGGACAATTTCTCTGCAGGTGGGGTTCTCCACACTCCCACCACTTCAATGGTTCTATAGGGATGTACCTTACTTTCTTGAATCCCATATTAACTAGTTTATTTCCCCTTTGAGTATTTTGTGTATTAGAGTGATAGTCATTCCTTTGAAATCCCTTTTCCATGTTACAAAAAAGGGTTGGCTGGAAACCTTTCTTACGTTGATTTATTTTATTCTATATCTTGTCTTTCCATGCCTTGGGAATTTCATATCTTTGTCTGTACTATTCATAGCACATTCGAGCCTTCCAAAACTCTTCATTTAAATAATTAGGATTATAAAATTCAATGATGTATTTGTAACACCATGGTAGACATCTTCAGAACCTTTGTATCTTTACCTTATCTTCTTTGATGTATGGCACAGACCTCAATAGATATAGGAATTTATTTATTAAATCCTCCATAGCCATTTGTCCTAATCTCAATTCATAAAATTCTTTAGTTTTCCTTTCCTAATAACTTTCTGATAAGTACTGCTTCTTGCAATAGTTTTTGAATTCTCACCATTCCATTCTTTTTTCTTTCAATCCCTTGGCTAATTTCAGTTTTTTCCACCAGATATTAGATTTTCCTTTGAAGTTATACATGGCCATTCTAACCTTCGTATTACTAGAGTGATTATAAATCTGAAAGTATTTTTTAATGTCTAACAACCAGGCTTCATCTTCCTCATGAGTCTTAGACCTTCCAATGAAGGTGGAGGGTTTTATATTTTTGAACTCACCATCTAGATGGTCCAGTTGTTTTCGTTTCCTTCCTGTAGATGTTTTTTTTTTTTTCATGACTAGAGTTCTTAGAGGACCTTTTGCTGACCTCTTATTATTTTTCATTGTCTTTTGTAGTCTTCTTTGTTACTATACTAAGTAGCAACATTTCATTTATTTCCTGCTAGTCTTTGTGATATCCTCAAATTATTAGAAATTAAATTCCAAGTCGAATTTAGAAACAAATTTCCATTTATGGAAAATACAAATTTAGAAATTTATTTCCATTTATGGAAAACACAAATTTAGAATTTTGGATTATGTAATTATTATTTTATGACTATTGGGAAAAGGTTTGACTTTCTCAACTATCATATTTTATTGGACACATGTATGAGAGAAACTTTTTAATAAATTAAATGTGGGAAGATAAATGGAACAACTAGGTTAAAAAAAGTTGACTATGACTCCATGACTGGGAAACATATTTGAGTTAACTCAAAGCTAATTTTTACTAGTGGCAGAAGTTGAAATTTTCCACTAGAAACACCTAAAAATCAACGATTTGTAAAGATGTGAATTTCCCAAGGAGGGAAAAGAATGGAAAGACCTAGGCACAAGACAAATAAAACATATGTAGGAGGCAGAACACTACTTAGTAGGTTGGGAAAATGGAAAATGGTTTTTATATTATGAACACATATGGTGTGAGGCAAAGAACTCTTATCTATTCAATGTGACAATAGTTAAGGAGTAGTACTCATTTCACCCTTCTGGAGTCATGGCGAGGGTAGGGAGTGATCAAGTGTAATATTCTCAAAAATAATTAATTATTAAAGTTTGTATGCAATTAGGAATAAATATTTTTTTTTTGCAAATTTATATTTGAAAATTTTTGTTATTTATGGAAAATCCAAATTTGGAATTTGATTATGTGTAATTAATTATTTTGACTATTGGGCAAAGATTTGATTTTCCAAACTAACTCTTTTATTGTGACACATGTAAAATAAAAATATTTTATATATTAATTGCTAGAGGTAAAATGGAACAACAAGGTTGAAAACAACTGGCCATGACTCCATGAGTGGGGAACAAACTTGAGTTACCTCAAGGATGAATTTTAAAATTGGCAAATGAGGAATTTGACCACTAGGAGCCCCTGAAAATCAGAGATTTGTAAATCTACAAAAATTCCCTAGGGAAAAAGACCTAGGCACAAGATGCTCATGATATACAACATATGGGGGAGGCAGGACACTGCATAGTATGTTGGATAAAAGATATTACTTCTTGTTATGAACATTGTTTAGTGTGAGGCAAGGGAATTTTTCGATCTGAAAGGAGGACTGTAGCAAAAGAGGATCATTTCAATTCACCCTCATGGACTCATGGTCAGGCTAGGGGGTGAACAGAGCAAGTAATTTGGTTGTTCTGTTCTACGGTTGGGTGGAACTTCACTATTCAATTTGTGTTGCATCTTCAATTTTATTCAAATAAGTACCTTTAATTATTTCTCGACATAATTATGTTGATTACAAATTATTTGAGGTGTGATGGGTTTATGTGATGTTAGTGCAAATTTGAATGAATGATTGGATTTATAAAAATCTATTGTCTATCATTGTTAGTAGAAGGATGAGTTCATGTGTTATGATTTATATCTAAAGCTTGACTATACATATACCTGTAGATATGCTCATCTATTTTATGAAAAGAGAATGCTAGAATGAATAGTTAGATTTTTGTGACTTATATATATATATATATATATATATATATATATATGATTGTATAAATACATGGAGTTGTACACAAATATATTGTATTCATTTACAATAGTCCTTCTTATATTAAATGAGGCCTATAAACAGATAATTTAAATGGTATAAAATACATGCTATATAAGTTGTACAATGCTTAACAACTTAATCAAATGGTTTCAGAAACTTGTTTGTTCAATATTAATAAAATCATAAATGATCTGTATAGCCATAAAATCTTGGTACAAACTATTACAACAGAGTACCCTAGGGTAAGGACCCGATACCACTAGTAAACAAAGCCTGAGGAGTTTTAATTTGAACGCCAAGATTTGGAACTCGAATACCTTTTCGAGCATGGAGATCCCCTTCATCTGTTTCCTTCGAAGTGGTTAATCCTGCAAGGGGAAAATAGACAAGTTTTTAGTAAAATGTGTTAAAATAACCAAAAGGAAATAAATATTCAAACTTAAGAAAATGATTAATACTTAGCTTATAGCTGGCATAGAATCAGTTTTCCCCACCGATGTTAAGTGACGATCCATCCACTGTGTAAAGGGGAGGAGTGGACCCAGGAACGGATGATGGATACCCTCGCAAAGAAGACAGAGCCCCATCATTAGTTTGTGTAACCGAAATATTTCTTTAATGCAAAGATAATAAAATCGTAAACTAAACAATGTAAATAAAATACATGAATTACATAACCAGAGCATAGTCAAACCCTACAGATGGTAAGTAATACCCTAGAATAAACTAGAGTTGAATTATCAAACCACGTAGAGGTAGGATAACTCACACAGATCACATATGTGTTTTTTCCAAAGGTAAATCGTGCTCTCAACTTTTTTATCAGAGCATTTGAACTTCATCTATAACCATAATAAATAAGATATATAAATTTGTAAACAAGAATATATTACGGTTTATGAATCATGCGGTGTGAAGAAGTTAGACAAGTCCAGTGACCAAGAAGTTTCAAAAATTCGCAAATATCATTAAAGGGAACATAGTACCTTGCATATATAGTTAACGGGAAATTCCAATTTATTTTCCCTCATAATATGAGTTCATCCACCATAATAAATCTTTGAAAGTTTAAGACATATATAGAACATAATTCAATGAATACTCTATTACCATATCCTTTCTATAAATCATTTACGAATGGGTGTCTTTAAAATATACTAAGATCTAAATTAATCTGGGGTAAACACACGCCTCTCTGACCGAGGGTCATTAGTGCATGGGATACATATGCCCATGCTACTTGAAAACACAAAGATTAATACACACAACAGTAAGACAAGAAACAATCATCTTTACAACATTTCACTAAGGGAATTTTATAGAGAAAAGGTTAAAGATTACCCATTGGATGGTTTTGGAGAAACCCAGATGGTAACACACGATGCGTGGGATCCTACATCTAATTTGTGCATAGGATGCGAGAAAGGAGGACATCCTGTTTAGCTAACTGAGTATTAAAACACATAAGACTTTGACGATTGTCTTAAATCAAGAGAATATGAAACTAATGGCTCGTGTCCAAGAGACCTCATAGGGTTTTTACTTTATGCATGTACTTTAAGTCACGCTAAGAAGGGTTGAGACACACTGGTGAGTAAGGTGAAGACACAACATGTGAAACAAAAAAGGGAACTACACAAGTTAAGTTGTATTCTTACTCGCAAATACCTTAGTCATCTTAAGAATGACACTAGACAATTACTAATTAGATTTACAGAATACAGAAGGTAGGATACCTCTCACAGGATGAGGCCGAAGATTTATGGGTAACTCCATAAAGAAAAACAAAAAAAAAACCTTAATATTGAATATTGGCTTAGTGTTATATCATTGCGTACGGGTGGAGGTGGATTGATATGGAAAGACAACTAGAAAAAAATGAAAATATATCACATAGCCAAACTGGGTGTATGCCTAAGTTACAGAATGTGAGGATTACCTTTTTGTGTGTAGTAGGGGCAC
This sequence comes from Picea engelmannii, assembly GCA_009831015.1. Taxonomy (NCBI): domain Eukaryota; kingdom Viridiplantae; phylum Streptophyta; class Pinopsida; order Pinales; family Pinaceae; genus Picea; species Picea engelmannii. Next base: position 274,579 of record ML777977.1, read on the forward strand.
CGGATCCACCTGAATTCTCTCCCATCCTTTTATTATTCAGGACTAGGTTGTCCATTCTCATGGGCCAGTAACAGAGAAATGAAAAATGTGCAGAGAAAAAACCCTCAACATGCCTAGAGTGAAGTGTTACAATGAGTTACCTCTGGCCTTGTCAGAGGAGTATAGTGAGGGATATGTAATAGTACATCGCCATGTGAAACGATGGAGGTGGCCAAATTGGGTTGGACATGGTGGTCAAGCGGAAGATCCAGGGAGGTACCTTTGCAAGTAGCCATAAACGGTTTAGACAGGGTTTTAATCAATGACTCACAATTTATTTATTTTGACTTCATACCGATTTATTACATAGTTGTGATGCCAATCAGTGAGGGTCCCAACTTTACTTTTAGTCATGCCCATCTATTGTTAGTTAAGAGTTTTACCCTTCTAGTTCCAACTTTTTATCGAACTCAGAATTGGTGACTGGTATCATTAGGGCTTCACAGGGCTTCACAACGATACCAACCATTAACCATATGGTTAGTCCTGTTGTAATAGTGGTTGGAACATTAAACATAGACACATTACAATGGATTAATTATCGCAATATACAATCCTAATAAGTAAACCATCCCTTTGATGGAAATTTGTGATGTTATGATAAGGGAACACCTATGTTATGGATTGAATTATGCAGAGGATTTCTATAGTGTATAAGGTAATGTATTAGCATAAAGATGGTGGAAATACTAGTTTTGGATTATACTAGTTTAAGTATTATGCTCTTATACATTCACCTTGGAGAAGGAATGATGTTCACTTATAGTGATATAGGTGAGTGCGTTTGTTAATGGGTAAACTTCAATGTCCATGGGTATACTAGGCGACAGTCAAGTTACCCCTTAATTGTCACACAATATGATTGTATATAATATAGAGTAATTTTAGAGATAAATTCATTTCTACATGACATTATAGTTGTATCAAGAAAAGATAAGCGTAATCTTTTTGAAAGTCAATAGTAATGGCAAGGATACCCTACATATATATTAAAGTTATGATTTGAAATAGCTTCTGAATATGAAAAGAGGTTTAATGCCCCTAATTTTTTTTATTTTTTTTTTTGTAAATTTGGGGTACATTACATATGGTATCAGAGAAAAAGGTTACAACACTTGGACCTCAGAGCAGGGCCAAAAGTAGCTTACTACATTTTATCTTGTTAAAAGAAAAATAACAAAAACGCTTACTATTAGAAACATAAAAATTTTGTTTTGTTGTGATAATGGAAACAAAGAATGAAAAGGAGATCAGACTTGAGGAGAATCATGATCATGTACCTCCTAAATAACCTGGACAAAACAATGAAGGAAGTTCAACCACCTAGGTTTTGGAAACAATGCGGAACCTTATCGTGGAACTGCAAGTTTTCAAGGAAGATAATGAGAAACTGAAAAAGGCACATAAAGACCAATAGAAAAGAAATGAAGTCTTGTTGCGCAACATCATAACAAAGAATATCCCAAAAGACAACGAAAAGGAAGAATAGGTTAGCAAAAGAGCCTCCAAAAATTCTGGACCAAAAGAAGAAAATGAAAACAATTCTTCTGAGAACACACCGACAACAGAAAATACAACAACCATAGGAAGGAAAAGAAAACAGGTGGACCACCTGGAAGGTGAGTTCAAGAAGATCAAACCATTTAACTTTGAAAGAGAATCTAGGACAGGGGACGAAGTTGAAGCATGGTTACTGGATATAAAAAAGTATTTCCAGATTTATAATTATTCTAGTAACATGAAAGTCATAATGGCCATTTATAATCTGAAGGGGAAAGTGAGTATCTGGTGGTAGGACATGAAATTGGCCAAGGGTTTAAAAGAGAGACAGTTGGAATGGTCATATTTCAAGAAATACTTCAAGAAACAATATTTATCATAAATTTATTATGAAAGAAAGGCCAAAGAATTTTATGAGCTAAGACTTGGACAAATGACTATGGACGACCTAATAAACAAATTTATTGAATTATTAATATTTGTACCATACATTAGGGAAGAAAAAGTAAAAATTCAGCAATTCCTAAGCTGCCTACCACAGTCCTATAAGGACATAATTGAATTCTAAAATTTCAAGACCTTAAGTAAAGTTTTTAGAAAGGCTCGTATGTGCTATGATCAATATAAACAACGCTCTGAAATTCCCAAGGCTTGGAAGGATAAGAAACAGGACAAAATGGATCAGCAAAAGAAATGCTTCCAACCAGCCCCTTTCCGGAATATGGAAAAGAACTCCCAAAGAAAATATTCTCATTCTAACAACCAGAATACCCAAGGGAGAGGAAGACCAGTTAACCTAGGAACCAATAAATTTGGGGACAGCCCCATGGAACTGTTAAAATGCTAGGAGTGTGGAGAACCTTACATAAGGAGAAAATGACCACATTTAACTTCCGCATCAAGGACCACGGTTCATAGCCTGCAAGAGGCCTCTACAGTGGGAGATGTGGGAAAAATCGTACACAGAATTAATGAAGTTGTGGATGGCTGACAAGTTGATCATTAATCCACTATAGTGGAGATTGAAGGTAAAGTGAATAATAATCGTATTTCTATTTTAATTGACCAAGGAGCTACGCTGAGTTATGTTACTCCCCATTTAGTTGATTCAAACAAGCTTAAGAAAGTAAAGAATTCTAAATCCTAGTTAGTGCAACTAGCAACGAGGACTAAGAGAAAAGTAACAGATTTCATTTCTGAATGTGAACTCAGTTTAGATGGCCAAAATACAAAGTTAAATGTGAATATTTTACCTTTGGGATCTTACAATATAATCATTGGAATGGAATGGTTAGAGAAACATAAAGTAATTTTGGATTTCTATGAAAAATCACTTACTTACAGAAACGAAAACAACATAGTTAGGACAGTTCAAGGCATCAGAAAACCAATCTCAATTAGGTAGATTTCAGCCATGCAATTTAATAAATGCATGAATAAAGGTTGTCAAATTTATGCTAGTCAAGTGACAAATCTATTAGGAAAAGAAAATAAACCCAATCTAGAAGACTTTACCATCTTACATGAGTTTATAGATCGTTTTGTGGACGAAATACCAAAGCTTCCTCCAAGAAGAGAGATATATTTATCTATCGATCTAGTTCCTCGATCAACCCCGATATATAATCCACCCTATAAGATGAGTTTACCCGAATTGACAGAGCTGAAAATTCAACTACAAGAACTGTTGGACAAGGAATACATCAGACCTAGTGTCTCTCCTTGGGGAGCACCAATCCTTTTCATTAAAAAGAAAGATGAGACTTTAAAATTATGTATTGATTATCGATGGTTAAACAAGATGACTATTAAGAACAAGTATACTCTACCAAGAATTAACGACCTGTTTGACCAAGTGGGAGGAGACAAGATTTTCTCCAAGTTAGATTTAAGATCTAGTTATCACCGGGTCAAAATAAAGGATAAAGATATAAGTAAAACAACTTTTACAATAAGATATGGACATTATGAGTTTGTTGTTATCCCGTTTGGTCTTAATAACACACTAGCAACATTTATATGTTTAATGAATACCATATTCAGTCAATACTTCGATATATTTGTTTTGGTATTTATTGACGACATTTTAGTTTATTCGAAAACAACAGAAGAACACGAAGAACATCTAAAGATAGTATTGCATACCTTAAGGAAACACAAGTTGTATGAAAAATTTAACAAATGTGACTTTTACCAAAAGAGAATACAATACCTAGGACATGTAATATATGAAGAAGGTATTGCAGTTGACCGAGAGAAGATAATAGCCATCATGGAATGGCCTATCCCTAAGGATGTGGCAGACATCCAGTAATTTATGGGAATTACCAATTATTACCGCAAATTCATCGAGGGGTTCTCTAAGATTGCATACCCAATCACATCCCTATAGAAAAAGGGGAAAAAATTTATTTGGTCATAGAAATGCGAGAATAGTTTTAATAAGTTAAAAAATTTGTTAACTACCGCACCAATTTTAAGGGTAGAAAACCCTGATAAAGACTTTACAATTTGCGTGGATGGAAACAAAGAAGGCTTGGGAAGTGTCCTAAATCAAGAAGGGTGTAATATACCCACAAAAAAAATATTATTGAAGTCTGAATACACTTAGGAATTTATTTTTGTTTTTGGCAAATTCAAATTTGAAAAATTATTGTCATTTATGGCAATTATGAATTTGGAATTTAGTTCATTGTAATTTATTATTATGATTGTTGGGAAAAGATTTGATTTGCCCAACCAACTCTTTGAATATGACACTTGTAAGAAGGAAATATTTGTATATTTATGGCTGACAGACAAATGGAATAGCCAGGTTGAAATCAAGTAACCATGACTCGATGAGTGGGGAACATGTTGGAACTACCTCAGGGCTTAGTTTTACAAGTGGAAAATCAGAGATTTGGCCATTGGCAACCCCTAAAAATCAGGGATTTGTAAAGATGCAAACATTCCCAATGGAGAAAAAGACCTACACACAATATGCTTTTGGATATATAGCATATGGGAGGAGGCAGGACGTTGTCGAGTATGCTGGGGAAAAAGGACATCTCATGTTTTTATGAGCACTATTTTTATGAGTGTGAGGCAAGGAGAATTTATGAATCTGGAAGAGTAATATAGTGAAAGAAGAGATTCAGGTTCACCCTCATGGATTCTTTGTCAGGCTAGGGGGTGAACGGAGCAAGTAGATTGGATGTTTTGTTCTATGGTTGGGGATAACTTGGCTGTCCATTTTTTGTCCCAACACTTTGTTCAGATATGTACTCCTATATATTGTTTTTGTGGAACTGTTTTGTTAGATAATGGCTGGAATGAAACAAATTATAGAATAAGTTTCTGTTACAGTTTGAATTTATAATTGAGTAGAACTAAGAAAACTACTGTGTGTGTGTGATAGTTGTTGGTGAATGTGTAGAATTTTACTATTCAAATGATGTATCCTATGAACTCCGTAATAGGAAAAAAATTTCAATTAGATTTTACTGTTGATATTAGAAATATTTGGCATAAGTATGAATATAGATTCAAGTATAAACATGCTTAAAATTATTTCAAATTGCTACAAGTTGACTATTCTTAAGTATAGATCTATAGGAAATATCGGTGTATGCATCTATAGGTTACCGAACAAAAGTATTATCATGATAAGTGGAATCTATAGCATATCTGTAGTTATATCTGCATGTATAGATATTCGCTTGAAGAACATTTAAATTGTACATTTACCAAACAAATTTGTGAGTGAATATCATAATCAAAATACATATATGTATATATGTTTCTACCATACAGATTATCTGTGCTATATGAATATCTAATACACAAAAAATAATTATTGACTATTACAGATATTTTCCATTAAATCTAACTATATTAAATGTAGCAAAAGGTTACAGCAATTCTCCTTTTAACAATCCGAGAAGCAGATATCCAGTGACATAAATACTTAAAGAAAAACACATTCTACCTTTTACGGAGTCGACACAATTCTTAAATGAGTCTTTAAACTCTATATAGTATATGCAACCATAACTATTAAATAGTGAAATTCATATTCAATACGGGGTTTCCCCCTCTGTCTTTCCTTAGGGATTGAAGTTACAAGTAACCAGCTTTCACTAGCAGCCTGGTATAAAGCTAACACAACAATGGTTTCCTAGGGTGCAGTGTCCTCGTTTCCCCAAGCCACTGAGTGTTTAAGTCCTGCAAGGGATTACCAATAATATTAGTAACATAGTGAATATTAGTAACAAAGTTCTGCAACAAACAAAAAAAATTTAATGCCGAAGCTAGGATAATGTTCACGATGAATTCACGAAAATTAAACATTTCAGATTTAATACACGAGTGAACACTTAGCTTAAGGATCGAAGCGAGTAATTCTCCCATTCGCATCATTGAGAAAACTATCCATAGACCTATGGAGAGGAGTGTATCTTAAAACGACTAATGGGTACCCTCACAATGGAAACAGGGGTCCCATCATTAGTCATGTAACCGAACAAAAGTAAATCAATAGCTTAGAAGATAACAAACATATAGCACATTATTAAACATGTAAGCTACAATGCATAACCAGAACAATAAGGACCTACGCAGTATAAAGTATTCCCATAGAAGCGTATTTCCAATTCGGAAATTCTAGACAAAGTCATGAGGCACCATTCCCTTAATTACCCAAACTTATATTGACGATAAAGAAAAATGCAGTTAAGAGTAGAGTTCAAGATATTTAAATCTGCCTTTTCATTTCGTTGAGGAAGTAGAACATTTACGAAACATCTAAGATTTGATAAAGATATGAAAGAGTTTCAATAGTATAACGAGTTTCAATAGTATAACGCATGTCGCATAGAGGCATCATTTCCCAGCCTAGAACTTCAGATAGGGTTACGGGATTTCGATATCATAACTCTTAATTTACGAATTGATGATAAGGAACATGAAGAAAAGAACCAAGCCTTAAAACGAAGCCCGAAATACATTTTTTAACCTACTAATTTTAACCACAAATTTTCAAGAACATTGAATTTAAGGGTGAATTCTATACCGGAATGTAATTTCTAGAAACTAAATTAATAACATAAAGAGAAGTCTTACGACCTTTACTTTGTTGTATAAATTATATGAGAAGTGAACAGGAGGATACCCCAGACAGGTTACTACTTGGGCACATTTTGGGAAAGGAATCTCGTTACAAACAGAGGGACTCTTTCATTTATAACTTTATCGTGGACTTACCACAAAATGAATCCCAGTAAGTCCAGGGAGACATTTTATCAACTTTAAGAACCGAAGGTTCGAGTGATTCATGCCATCCTCACCTGCTTATGAATACAAGAGATATACATAGGAAATTACATAGAAATTAATGACATGCATTTACACATACAGGACACCACCAGTGGGTTTAAAGATCATTATATAAAAAAAAATGCGTGAAATTTTTAACCATGGGACTTTAGCGATATGCATGTCACGTATAACTCAAGTCAAACAAAGATTTAAATAGCCTAGGGAGGAGTAAGGTCACAATATACATTCTAGTAAAAAAAAAAAACTGTAAACGTCTCTACCAGGCATTTCTTGAATCCTGAAAACTAAACCACCTGTGTAAAAAATGTATACAATCCCCAACGAAAAATCCTAAGTAATGGGTGGTTTCCCTCATGGAAGGATACAGGGTCGAACCACCAGGAGTGGGAAACACATATTTCACACAGGGCATGGATGGAAATACAGTTAGAGTTAAAGAACAACGAAGGAAAGAATCTTAACCAAAAACCGTAAAGGATAGTAGTTACAGAGACATCACCACTACGATTAAACCTTGTGAAAAATTATCACTACGCTACAGATAGCTTAAGAATAAATTCTTTTGTGGACTTACCAGGAGGTCATGTAGCCTTTCCTGCTTTACGCCGAGTAAGGATCTCTGTGTCGCTGGTATTCCTCACCGAAGAAAGTCATAGGATTAGCACTAAGGTGTCACACAGAAGACTCAGAGCAAAAGGAGAGTGTAAAAATAGTCATAGAAACCCTTCAGTGTGTAGAGTAATTAGTGGTAGATACGAAGACTGTACCTGGCCATGTGAAAGGATGGAGGTGGCACGGTTGTATTGGACATGGGGCCTAGTGACAGCTTCAGGGATTACTCCTGCAAGTAGTCATTAATAGGATCAGATAGAGTTTTTAATCCGCATCTGACAAACCCGTCATCGACATTTATACCAAATTTATTTCAGAGAAAGAGGAAAGTTAAGTTAAGGCATGACTAATGTCCGACCATCTGTTTTGATCACCTTGATGAGCCCATAATGAATAATGGTTATCGTTGGACATAGTAACGATGCCAGCTGTAACAAGTTCTTTAGTTTTTGTGGTGATAGAGGACGGGGTGTAACCATAGACAGTTCACCACCAAGTCTATTACTTAAGAAGTTAGCATAAAGCCACCTTTATTTTAAGTCTGTGATTATGCATTGAACTCCAATTCATCTAGTCCCTAATATTAAGTATGCAATCTATGCCTTAAAATCAATTTTGTATAGACTCTATATGATATGAACAATGTCTATGCATAGGGATTATTGTCATTCGAGTGGGGTTTTCTTTTGTACTCTAATGTTAATGTTTATGCATAGAAAAGGGTAAAATGTTAAGGGTCCTTTATATATGTGTGTGTCATGAAAGGATTATAATGCTAGTGGGATTTAATGTACATAAATGTTAATGTTTACATATGGAGATAATATAACATTAGTCGGGTTTTATTAAATCTTTAGGTTGATATTAGATTTGTAGTAAGCTGAGAGGCAAGGGTATAGCAAAGTTACCCTTGACTGTATACTATTACTGTGAAGTATAAATGAACTCAGAGATAAAATCTATTATTATGGCAGTTAATTGTATCAACAACTGGAAAACATAAACCTTATGAAAGTTAATAGTGATGATAACTATCTACTTAGAATAACAGTAGGTCTTTCGAAATAAGTTGTTTGAAGAGAAAGGAGATTTAATGTCCTTAAGAAAAATAAAATTATTTGGTAAATTTAGGGAACATTACATATGGTATCAGAGCCAAGTTACAACACTTGGACCTTAAACGGGGCCAAAAATGTTTTCTTAGCACATGTTTTTTGCTTAATGAAAAACTAACAAAACATTTACTGTTACAAACATAAAAAAATTATTTTTGTTGTGATAATGGCAACACGGAATGAAGAGGAAATCAGACTTGAAGAGAATCCCGAGCAAGGACCTACTAGAGAGCCTAAACAGAACAGTGAACGAAGTTCTGCCACCCAGGTTCTAAAAACCATGAGAAACCTGATCGTAGAGCTGCAAGTTTTCAAAAAAGATATTGAAAAACTTAAAAAGGCACAACAAGAACAACAAGAAATAAATGAAGTGTTGTTGCATAGCATAGTAACAAAGAATATCCCAAAGACAATAATGAAGAAAAAGAGGTCAGCAAAAGAGCCTCCAAAAATTTTGGTCTTGAAGCAGAAAAAGGGGACAGCTCTTCCGAAGGCACACCATCAGCAGAAGATAAAACAACTACAGGAAGAAAGAGGAAACAATGGACCACCTGGAAGGAGAGTGTAAGAAAATCAAACCGTCCACCTTTGACAAGGAATCCAAGATAGCGGAGGAGGTTGAAGCATGGTTATTAGAAATAAAAAAATATTTCCACATCTACAACTTTTCCAGCAACATGAAGGTCAGAATGACCATCTATAACCTTAAAGGAAAGGAAAGTATATGGTGGTAGGACCTGAAGTTGGCCAAGGGCCTAAAGGAAAAACAAATGGAGTGGTCAAATTTCAAGAAATACTTTAAGAAACAATATTTTTCTGAAAGTTACTACGAAAGAAATACCAAAAAGTTTTATGTACTACAACTTAGTCAAATGACTCTGAATGACCTAATAAACAAACTCATGAAATTATTAAGGTTAGTGCCTTATATCCGGGAAGACAAAGTAAAAATCCAGTGGTTCCTAATTCACTTACCACAATCCTATAAGGACAAGATTGAATTCGACAACCCCAATACCTTAAGTGAAGATTTTAGGAAGGCGCGAATGTGTTACAACGAATAGAAACAACAGTTTGAATTTCTCGAGGCTTGGAAATACAAGAAACAAGACAAAATGAACTAGCGTAAGAACGGATATCAACTAGCCCCTTTATGGAATGCAAAAAATTGCTTTCGAGGGAAAGAATTTCACTCCAATAACCAGAACACCCAAGGAGGAGGTAAATCAGTTAATATGGGAACCAAGAAGTTTGGGGACAGCCCCAGAGAACTGTTAAAATGTTGGGAATGTGGAGAAACTCATTGAATCAAGAATTATCCACATCTAACTTCTACAACAAGGACCATAGTTCACAAACTGCAAGAGGCCTCTACAATCAAAGAAGTGGGCAGAAGCGTACACAGGATTAACAGAGTCGTGGATGGCCGACAAGATGACCACCAGTCCACTACAGTGGAAGTTGAAGGTAAAGTTAACAATAATCATGTTTTTGTTTTAATTGATCCACGAGTTACTTTGAGTTATGTTTCTCCTAGTGTAGTGGATTCAAATAAACTTAAGAAAATAAGACATGCAAAATCTTGGCTAGTACAACTAGCAACAGGAACAAAAAGAAAAGTAACCAATTTCATTTCTGACTATGAGTTCAGTTTAGGTGGTAAAAACACAAAGATAAATCTGAATATTCTACCATTAGGGTCTTATGATATAATTACTGGAATGGACTGGTTAGAGAGGCATAAAGAAGTTTTCGAATGTTATGAAAAATCACTCACTTACATAGATGAAAACAACACTATTAGGACAATACAAGGCATATGGAAACCAGTCTCAATTAGGAAGATTTCAACAATGCAATTTAAGAAGCACATGAGAAAAGGTTGTCAGATTTATGCTATCCAGGTGACAAATCTATTGGAAAAATAAAATAAACCTATCCTAGAATATGTTTTCATCCTACATGATTTTAGAGATTTGTTTGTTGACAAAATACTTGAACTTCCCCCAAGAAAAGAGATAGACTTCTCTATCGATCTGCTTCCTGGTTCAGCTTATATATCTAAGGTGCCTTATCGAATGATTTTACCCAAATTAACAGAGTTAAAGATTCAACTACAAGAACTGTTGGACAAGGAATACATCAGGCCAAGTGTCTCTCCATGGGGAGCACCAGTCCTTTTTGTTAAAAATAAAAATGGAGCTCTAATATTATGCATTGATTACAGATAGTTAAACAAAATGATTATTAAGAACAAATGCCCTTATTTGTATATATCTGTAATATTCCACCAATTGTAATTTTTGAAATCAGGCTTCCTTCCGCATAGAGTTCATGTCTAACACATTAACTAGATGATAGGTACATAGAAATTAGAGTTACAATGGAACTCTAAGGGTTGTTATGACATCTGAGAAATGAACGTCTCATGTGCCATATACATCTAGTATAGCAAAGGAGCCATGTATGAACTTATACCTAACCATGATAACCCTACTCAAATAGTATCACATATTAGCATTGAATAGGTTTCTAAGTTGTGTTAATCGTGTTCATGTCTATCTGTACATTGCATCTACCACTGGATATGTCATTTAAACCAGGTTTGTTTCATATTGGGTTCTTGGGCAGTCACGCCCAATGTGAGTTGACCATATCCATTCATTCAAATGGATAATGTACCATGGATTATTGTCCCACCATTACTCCTTGTTTTGCAACCTGTGTGAGGCTATTCCTCTCATTGATTACATGGTTTCACGAAAAACCCTCCTCTCCTCTATGAGCATTTTCCCTCTGCACAACCCCCAGTGGATTCACTCTTTATGTCTGGTAGCTTGGAGATAATACCTTTGACCCTAGTAAATGATCTTGGAAACAAAAAACCAGTTGGGTCCTCTCTATGCAAGGTAATTCTCGAACATTTGTTTATTATATTTTTTGAACTCTCATTGGTAAAACTAGTATGGAATGGTTGGTGTTTATCTAAACTTGTTATCTCTCCTCCATAGCCTTGCTCCCAATTCCTGCTATGGCTCGAAAGATTCAATGTCCCTTTTTTTGTTAAGCCCTAATATTGGATCATTACCCCTTAATTGGGGCATATTATATTAGTAATGCTATTTTATTTATGTCATCTTTAGGCCATTGGTTGTAATTATACATCCTAGTCTCCTATATATACCAAGGAGACATTTTCATTTTGAATCATCTTGTACTTGAACATTTAAGTGGGGTAAATGGAGGTTTCCCCCTCGAAGAAGCTTATTATCTGAAATGATCTCTTTTTCAAGGCATTGAGTACTTTTTCTAAGGATTTTCTATGCTATTTTGATATTTGGTTCTTAACATATAGTATGAGAGCTCAAGGTCTTAGGGTTTCGCTGCTACATCTGAGAGACCTTGGAATTTTCACTATAATTTTTTCTCTACAATGTTTCAGAAGGAACGAATTGGAGGATATTTAGTAGATGGATCAAGGTACATTGGGTTCAAAATTCATCTCTTGAGGCCTTATACTTTTGGAGATACATCCTGTACAATATAGGGTTATGGAATCATTCTGAACTGAGTCATTATAGAATTTTTGCTATAAACAATTTTCTGTAACGTTTTAGACCTTGAACTCTAGAGGCTATTTACACCAATTAGTAAGGTATTTTTGGTAAATATTTCAGCTTTTGGGTAATTTTAAATTTGTAGATACACCCTGTGTAAGATAGGGTATCTGACTAGTCCTATTGACTAGTGTCAAGAAGGTGTTCTACGTAAAACAATCAGAAATTCTTCCTAGAGTATCCTAATTGTGTGGGACTGGTTTCATTTGATCGTGGACAGTCTATAGTATTTTTGGTGCGAGTTTCAGAATTTTATATCAATTATGTTGTGCAGGGCACACTACACAAGTGAGATCTCCTCGAAAGGCCAAAAATAGGCAAGTTGTGGGGAAGTTACCATATATTCCACTTGGCACATCCAATTTTGATTAGACCTGTGGCATTGCAGAGAAGAAATATTAGAGAACTACATAAAATAAAGTTTCATACCCATAAGGTCTGAAACTTGGAAGATACAATAGAAGAAATATTGTCTAGCAGAACCACCTCAAAATCAAGGTTCAAAAGTGATACTTGGCCAACATGCCACTGAAAAAGGGAACTTTTACACCAAATAAGCCTCCAGAAAATCCTACTTGGACTCTTGATGAAGGTGAAGAAATGCGTAGGGGCATAAATGAACTACAAAAGAAGATGGATCCAATGGAAGCTAAGTTGGATACTAAGATGGATGGTTTAAAAGGGGAGATCATGGAAGTATTGAAAAATTTTGTAACAAAGAAGACACCTGAAAGTGAAAATGCATCCCATGAAATTCATGATGAGGACACAAGGAAGGGGAATCAAGAATGGAGAAACTCCAACTTTGGTTTGAAGACCAACCACATTCCTAAGATTGCTATGAAGAAGTTTGATGGCAAGGACCCAATCACATGGATACTTCAGATGGAGCAATTCTTTGATCTACATAATGTGCCACATACACAAAAGGTATGAATTGCTTCTTTATATTTAGAACCTAATCAATTTGTATGGTATCGATATATTTGTTCTCGCAAATCACTCGTCACTTGGATAATTTTCATGGAAGAAATGATAGCACACTATGAGGATACAAGGAGCAATATCTTCTTTAGCCAATTGATAAATCTCAAGCAAAAGGGTTTAGTTATCGAGCACATTGAAAACTTCGAATGATTGAATATAAAGGTAACCGATATTCTAGATGATCACTTGATTGATGTATTCATAGGAACTTTAAAGGATAACATTAAACATGAGGTTCTCCTTTAGGAACCCAAATCATTGGAGAATGCATTCAAGATGGCAAGAAATTTTGAAAGTAAAAATATGGCTATGGCTACTAGAAGGACCAATCCTAAGATCTATACAGAGAACAATGCTCCTTCTTATAAAACACCTCAACCTACAAGGTTGACACCTCAACAATTGGAGGAAAGAAAAGAAAAAGGTTTATTCTTTAATTGTGACAACAAGTACAGTAAGGGACATAAGTGTGGTGAGAAGAAAATATTCTACATAGATCGTGAAGAGGAAGAAGAACAAGAACAAGAACCATCTCCAAATGAAAATGTAGAAGCAATTTTGTCTTAAGAGTTGACTCCCATGATATCGTGTAATGCATTGGCTGGAATTAGCACTCCTCAAACCCTCAATATCGAAGGATACATCAAAAATAAAAAGGTAATAGTCCTAATTGATTCTGGTAGTACTCATAATTTCATTCACTATAAATTAGCCAAAGATCTCAATTGCTTTGTATATCCAGCGCCAGAGTTTCAAGTAATGATTTCATATGGAGGAACTATCAATTGCTCAGGAAAATGCAATAAGATCAATCTTACTATGGGGGAATATTTAATGAATAGTCCAATGATTTCTATACCCATGGGTGGTGCAGATGTTGTACTAGGAATCCAATGGTTACAATCATTAGGAACAATAGCTTTTAATTTTCAAGAGCTTTTCATGAAATTTTCATTGGAAGGAAAATAAATTGAGTTAAGAGGTATCAGATAGAAACCCGGTAAGGTGATAAGCTCTAATGGCATGAAAAAATTATTGAAAAAGGGGCATCAAGGCATTATTGCACAACTATGCTCACTAGATGTTCAAACATCTAACCCATCTATTCCTCAAGATCTCCAAAGGATCATTGATAAGCATTCCAAAGTATTTGAAGATATTCCCCAAGGTCTTCCACCCACTGGAAATCATGATCATGAAATTCACCTAATTCCTTGGAGTGTTCCTCCTAACATCAGGCCATACAGATACCCTTACGCCCAGAAGAGTGAAATTGAGCGCATGGTTGAAGAAATGTTAGAAGCTGGCATTATTAGATATAGCCAAAGTTCTTACTCTGCACCAGTGGTAATGGTATTCAAGAAAGATAGATCATGGCATATGTGTCTAGATTATAGAGAGCTCAACAAGATCACTATTAAAGATAAGTTTCCCATTCCCGTCATTGATGAATTGTTAGATGAACTACATGGAGAAATCTATTTCACAAAATTGGATCTTCGTTCAAGGTATCATCAGATCAGAATGAAGGAAGAAGATATCCTAAAAACAACATTCCAAACTCGTGAAGGCCATTATGAATTTTTGGTCATGCCTTTTGGCATTACAAATGCACCTTCCACATTCCTACGGTTGATGAATTCCATTTTCAAGCCCTCCCTTCGACAATTTGTGTTAGTATTTTTTGATGATATACTAATCTATAGCAAGTCTTGGGAGGATCATGTGCGACATGTTGACAAGGTGCTACAACTACTAAAGGAGAAACAACTATATGCCAAACCAACCAAATGTTTCTTTGGAGTAAAGGAGGTAGAGTATTTGGGTCATATTGTATCTCATGAAGGTGTCGAGGTAGACCCTAATAAGATTAAGGCCATGATGGATTGGCCGATTCCCAAAACATTAAAGAATCTTAGAGGATTTTTGGGTTTGACAGGTTACTACTGCAAGTTTGTTCAGAACTATGGAAGAATAGAAGCACCTTTAACGACACTAACTAAGAATGATGCATTTTCATGGACTCCAGAGGAAACTAAAGCTTTTGAACAACTTAAAGAGGTGATGTGTAAAGCTCCTGTCTTGACCACTCTATACTTCACAAAAACCTTTATTGTGGAATGTGATGGCTCGGGAAATGGAATTGGTTTTGTCCTAATGCAATAAGGAAGGCCCCTGGCTTTTGAAAGTCGACCATTCAAGAGAAAGGACTTACACAAACCCATTTATGAGAAAGAAATGATGACAATACTACATGCATTGAAGAAATGGCGTCCTTACCTAATAGGTAGGCACTTCAAGGTAAAAAATAGATCATGATAGTCTTAAATACTTCTTGGAACAAAGACCATCCTTAGAAGAACAACAAAAATGGGTAACGAAGATATTGGGTTATGATTTTGAAATCGTTTATAAAAAGGGGAAGCAAAATGTTGTGGCAGAGGCACTCTCAAGAAAGGATGAAGATGTTGAGGTCTTTCTCTATGCTATCTCGATCATCCAACCTGATAAGATAATATAAGCAAGGGATGAATGGAAGAATGATGAAAAGGTGAGGACTCTCATTCAAAGGTTGCAGTAGGATTCCAATGGATCAGACACATTTACATGGAAAAATGATTCACTGTGGTACAAAGATCGCTTATATTTATGTAAGAACTCCCAACTCAAACAAAAGATACTATTGGAATTGCACACCTCTCCAGTAGGAGGGCACTCGGGATTTTTGAAAACCTACCATAGAGTCAAGAAGGATTTTTTTTGGGATGGCCTTAAAACTGACGTTCAAAGGTTTGTGGAAGAATGTTTGGTTTGCCAACAAAATAAGGTGGAAAAAATTAAGACCCCAGATCTTTTACAACCATTATCCATCCCAAGTCGGCACTGGGAGGAGGTTTCCATGGATTTTATCACAGGGTTACCAAAGTCTGAAGGAAAGAGTGTCATCATGGTGATTGTTGATAGACTGACCAAGTACGCACAATTTTGTACACTCTCTCATCTCTTCAAATCTAATACAGTTACCACCACATTCATGGAGACATATCAAAAGCTACATGGTAGCGCAAAGATTATTGTAAGTGAGAGAGATCCCATCTTCACTAGACATTTTTGGACAGAATTATTTTCTTGTTTGGGTACTCAATTGGCTCATAGCTCATCCTATCATCTTCAATCTGATGGAAAAACCGAGATAGTGAAAAAATTTCTGGAAGGATACCTTCATTGTTTTGTCTCTGATAAACAAACACAATGGTTCAAATGGTTACCCTTGGCAGAGTGTTGGTATAACACTTCCTTTCATACTGTAACAAAAATGACACCATTTATGGCACTTTATGGATACCACCCTCCTTCCATCACTTCTTCTCTAAAAGACAAATATAAGGTTCAAGCAGTGGAAGATCACATCGAGAATCAACAACACATTCTCCAAATCTTAAGGGACAACCTCACCATGGCATAGAATCACATGAAACAAGCAGATCAACATTGTAGAGAAAGAAGTTTTGAAGTAGGGGATTGGGTATTTTTAAGACTACAACCATACAAACAAATGTGCCTCAAGCAAGCCAAGAAGGAAAATAAATTATCACCAAAGTATTATGGCCCTTATAAGGTGTTGCAAAATATTGGTACTATGGCATACAAATTGGAGTTGCCTGCATCTTCACGAGTACACCCAGTTTTCCATGTTTCATGCTTAAATAATGTTATAGGCGACAAGATCCCAGTTCAAACTATATTGCCATAACTTGACAAGGAAATAAAAATCATATTGGAGCCTAAATCCATCACTGACACAAGAAGTTGCTAGCTGACGAATAGATCAATTTCAAAGTATCTCATTAAATGGAGGAAACTACCCACTGAAGATTCCACTTGGGAAGATGAGTCTTTTATACAAAAGCATCCAGAGTTACTCAAGCGTTGCAGACAACACTTGTCTCAAGGGGAGGGGCATGTTAAGCCCTAATATTGGCTCATTACCCCTTAATTGCGGCATATTATATTAGTAGTGTTATTTTATTTATGTCGGCTTTAGGCCATTAGTTGTAATTATACCTCCTAGTCTCCTATATATACCAAGGAGACATTTTCATTTTGAATCATCTTGTACTTGAACATTTAAGTGGGGTAAAAGGAGGTTTCCCCCTCGAAGAGGCTTATTATCTGAAATTATCTCTTTTTCAATGCATTGAGTACTTTTTCTGAGGATTTTCTATGCTATATTGATATTTGGTTCTTAACATTTTCACTTACTTTTATTACTGTGGAACATTGTTATCATTTAAATTTCCTCATGTAATCATATTTCTTTTAACTTTGGGGAGTCCTGAAATATATACATTGCGATTTAGAGCGTTATCCCTGAAATTATCTTATCTCAGTCTAGAAATGTTGTAAATAATCCAGAGGTGTCTTCATAGGGTTACCTTGTGGAAGCCCTAAACATAGTTTAAAGGGGTCACCTTCTGTATTACCTCGCTAAAGATTTAGGGATTTTAACCTTATGCGAGTATACAAAAGGAAAAGAATAAACTGGATAGACCCTCTAGTGTTTGGTTTTGTAAACTTGTTCCATGTAATTTTTATTTACTGTGTATATTAACAATAGATGTCCCTATATGTTATATCTATGATCTCCATGTGGCGATAGCTAGAGGCACGAAAATTCTTCTGTCTGTAATCGAATTTGGTGTGGGAAAAAAAAAGTAATGGGTGGTTTAACTTTTGTGTTCATGGTTTACCTTATGTATTATCATACACACATATCGATATACATAGACATGTCTTAATCTTGATTCTTTATATTACAATTTTTATTTGAAATGAATAGCATGATTTCTCGTCTATGACTTAGTATCATGACCCTGTTCTTGGGTTTCTTTCAGATTTTTTATATAACAATTCGTAAGTATTATTTTTTATGGTAGAAATTTCTCCAAACTCTATCTACATTCCCAAATTGGTAACGAATGCACCTCTGTGGAAAATGAAACTTTCTTGTTTGTAATTCAAATTTTAATACTCTGGTTATGTAAAAAAAGTGACTTACCCATTATGGGGTTTCATCACTGAGTCTGAGTGATATCCATTTTTTTTTAAATTTTCCGTGCATTCCTTGAATTCATACAACATTGTATAAAATGGAAAACCTACACTCTATATATGTATACGAGAGAACGATTTTACTCCTGGTAGTATGCACATCTGTACTCTACGCAAGTTAATCCAACTCTGTGTAATTTGATAGCTAACCCTGGATATGTCGGGAAATCGTTTACCTTCTATTGATTTTTACGTTTGTACTCTAGGTGGTTACTAAATGGTTTAGCATGTTTTTAGTTACTATTTAAATTCTGGTGCTTCAAGGTATTTTCTTTTAGTTATAAAACTAATGATGGGGCATTATCTTCTTTTGCGAGGGTACCCATCAGCCATCCATTCCTAGGCCCACTCCTCCCCTTTCGACTGTGGACAGATTCGTTGCTCAAAAGCTGGTGGGAACTCCTACGATGTCGAATTTAAGTTAAGTATTATTTCATTTCTTAATAGTTATTTTAATTTGATTACTTAGCACAATTTGTTGAATCTATTGATTTTCCTTTACATGTTTAATCAATTCGATTGAAATGGAACGAGGGCTCGCCTTTCTCGAAAAGGTATTTGAGTTCTCATCTTGGCATATAATTAAAACTTCTCAGGTTTTGTTTACTAGTGGTACATGGTCCTTACCCTAAGGTACTCTACTATAATCATTTTCAACTAGGGTTTCAGCTAGATCATTAGTGAATTAATTCTTAAATGAACATAGAGGTTATTGATACCATTGGAACAAGTTTTTATTTCAAGTGTTTTAACAACTACTGTAACTTGTATTTGTAGACCATGTAAAATCTTTGTTTATATGCCTGATGTAATATATAAAATGGATTGTTAATTTCCCTATTTGTTCCTTCATAGTCCTCATATGATTTGAATAATGGTAAATATTTATACTCTGATGTTGTTCAATAATCGATAGAAACTTTTTTTTATATGAAAAAAATAAATACTTACTTATGTATATGTATATATATGACCCATAGAAAACAACTATACATTTCTGTTGTTTCCTTTGCATGGAATACATAGGTATATCTACACAGTTATGTGCAGGATGTATAAGCACATTAGAAGTATACAATAGTTCAATTCCTCACCTTTTTATGAGTCTCTCTCTCTCTCTCTCTCTCTCTCTCTCTCTCTCTATATATATATATATATATATATATATATATATATATATAGTCAATCTTTTAAGAATTTACTAACATCACAAGATTCCATCATTCATCTAACAATGGTAATCAGAATATTATACATTCACTCAATTATTCATATAATCACTAACATCACATAATCCCATTGTACCTCTAACAATTTGTAATCAACAAAATATTAACCATAATGCAAGTAAATGTGCTTATCTGAAAAATTGATGTTGAGACACAAATGGAACAACCACGTTCCACCCAACCATAGAATAGAACAACCAAATTACTTGTTTCGTTCACCCCCTATCCTGACCATGAGTCCATAAGGGAGAATTAAAATGAACCTCTTTGGCTACAGTCCTTCTTTCAGATCAAAAAAAAAATCTCTTGCCTCACACTCAATAGTGTTTGTAACAACAAGTAATATCATTTTTCCCAACATACTAAGCAACGTCCTGCTCCTCCATATGTTGTATATCATGAGCATCTTGTGCCTAGGTATTTTTCCCTCCTTGGGAATTTTCACAACTTTACAAATCCTTGATTTTCAGGGGCTACTAGTGGTCAATTTCCTCCTTTGCCACATGTAAAAATCAACCCTGAGGTAACTCAAGTCTGTTCCCCACTCATGGAGTCATGGTCAGCTATTTTCAACCTGGTTGTTCCATTTGTCTTCCAACAATTAATATATAAAAAGATTTGTCATTTACATGTGTCACAATCAAAGAGTTAGTTGGGAAAATCAAATCCTTGTCCAATAGTCATAAGTAATTAATTACAATAATCAAATTCCAAATTCGGATTTTCCATAAATGGAAAAGAAATTCCAAATACGAATTTGCCAAAAACAAAAATTTATTCCTAAGTTCACATAGAATTTAAAAAATAATTATTTTGGGGAATATTAAATTTTGACCCACCATGTTCATCCCCAGAACCTCACTATTCAGACACCTCCCACAATACCTATGCCAATAATTTACCAATGTCTCTCAACCTCCCTCAAGGTGGCCATGCCCTCAAGCCCTTGCTCCATTAATCGATGTCATTCATGACACATCATTACACAATGGTCCATCATCTCGACTGGTTACCCAAGACACTATCAAGCATCCTCTAGTTAGCACTTACCATTTTCTCATCCAAGCCAAAATTAAATATCACTATCCCTTACTGTAGATTGTCTCTCAATTTTGTCTTGGAGCGATGCGTAAACAAGGAGGTCACCGAGTGAATAACCAATAAGAGACTATCTCCATAGATAAATTTACTTATCACCAATACGCCAAAGAATTCCACCTCTTGATGTCAGATTTGCAGAAGTGGCACCCTTACAACAAGGCCATGCCCTCTTCCATGGACTTCTTACGTTTCTAGTTTTGTCTTGTATTTCAGTTGCGGGCGCCCACAAAGATGCCTCTCATTTTGACTATGTTGAGATTGACACATCAACACCGAGAACAATGACTGACCATAGTGGCATTCACAATTTATCACAAGATCACGTTCTAATCATAGCATCCTTGCAAGTAACATTGGATCGCACCAAGCAACATAATGTTTCATACCTGGTTGGTAAACAATGCCAAACTCCAGAAACACTGATAAGTGGATGATAGTGGAAAGAAAGTTGCCTGATCTGATGTCACCAGTCCGAGAAGCAAGGTGTGCGAAAATAATGCACTATATTAATTTCTTATCTTTTTCAACTTCAGTCAGTCTCTTAATTGTAATTAAGCATTCAAAAGTCAAAGTAAATATTGAGGATGTCTAAAATAGTGAATGGGAAATTTCTCTTACCACTCTGAATGTGAAGAGAAATGTAGAAGAATAAAGTGGAAATTATCATTGTTGGAGATCACTTTGATTGTTTAAAAAGGGACATCATCCTCTAAAATAATTAATGAAGTTTTGTTGAATCTTTCGTTATCTATTTTCTTGTGTGTAATTCAATTTTCTTTTTCTATGAGAATATTGAGAGTTCATTTTTATTTTCCTATTCAGTGAGTGCTAATAGAGAATGTGCACAAAGGAACTCGTGCACATCTATTGTTATGTTGAGCGTGTAAGCCAAGTTTCCTTCAGTTCGTTTGTTGGCAGTGTGAAGGAGTAAACAAGGCAACTATCTTCAAGAAGAGGAGGAGATAAGCAGGGTTCAATTTTGCTCAACATAGAAAACTGTCCAAACGTATCCATCTCTCTGTAGGAAGGCGTAGCACCCCTCTATCCATTAATTCGATTTTCTCTCTTTCTAATTATTGCACCCTCCATCTAATTCACCCCTTCTTTCTAAGCGTTCATTCCTGGTTCAGTTCGATTAGCATTCTCCTTCAGAAAAATCGTGTCTCCCTTGTAGAAGATGCCCTCACACCCAGATCAGTAATACTAGAAAAATGAAACTAGTTTTCTTAACAAATAGACCTTTTATTATACAAAATGAATTCTAGAGAACAAGACAATACGAGCAGGTTTAATTTTATGAACTACGAGTAAATGTTACCCATAATTTATTTTCCTTAAAACAATGCATAGTTTTTTCATCATGTAAGAAGTATCATAGTTGCTCCAGAAACCAGAATTACTAGAGGAAAAAATAGAATGATGGAAGAAATATTTTGAATATGATGGTAATGAAAACTAGTTTTCGTTCTCAAGGAGGAGGATTGTCTTGAGGCCTTCACCCTGTACATCCACTGCATTGTTTTAGGAAATTCGTGCTTCTTGAAATGTGAACAGTGGAATCATCTTGTTGGCCATCCAATACGTTTGTCTATCTGCACGAAAAGTAGTACATCGAGTACGTTTGTCTATCCGCACGAAAATTGAGTGCACTCTAAAACCATCAACCCTATGTCAACATCATGAAATAATACCCTCACCTTTACCTTAGTTACATAAAGGAGTGGTTGGTTAACATTCTCGAATTGAGCATATTAATCCCTTGATCACTTATAATACTATGAGATTACAAAGGCCGCCACCTAGGAATTGTAAACAACAAGGTAGAAAAAGTAGTGTTGGCTCTATGAGAAACTTATATGAACATGGTTTTCCCCATGATTAAATTAATACACTATAAATCTCTTTTGTTTTATGAAAGCGTTTTGTATGATTTGTGAAAATAAATTGATAATTATAAACTACAAGGTAGGGATCATGTCGAGTAAAAATTTTAGTGTTAAGACATTTGGGACATCAAAATTAGTACCTTTTTGCATAGTCTTGGTATTTTGGTAAACTTCTCATGATTGATAAAAAAATTGCTTAATACCTAGAACAAACCTGGAAAAGAGAAGTACACATGATGATTTCTAGTATTCTAGCTAATTACCTTTAATAAAAAAACAATTAGTGGAATTTAAGATACATTACTGACGCAACCTTCCCCGCTCCTCGGAGAACGATCACAATCACCAGGACCTTCTCTAAACTTGGCCCGAAGCGCTATATTTCTCCTCTAATTCCCCTCGATAATTCTCTACCCACAGTTTACTCCTTTACTGATCTCCCCTATCAAATCAGGAAATCGGAATTTGCGATCTTGTGAATTTTGTGGTTGCAATCCTTTGTCCTGCGATTCCCTGAATCCCGACGTGGTTCAATCGTTGAATTTACTCCCTTTCTGTCGGAGTTCTCGCTATCGGAGTATCGCCACTCGTGATGTCAACGAGTTGGAACTTCAACTCCCAAACCCCAATGTGCTGATTTTTCGACGACACCTGTCCTCATTCTGACGCTTGGACCCCACACACCTGTAGTGTTCGGGAAAACACCGATCGGGAAATCGCGATTTTTGTGACACTGTTCCACCAGACATTCAAAGTCCCAAACCCCAATATGCGATGCCACGTGTTAGTACTCAACGCTACCACTGTGGGACCCATCGCAACTCGGAGGTTCGCTATTTCTCTGTGATCCCTTCGAAACCAAAAGTTCCAAAGTGCCAAATCCCGACCTCCCGGGATCTCGTGCCACCTGTCCCTCTAACGATCAACGGCTCCACTTAAATCGAGAAATCGCTAATCGCGATTTCGAAGAGTGTAGAGCTCTTACCTCCACAAACTTCGAAGGCCGAATCCCGATGGATCCTGTTCTCCTCCCTGCGCCTAAGGACTAAATCCCACGCAGCTTCTCTCAGATCTGGCAGTCAGTGGGATTTCATGATTCTCCTCAGTGAACTATGGCCGTCAATTTCCTCCTGCTCCAAAGCTCTATCCTACTCGAACCTTTCCTGGATCTGTCTCCAAAGTGTTCATGAAAGAACTATCCCTCCTGAGCTAAATTTCTCCTACTCCTTCAGAGGAATGTCTGCGCACTCCTTGCGCTCGACCCAACAACTCTCAAAGTGTTGAGTTCTTTAGATCCTCTGTACTTGCAGTCACAGTAATCCCTGCCTTCCTTTTCTCAAACTAGCTGTTGAGACTCCAACCTTGACCTGCACCTCTCCTGCATGACTCTAATATCCCAATTCAACTTCTGGGTAGATGAGAATAAGAGTTTATTTGTTGAGCCTCATCAACGCACTCTATGCGGATGAATTCGACTGCACTCTATGCAGGAATCTCTCGGCTCAAACAGAGAAACAATTGAAACTCATTCCCCTCTCTCTCACAGGTTTCGATTCAATTATGAAACCACATACAAAACATATCAAAGCAAATGCATGACAGAAAGAAAACATCCATGAGCATAATATCAACACAGACAAACAACACAAACCATGGAATTGAATCAAAGTCTTTCTTCTATTAATTCAATCTGTACATGGGTGTTCTCCACAAGTTCTATGCTTGCTCTTCTCTTCTTGCTCCTGAATGAATACTACTACTACTGTTACAATGATACAAAGGAGGGTGCCTATATTCCATTTGCTCTCTCGATTTCTACAACTATCAAATCTACAATTAATTCCTATCTAACAACATTAAGTTTATTAAATGCCTTCATATCTACTAAGGACGAGAGCTTAAAGGCTCAAGGTCCCCTTTACAATACAAGTGCGCTTCTTTATGAATGGTTCAATAAAGAACAACGCAACAATTTCCAAAGCATTTCAAAATTTGTAGGCACTGTCCAACTGTCTTTCCTGCTCCATGCGCTGGCTCACTTGATGTGTTGTGGATGCTCCTGCATCATACTCCTCGGCCTGAAAATCTTCATGGGCTCTTATCCGTGAGCTCCTGCACGGTCTGTCCATGCTTTTGGATAACTTCTTCAGTCTCCCAGCTGGCATCCTCCACTGGGTGATTCTTCCATTTCACCAGGTATTCAAAATACTGCTTTCGCCTGGTCTTCTTTCCCACTCGCTTGTCCAGTATACACTCCATTTGTGGCTTTTCTGCAATTGGTAACTGCTTCTGCCACTGGATCACTAGTTCTTCAGTTCCAGTCTCTGCTTCTCCAGCTCTGTATGGGTATAAATCTGAAACGTTGAATACCGGAGATATCCCAAAGTCATCCGACAATTCAAGCTCGTATGCATTCTCTCCAAACTTCCTCAGGACTCTGCATGGCCTGATTTTCTTCATCTTGAGCTTGTTGTATGTTCCCCTTCGGAACCTTTCCTTCCTAAGGTGCGCTAGAACGAGATCACCAACTTCAAACTGAAGTTGTCTCTTCCGTTGATCGGCTCTGCGATTATACTCTTGATTTTATTTATGGAGTTGTTGCTTCACCTTCGTGTGAAGTTCCTCCATCGCCTCAGCGAACTCTTCAGCACTAGCACTGCTATTCCTAGCCTGCTCTGACTCCCCGAGTTCAGAAACTCCCCTTGGTTGTGTCTCGTACACAATCTGAAACAGACTCTTTCCTGTACTCCAATTCACAGAATCATTGTACAAAAACTCTGCCTGCGGCAATACATTGTCCCAGCTACTGTGGTGCTCTGTCACCAAGCTCCTCAACAGATCTCCCAGACTTCTGTTGACCACCTCTGTTTGCCCATCCGTCTGCGGATGGTAAGATGAACTAAATGCCAGATTAGTTCCTAGCTTCTTCCATAGCGTCCTCCAAAAATGACCTATGAACTTTGTATCCCTGTCCGAGACTATACTTCTCGACAATCCATGTAGTCGCACAATCTCTCTGAAAAAAAAAATTGTGATGTGGGTCGCATCGATGGTCTTTTGACACGGTATGAAATGTGCCATCTTCGAAAACCTATATACCATCACAAAGATGGAATCAACTCCTCTCTGTGTCCTCGACAATCCCAGAGAAAAATCCATGTTGATCGCCTCCCATGGCCTCTCAGGTATGGGAAATGGCTGATAAAACCCTGCATTTTTCTTTTGGCCCTTCGAATGTTGACAAATCCTACATCGGTCAACAAATCGTTTAACATCGGCTCGCATGCCTGGCCAAAAGTACGATTCGCTCAGCTTTGCGAATGTTTTGTCATGTCCAAAATGACCTGCCAATCCGCCACTATGCTTTTCCTTCACCAAATTCTCCCTCATGGAGTAAATTGGTATACACAGTTGATTGCCTCTGAACAACAATCCTTCCTGGATCATGAAATCTATCCATGGACTCTGATCCCTTAGAACTGGGTTCTCGGCTGCTTCATAAGCTTCCCTGAAGTCTGCATCTCCAACATACATGTCCCTTAGGTTCTCAAAACCCAAAGTTTTGACTGTGAGTTCCTGCAACAACAAACATTTCCTGCTCAAAGCATCAACCACTTTGTTAGCAGTTCCTGAAATGTGTTTGATCACAAATGTGAAATTCTACATGTACTCTACCCATTTTGCATGCTTTTGGTTCAACTTTTCTTGTTGACTCACGAACTACAACGCATGATTATCGCTGTACAATACAAATTCCTTGGGTATCAAGTAATGCCTCCACTTATTTAATGCCTGGATGATGGCATAAGACTCCTTATCATACGTGGAGTATTTCAGCTTTGCATCATCCATTTTCTCGCTGAAATATGCCACTAGCCTGTCATCCTGACTCAAGACCCCTCCTACGACATATCCGCTTGCATCACATTTCACTTGAAATGTCTTCTGGAAATCAGGCAACACCAGAATTGGTTGCTCTGTGATCTTCCGCTTCAACAGATTGAAGCTCCTTTCAGCCTCTACTATCCAGTGAAAAGTCTTATGACACTTCTTCACTGTATCCATCATCGCGGCACTAATTCCACTGAAATTCCTAATGAATTTTTTGTAGAAACTAACCAAACCATGGAAACTCCTCACCTCGAAAACATTTCTCAGTGATGGCCAATTCTTGATCACTTCCACTTTCTCCAGATCCATCTTCAGCTCATTTGGTGATATAACAAAACCCAAGTAAATGAGTTATGTCTTCATGAAGGAGCACTTCTTCATGTTGACCAACAACTTCTCTTGTTGTAGCCTCCTCATTACAATGGCCAAATGCTTCAAATGTTCAGCTTTGGTCTTACTGTAGATCAAAATATCATCAAGATACACGACCACAAATTTTCCAATGAATTCCCTCAGGACTTCATGCATCAGCCTCATGAATGTGCTCGGCGTGTTTTTCAAGCCAAATGGCATGACCAACCATTCATACAAACCTTCATTTGTTTTGAACGCTATTTTTCACTCATCACCTTCTCTCATGCGAATCTGATGATATCCGCTCTTCAGATCAATCTTCGAAAAATAATTTGCCCCACTTAGGCAATCCATCAGATCATCCATTCTCGACAGTGAAAATATGTACCTGATGGTGATTTTGTTAATCGCTCTGGAGTCTGTACACATTCTCCAGCCTCCATCCTTCTTCAGACTTAGTACTGTCGGAACAACACATGGACTCAGACTCTCTCTGACCAGTCTCTTGTCCAACAGATCCTGTACCTGTCTTTTGACTTCCTCATTCTCCTGAGGTGTCAACCTATACGCTGCCTTATTCGGCAAACTTGCTCCAGGTATGAGGTCTATATGGTGACTCACACTCCTCATCGGTGGCAAGGAACAAGGTAGTTCGTCCACGATGATATCAGAAAACTCTCCCAACAGTTCCTGAATCTCGTCTGGTAAGTCATCCACTCTTGTGCTTGTCAGGACAATTCTCGGCTTCCTGACAACAAAGAATTGTGGATCTTTGTTCTTCTCCATCTCTGTGAGAAGTTCCTTCCCACTCATGAGAAGTATGGTGTTGTTTACTTCTGGCTTCACTTCTTTATCCTTTATCGGAAGCAATTTATGGATTCTCCCATCCTTTTCCAAAGTGTATGTTTTCATCCTCCCATCATGAACCACATTTCTGTCATACTGCCATGGTCTACCCAACAATATATGACATACATCCATGGGAATAAAAACACACAGAATTTCATCATGTTAATTCCCTATCTTAAATTTAACTAAGCATTGTTTCGTAACACTTACCCGATGTCCTTTCTGTAACCACGAGACTTTATATGGACTCGGGTACTTAGCTGTTTCCAACTCCAGCTTTTCCACCATCTCGGTCGAAATGAGATTGTCGGTGCTCCCACTATCAACTATGACCTTGCATTTCCTGTCCTTGGCTGTGCAAGCCGTTCTGAATAGTCTGCTCCTCTACACTGAGCTTTCCACCTCTTTCTCAGGTGTCAAAAGGATCTTATGCATTCTTAGTGATCTTTCGCTGTCTGCATCTTTCGTCTCAGCATCACGCTTCTGCGCTTCAATGATGTGAGCTTCACCTCTGTCCACTTTCCTATCTGGACAGTCAATAGTTTTGTGTCCGTCCTTTCCACATGTAAAACATGTGATGATTCCACCTCAGCCTCTTCCTCTACCTCGGGTACGAGAAAATGTGTTGGCATTAGCATAACCACCACCCTGCTCTATATGCTACCTCCTTGGCTCAGCATATTGCTGCCTCTGTTGTGAGGTTCCACCCCTTTCCATCTTATCCTGAGGCTTCCTCCATTCCTCCTTGGGCTTCTGTTTTCTTTCTTGGGCAACCGATTTGCCTCTGGGCTGACTCCTGCCTCGCCCTCGCTGTCCCTTCTTATGGCTCAACTTCTCCTTGGCTTTTAGAGCCATATGGTACGCATCCTCAACTGTTCGGATGGTCACCATGCTTAATTCATCCTGAATGTCATACCTCAGACCATTCAGATATCTTGCTAACTTCTCATCATCGCTCTCTCGATGACCTGCTCTGATGTTCAGTCGGTAGAACTCCTCAGTATATTCCCTGACTGTCATCAGCTTCTGTCTCAGGTTCTACATTCACCTGAACAATGTGACTTGATAATCTCTGGGGATGAATTTCGCCTTCATCTTCGCGATCATCCTATCCCAACTCTTGATTTTCTGTTTTCCTTTGGAACGTCTGTCCGCCTGCAGCTCGTCCCACCATAACGTTGCATGTCCTTTCAACTTGGTAGCAACATGCCTTACTTTCTTATCCTCTTCGATGTCTTCATAATCGAAGTAGGTGTCGAGTGCTCGGATCCAATCCAACAACTCTTCTGCATCTAAATTCCCCTCATAGATGGGAATGTCCATTTTCGTCTTCGAACTCATCCTGGCGATAGCTTTGATTAATCGCTCAGTCGAAGCATCCTCAGCTGTGACCTCTCCTTAATCATGTCCAGCTTCCTCTTCCACCTCAGAATCACTGAACTCTCTAGCGCTGACTCCGCGTCTCTGCGCTGTCTCCATCTCCTCAAGCCTTGTTCGAAGATCTCTCATTTGGCGCTCTATTTTCGGGTTTGCTGTTGGCCTACCCCTTCTTCGGGCATCCCTATCTTCTCGATCAGGTGACTACCTTTCTCTTCTAGGTGGCATGATGTCTTCCCTTCTCCTTTTCTGCTAAAGAAAGCAAATATATACCTACTCTGATACCACTCTGACGCAACCTTCCCCGCTCCTCGGAGAACGATCACGATCACTAGGACCTTCTCTAACCTTGGCCTGAAGCGCTATATTTCTCCTCTAATTCCCCTCGGGAATTCTCTACCCACAATTTACTCCTTTACTGATCTCCCCTATCAAATCGGGAAATCAGAATTCGCGATCTCACGAATTCTGTGGTTGCAATCCTTTGTCCTGCGATTCCCCAAATCTTGACGTGGGTCAATCGCTGACTTTACTCCCTTTCTGTTGGAGTTCTCGCTATCGGAGTATCGCCACTCGCGATGTCAACGAGTTGTAACTTCAACTCCCAAACCCCGATGTGCCAATTTTCCGATGACACCTGTCCTCATTCTGACGCTTGGACCCCACACACCTGTAGTGTTCGAGAAAACGCCGATAGGGAAATCGCGATTTTCGTGACACCGTTCCACCAGACATTCAAAGTCCTGAACCCCAATATGCGATGCCACGTGTTAGTACTCAACGCTACCACTGTGGGACCTGTCGCAACTCGGAGGTTCGCTATTTCTCTACAATCCCTTCGAAACCAAAAGTTTCGAAGTGTCGAATCCCGACCTCCCGAGATCTCGTGCCACCTGTCCCTCTAACGATCAATGGCTCCACTTAAATCGGGAAATCGCTAATCGTGATTTCAATGAGTGTAGAACTCTTACCTCCAAAAATTCCAAAGGCCGAATCCTGATGACTCCTGTTCTCCTCCCTGCGCCTAAGGACTAAATCCCACGCAGCTTCTCTCAGATCTGGCGGTCAACGGGATTTCACAATTCTCCTCAGCAAACTATGGCCGTCGATTTCCTCCTGCTCCAAAGATCTGTCTTGCTTGAACCTTTCCTGGATCTGTCTCCACAGTGTTCACGAAAGAACTATCCCTCCTAAGCTAAATTTCTCCCACTCCTTCAGAGGAATGTCTGTGCACTCCTTGCGCTCAACCCAACAACTCTCGAAGTGATGAGTTCTTTAGATCCTGTGTACTTGCAGTCACAGTAATCCCTGCCTTCCTTTTCTTAGACTAGCTGCTGAGACTCCAACCTTGACCTACACCTCTCCTGCATGACTCTGATATCCCAATTCAACTTCTGGGTAGATGAGAATAAGAGTTTATCTGTTGAGCCTCATCAATGCACTCTATGCGGATGAATTTGACTTCACTCTATGCAGGAATCTCTCAGCTCAAACAGAGAAACAATTGAAACTCATTCCCCTCTCTCTCACAGGTTCCAATTCAATTATGAAACCACATACACATCATATCAAAGCAAATGCATGAAAGAAAGCAAACATCCATGAGCATAATATCAACACAGAGAAACAACACAAACCATGGAATTGAATCAAAGTCTTTCTTCTATTAATTCAATCTATACATGGGTGTTCTCCACAAGTTCTCTGCTTGATCTTCTCTTCTTTCTCCTGAATGAATACTACTACTACTGTTACAATGATACAAAGGAGGGTGCCTATATTCCATTTTCCCTCTTGATTTCTACAACTATCAAATCTACAATTAATTCCTATCTAACAACATTAAGTTTATTAAATGCCTTCCTATCTACTAAGGATGAGAGCTTAAAGGATCAAGGTCCCCTTTACAATACAAGTGCGCTTCTTTATGAATGGTTCAATAAAGAACAACGCAACAATTTCCAAAGCATTTCAAAATTTGTAGGTTCTGTTCAGCTGTCTTTCCTGCTCCACGCGCTGGCTCGCTTGATGTGTTGTGGATGCTCCTGCATCAATTACAGTGGGAATCCTATCTTCATATTATATAGCATAGTTATAATAGGGCCACACACTCCTCCACAAGTTTCTCTCCCTTCAAATTTTATTTGGGATTTCAGCTTCTTGCACCCTTAGAGATTCCCCTTACTCTCAGTCCTTCTAGCTCCGCACATCAGTAACAAGAACAATCAACAAAACATTTTATGGATAATTTAAGTCAACACCATACTCAAGTAGAAACTGCCTTGCAAGTAGCAAAAAATTTTGTAAAATAGAGGCATGATAAGTTACACACACCATTGTTCTTTCAGTCTGAAGAAGCTACACACATCATTGTTCTTTCAGTCTAGAGATCATGTTGTGTTCATATTGGATAACCATTGACTCAAGGGACACCATAATAATCTACACCCACTGAGATATGACCCATACACTATTCTAGAAGGCATTAGAGAGAATGCATAATGCCTCGAATTTTCGATTGTGACTTATCATGTAAGTTTTAAATGTGTGAAGTAAAGCAATGTATATAGATTCTTAAGAAAAACATAATTTAATCAATGGCTCATACACAAAGTACACAAAGATTTTATACCGGAAACCCTCAGCTGAGAAAACCTTTCTTATATGCATTATATCAAATTTGACCATTTACTATACAATATATAGAATGTTTTTAGGTATTCTCTAGATACCAAAACCTTAATCCCTAAAACCGGGATTATTTTTAGTAAACCCCTAAAAATAGAAAAATCTGCTAAAAATAGCAAAAACCACCAGACGCAGTTGTCATATCTGATGCACCCACACACACACATGCAAAGAATATAACACATACCCAAAATTCTCCCACTTGTTGTTTTCTTCGCATCCAGGGGTCGAGGGGATTATATATTCAACAATCTAGGGCAACAATGCCCATTGCTATTCTACACCAGAAAAAAATTTATCTGCTCATAGACTTTGTCAATGAATCTGCAACATTCTTCAAAGTGTCAACTTTTTCTAGAAACATCTTCTTTTCCTCAACCATGTCTCTCACAAAGTGATATTGAACATCAATATGCTTTTCCTTCAAATGATAAGTTGGGTTCTTTGCCAAGAAGATTGCACTCTAACTGTCACAAGCTAATCTCGTTTCTTGTTGTACCAACCCAATACCTGAACAAAATCTTTGTAACCATACTGCTTCCTTGCTTGCATGAGTGGCTGCCATGTATTCAACTTTTGTAGTTGAGAGTGCCACTACAACCTGTCGATTTCTCATCCAGCTGATTGCTCCTCCAAATAAGTTAAACACATACCCACTTGTAGATCTTCTGTGATCCAGATCTAGCCTAGTCTACATCAACAAATCCATGTATGTCCAACACTCTGTCCAATCCTGGTCTTCTTTGGTAGCACAATCCATAACTGGTAGTGCCATGAAGATACCTGAAGACCCTCTTTATTGTTGTCCAATGCTTCTTCCCTGGTTTTGACATATACCTGCTTAAAACTTCCACTACATGTGCAATGTTCGGTCTAGTAAAAGCCATTGCATACATCAAACTACAAACTGCACTCGCATACGGAACATGGGACATGTCCTCTTCTTCTTCTTCTGTCTTGGGACACTCATATGCAGATAACTTTACACATATATGAATAGGAACCTTGACCGGTTTACTTCCATGCATATTAAACCTCTGCAATATCGTCTCAACATATTTTCTCTTATTCAACTAGAGTTTCCTATTTGCACGATCTCTTTTAATCTCCATTCCCATAATGAAGTTAGCAGCACTGAGATCCTTCATGTCAAATGATTCGGATTATTTTTGGCACGAAATGAGAGCGGAGATATAATAAAGAAATGCACAGGGATATTGCAGATATTCAATAATATAATAGAAATGTATTAGAGATACAACCATAAACACAGATATATAGTAATACACGATTTCT
Source organism: Picea engelmannii (assembly GCA_009831015.1). NCBI lineage: Eukaryota > Viridiplantae > Streptophyta > Pinopsida > Pinales > Pinaceae > Picea > Picea engelmannii. The sequence continues at coordinate 307,551 of ML777977.1, forward strand.
ATTAATCAATGAAATGTACAGAGACTGTAAAAATACAGAGTGAAAGACTCGCTAGAATGGTGGCAGCTTATCTCTGAGAAGAGATGTGATGGCTACTCTCATTCGCAAGAAGATCGTTACAATGAGGCTCTGGAGTCCTTTTTACAATAATCAAGAATGCCAAAATTCCTAGACATCCAAAAACCTAACCCCAGGAGATGAAGCGCCAAAAGTCATGTGGGCCCCGTTTGGGTAAGTTGGTGCATCAACTTCCCGGGGTTGTAACTTTTGCATACGATCTCTGTTTTAGGCATGTGATAGCTCATTGGAAAGGTATCATTGAGGAGATTCATTTTGGGGGATCAATTATGCCTTTAACTATCATTGAGAACCTCAATATCAAAAAACCTTCATTTAGGCCCTCAAAATGGCCCCGGAAGTGAAAACCTGCTAAAAATAGTAAATTGGCAAAATGGCCAGAAAACTGTTTTGAGCCATTTGGAAAAGGTGGGTGGCCCCCGATATCCACCCGGATCAATCCTCCCTTCTTAGGAAGTAATGGTCTCCATTGCGTTGAGTTCCCGGGGGAGAGGGAAAAGCATTTGTTGAATCTGCATCTTGGTGAGCTGCTTGTCTTGTTGGAGAAGTCACGCTGCTTAGTTTGTGGAAATCTGTCATGAACCTGTGGCTGGAAGGTTTG
>ML777977.1:328614-347339 GCA_009831015.1 Picea engelmannii
TTTTACCCCACTTAAATGTTCAAGTACAAGATGATTCAAAATGAAAATGTCTCCTTGGTATATATAGGATACTAGGAGGTATAATTACAACTAATGGCCTAAAGCCGACATAAATAAAATAACATTAATAATATAATATGCCCCAATTAATGGGTAATGAGCCAATATTAGGGCTTAATAGACGACAACCCTCGGGAGGTACCCTTGCATGTCACCATTAATATACAGGATAGAGGTTTTATTATAGGTCTGACAAATAACTCATTCGAATTCATATCGAGTTATTTTGAGGGAGGACAACTTAGTTAGGACATAATATACACAGTTGGCAATTCTAGTCTCTCGTTCAGTTAAGGTGTGACTATGTGTTCATTAACGTTAAATGGATTTAGAAGGATGACTGTCATCGTTGGATCCTCAACGATGCTCAACCGTTAACCAATTACAATACTGTGTTAATAGTGATTGTAAGTTTAACCATGACATGTTCTCATAAGGTCTATTGTTTGGACAATTAAAACAAATGTAAAATCACCATTATATTAAGACCTGTAATATTTTCGATAAAGGCATATGCTTTGCTAGAACTCAAATTAGTATAGACCATTTATGTTATTAGTAACATTAATTCTATGGAGGGAGAGGGTTGTGATATTATTAAGGCTTTAACAAATACAAACGTTAAATGTTCATGCCTAGGAATGGGTATAATACTAAGGGTCCTCAATATTATAAATGTTAATAAATATATGGAAAGGATTAGAATACTAGTGTGGCTTAATATATATAAATGTCAATGTTTATATACGGAGATAATATAACATTAGTGTGGTTGTATCAACCCTTCATACTTATTTTAGAAATGTTAGTAATCTAAAAGGCTATGATATAGTGAAGCTTCCCTTAGTTATATGATTATTGGGCAGTATCAAATAACTTAGAGATAAAATATGTTATGATGGAAGTTAGTTGTATCAATAAATGGAAACATAAACCTTGTGAAAGCTAAATAGGGATAACACCCATCTACTTATGGTATATGTATGTCTTTTGAAACAAGTTGTTCGAAGAGAAAGAGAATTACATATGGTATTAGAGAAAAGGTTAAAACACTTGGACCTTAAATAGGGCCAAAAATGTTTGTTTAACATATGTTTTCTGTTTAATGGAAAAAAATAACAAAACACTTACTGTTACAAACATAAAACTTTATTTCTATTGTGATAATGGAAGCACAAAATGAAGAGGAGATCATACTTGGGGAGAATCCTGAGCAAGGACCTCGTAGAGGGCTTGGAAAAAATAGTGAAGGAAGTTCTGCCACCTAGGTTGTGGAAACCATGAGAAACCTTATTGTGAAACTGCAAGTTTTCAAAGCAGATAATGAGAAACTGAAAAAAACACAACAAGAAAAACATGAAATAAATGAAGTATTGTTGCCTAGCATAGTAACAAAGAAGAGCCCAAAAGACAATAACCAGGGAGAAGAGGTCAGCAAAAGAGCCTCCAAAAATTCTGGTCCTGAAGAAGAAAAAGGGGACAACTCTTTCGAAGGCACAACATCAGAAAAGATAAAACAACCACAGGAAGAAAGAGGAAACATGTGGACCACCTAGTAGGACAGCTTAAGAAAATCAAACCGTCCACCTTTGATGAGGAATCTAGGACAGGGGAGGAGGCTGAAGCATGGTTACTAGACATAAAAAAGTATTTCCAGATCTACAATTATTGCAACAACATGAAGGTCAGAATGTCCATTTATAAGCTAAAAGGAAAAGAAAGTATATGGTGGCAGGACCTGAAGTTGGCCAAGGGATAAAAGAAAAACAGATGGAGTGGTCGGATTTCAAGAAATACTTTAAGAAATAGTATTTATCTGAAAGTTACTATGAAGGAAATACCAAATAATTTTATGAGCTAAGACTTGGTCAAATGGATATGGATGACTTGATAAATAAATTCCTTGACTTCTTAAGATTCGTGCCTTTAATCTGGGAGGACAAAGTCAAAATTCAGCGGTTCCTAAGCTGCTTACCACAGTCCTATAAGGACATAATCAAATTTGATAACACCAATACCTTAAGAATTTTTTTTATAAAGACCCGAATGTGTTATGACCAATAAAAACAATGGTCTGAACTTCCCAAGGCTTGGAAAGACAAGAAATAGGACATAATGAACCAGTGGAAGAAGGGCTATCAACCATCTCCTTTCCGAAATGAAACAAAGAGTTTTCCAAGGAAATATTTTCACCCCAATAATCAAAACACCCAAGGGGGAGGTAAACTAGTTAATCTAGGAACAAAGAAGTTTTGGGACAACCTGAGAGAACCGTTAAAATGTTGGGAATGTGGAGAACCTCACTTAAGGATAAATTGTCCATATCTAATTCCTGCAGCAAGGACCACAATTCAGAACCTGCAAGAGGCCTCTATAGTGGGAGATGTGGGAAGAAGCATACATAAGATCAATGCAGTCGTGGATGGCCGACAAGATGATCACCAGTCTACTGTAGTGGAAGTTGAAGGTAAATTTAACAATAATTATGTTTATGTTTTAATTGATCCAGGAGCTACGTTGCATTATTTTTCTCCTCGTATAGTGGATTAGAATAAAATTGATAAAGTAAGGCATATAAAGTCTTGGATAGTACAACTAGCAATAGGAAAAAAAATAAAAGTAACAAATTTCATTTCTGATTTTGAGTTCAGTTTAGATGGTCAAAACATCAAAATAAATTTGAACATTCTACTATTAGGGTATTACGATATAATTATTGGAATGGACTGGTTAGAGAAGTATAAAGAAACTTTGGATTGTTATGAGAAATAACTCACTTACAAAGATGAAAACAACACTGTTAGGGCAGTACAAGGCATACAAAAACCAGTCTCAATTACATAGATTTCAACAATGCAATTTAAGAAGTGCATGAGTAAAGGTTGTTAGATTTATTCTATCCAAGTGAAAAATATGTAGGAAAAAAAAAATAAACCTAGCCTAGAATATTTTTTCGTCTTACATGAATTTAGATATTTGTTTGTAGATGAAATATCTAAACTTCCCCCAAGAACAGAGATATACTTCTCTATATATATGTTGCTTGGTTCAGCCCCTATATCTAAGGCACCCTATAGAATGAGTTAACAAAGTTAAAAATTCAACTACAAGAATTGTTGGAAAAGGAATACATCAGACCAAGTGTCTCACCATGGGGAGCACCAGTCCTTTTTGTTAAAAAGAAAGAAAGAACTCTAAGATTATGCATTGATTACAGACAGTTAAAAAAAATGACTGTTAAGAACAAATACCCCCTACCTAGAATAAATTATATGTTTGACCAAGTGGAAGGGGAAAAGATTTTTTCTAAGCTAGATTTAAGATCTGGTTATCACCAGATTAGAATAAAGGATGAATACATAAGTAAAACAACAATCAAGACGAGATATGGACATTATGAATTTGTCGTTATACCATTTGGTCTCACTAGCGGACCAACAACATTTATGTGCTGAATGAATAGCATTTTCAGTCAGTATTTGGATAAGTTTTTTTTGGTATGTATTGACGATATCCTAGTGTATTCGAAAATAGAAGGACACGAATAAAATCTAAGGATAGTATTGTAAACTTTAATAAAACACAAGTTGTATACAAAATTTGACAAATGTGACTTTTATCAAATGAAAATACAGTACCTAGGACATGTAATATCTGAAGAAGGTATTCTAGTCGACCCAGAGAAGATAAGAGCCATCATGGAATGGCCTATCCCTAAGGATGTAGTGGATATCCGATCATTCATGGGAATCACTCGGTACTACTGAACATTTATAGAAGGATTCTCTAAGATTGCATACCCTATAACATCCCTACAGAAAAAGGGAACCAAGTTTAATTGGTCACATAAGTGTCATGATAGTTTTAATAAGTTAAAAGAAATGTTAACAACCACACCCATTTTAAGGGTAGTAGACCCGGATAAGGGCTTCAAAGTCTATGTGGATGCAAGAAAAGAAGGTTTGGGAAGTGTTCTAACTCAATAAGGGCACTCTATTTGTTACGAGTCCTGAAAACTAAAAGAGCACGAACGAAACTACGTCACTCACGATTTGGAATTAGTAGTTGTCATCCATGCATCAAAAATGTGGCGACACTATATAATGGGAATTTTTTTTATGTTGCTAAGCGATAACAGTGGTCTGAAATTCTTATTTAGTCAATCGGATCTTAATTCAAGGCAAGCAAGATGGTTGGCCTTCTTAAGCGAATTTGATTTTGAGGTAAGACACATCAATGGCAAGGAAAACAAAGTGGCAGATTCCTTGAGTAGAAGAGTTCATGGGTTGTTTGAGGTACATATTAGCAGGGAATAAAATGACATTGAACAAAGGATAAAGGATGCAAGTAATAATGATGAAAAATACATTAAAATAGTGGCAGATTTACAAAATAATGCAGAAAATTTAGACAAACCAGATCTAAGTTTGGATGGAAATGGTCTACTAAGATTGAAAAATAGGTTGTACATACTAGATCATACTAGATTCTGCTGAATTAAAGTTAACAATTTTGGATGAAGTACACAAGAAGCCATATTTTGGTCATCTGGGATACCAGAAAATGGTAAAACCATTAAGGAAGTTGTTTTATTGGCCTAATTTGAAAGGCGAGGTAGGAGAATACTTGTCTAAGTGCCTATATTGTCAACATGTGAAGGTTGAACACCAGCACCCAGCCGGTCTGTTACAACCTCTACCTGTACCAGAATGAAAATGGGAGACAATATCACTGGATTTTATCATAGGTTTGCCTAGAACTCAAAAACATAATGATTCAATTATGGCAGTAATTGATAAACTTATAAATTTTGCACATTTATTCCTGTAAAATCTACTTATAAAGCTATTAACATCGTTGAAATATTTATGAAGGAAATTTTTAGATTGGATGTTGTTCCTAAAATAGTGATTTTGGATAGAGACGTAAAATTTACATCTATGTTTCAGAAAGAATTATTTGCAGGGTTGAATACTAACTTGATTTTCATCACAAGCTACCATCCACAAAAAAATGGGAAGACTAAATGAACAAACCAAATTGTGGAAGATATGCTACAAATAGTACGTAAGGATGAAACCAAGTAAGTGGGAAGATTACCTTCACTTGGTGTAATTTGCATACAATAATGGCTACTATACATCGGCTAAGATGAGCCCCTTCAAAGTACTATACAACATAAAATATACAACTTTGATTACTATGACAACCCAATTGACAGGCTCATGGTGGGACTAGAAATGCTCCAGGAAATGGAGAATACGGTAAGAAAGGTACAACATAATTTAAAAGAAGCAGATGACAGACATGAAAAGAAGACATCAGGAATTTCAAGTTGAAGACCACGTGTATTTAAAAGTCAAAGAAAGAAGAACTTAATTAAAGCTAGGAAACTGTTCAAAGTTGGCACCCAGGTTTTGTGGCCCCTTCGAGATTTTAGGTTGGGTTGGACCCGTGGCATATCAACTTGCACTTCCCACAAATCTAAAAATTCATAATGTATTTCATGTCTCTTTGTTAAAAAAATATGTCCATGATCATACTCACATGATCGATTGGAACATGGTGCAGGTGGAACCAGAAGGTGAGTTCCAAGAGGAACCTCTGCGCACTCTATATAGGAGAGAAACAATAGTATGGAACAGAGTCATCGCCCAGGTAAAAGTGCAATGAAAGCACTTTAGTCCCGAGGAGGCCACTTGGGAATTGGAGGAACATTTGCAGAAATCTTATCCAACCCTGTTCTGGGAAATGAACAAACACTAAGCATAGTGTTGCACTAAAGGGGGAAAGGATGTAATATCCCCAAAAATAAATTATTATTTAATTATGTATGCACTTAGAAATTTATTTCCATTTTTGGCAAATTTGAATTTGGAAAATTCTTGCCATTTATGGAAATTTCAAATTTGGAATTTGGTTAATTGTAATTAATTGTTGTGAGTGTTGGTCAAAGATTTGAATTTCCCAACCAACTCTTTGACTATGACAAATATTTTTATATTAATTGTTGAGGGACAAATGGAACAACCAGGTTGAAATCATCTAACCATGATTCCATGAGTGGGGAACAGGCTTCAACTACCTTAGGGTTGAATGTTACAAGTGGAAAATCAGGAATTTGGCCATTGGTAGCCCCTGAAAACCACAGAGTTGTAAAGATGCAAAAATTCACAAGGGGGGAAAAGACCTAGGCACTGGATGCTTTTGGATATAGAGCATATTGGAGGAGGCAAGACGTTGCCTAGTATGTTGGAGAGAGGATATCACTTGTTGTTATGAGCATTGTTCTGAGTGTGAGGAAAGCATAATTTTTTATATGAAAGAGCACTATAATGAAAGAGGAGTATTGGAGTTCTCCCTTATGGATTCATGGTCATGCTAGGGGGTGAACAAAGAAAGTAGATTGGTTGTTATGTTATATGGTTGGGAGGAACTTGGTTGTTCCATTTTTCATTTCAACACCTTGTTCGATTATGTTCATCTACTCATTTCCTGGTTGAATGTTCTTTGGATTAATAGTTGGTAGAATAACTTTACTAAATTTTGTGTGAATGTTCCGTTGATTAATAGTTGGTAGAATAAATTTACTAAATTTTGTGTGAATGTTCTGTTATTTAATAGATGATAGAATACATATACTTATTTTGCTGTAATGTTTTGTGAGATAAATAGTTGGTAGAATGAGATGGATTTAGAATAAGCCTTTACAGTTTAATTTTATTCAACCAGTAAATTGAAGAAAACTATTGTTAAGTTAGTTGTGATATAGTTGAATCATGTGTATGTATATATATATATATATATATAGGAAATACATTCTAGCTATAGGATCACATAAATAATTTGTGATGTGAATTCGTAACTCGTACTAGACATGAGAAGATATATACATATATACATGCTTTGATGGATATGAATCTTTACAATGTCAAGTAAAGTCCTGGAAATGATTAGTACACACACACACACACACACACACACATATCGCAACATAAATAAAGGTACAGAAGAGTATAAATAAATAACATATCAAGTTGTTTATTGACCTTTTGAATAACTAAAACTTCAGGTATTTCCATTGAATCTGATGATATTAATGGAGCAGATAGTTACAGTCCCCTCTACATTTTATAATAACCCAGAAGCTAATGCTCAGAGATATAACTACAAAATATACTACCGATTACAGATTCGGACAACACATAAAATGAATCTTCAGATTTTACATAACACATATGATCATAACCTTTAATAGTGAAATCATATTCTAGGCCAAGGAGGCCACCTAGGTGAACACCCATCTAGGGCACACAACTCAATCACCTAGGCACAACACTTCTTCACCTTTTGATGATGAATTAAATATATGTAAAATAAATGGTTCCTTTGGCATATAAGGTGAACTGGGACTAAAATAAAGCATTCTTACCTTTTCTTCTGAAGCTAGGTGTCTTGGATGTTTTCTTTTTTGAGTTTGCATTTTACATTCACGACAATTTCATTTTTTTAGGGTTCATGAAGAACAACCAGTGCACATTCCTTCATGGCTGCCTCCTGGTGACTCTATTTTCCATTCTTCCACCTCTGAGAGAAATCTTATCTATTTAGCTAGCCACTCTCTCATGAAGCAAATCATTTGCTTTGAGTTTTCTGAGGCAGAAGGGAGGGCGAACCAACTGATATTTGTGCCCTTGTTGGTTTATTCTTTGTGGGAATGAAGTGAGTGCGCCCTCTTCCATGGATACACTGGGATTCTCCAACTAATCCCCATAGGTCACTCTGAGATCGCAAAAAACTCTTGGCCACTCTTGGATCACCCCGCTCTGGATCGCCATTTTCTTGGTCACCCAAACTAATGGTGCACCCTTGTTCAGATTTTCACCCCTGAGGAGAGTTTTTGGTCAGAAGACAAGATATGGCTTGCGTGGCCACCTTCTCTTATATATCACCTTCTTGGGAAAATAAATTGGTATCAAAACCTCAAGATCCATGGAAAATCTTTCGATCTTGAAGATTGAGCCAAATAGTTTTTTGGGGTTTTCATGAAATAATCTAGAGTTTGACCATTCTAGGGTTTCCATTTTATGTAAGAATATCCACAGATCTCATAAGCTCCAAGGGTTCCCACATATCCATTTCCACAGAGAGGAGCTCCACATATCTAAAACAATAGAAATCTCTCCCTCTAGACCAGTTCAAGCTATGTTGCCTTGGGGTTTTGAGTCCTCTGTTCTCAAAACAGAGTCCTTTGTTCAACATTGCAACCTAGGGGTTTCATTTCTCTTCAGTCAGCCTCACAATGTCTCCACATACAGATCCTTTTCCAGTCGACTCAGATTCTAACACATCAAATCCCATCCAAGATCTTTCCTCTGTCCTCGATGAGCTACTTAGAATGCAACAACAAAACAATCTAGATCCATTCTGGTTGGACACTTGAATTCAACTACCCAAGTTTGTTGGGAAAACGAATGATGAAATGGTGGATTCTTGGATCCATAGCCTATCCACCTATTTCAATACATGTCCAATCCTTACCGAGGAAAGAAAACTCCAGATTATCACCTTGCAATTAGAAGGACTGGCATAAACTTGGTGGGATACAGAGCAAGAGAAGACCACATTTGTGATAGAGATTGGGGATGCTCAAGAATCCTCTACTTCGAAACCCCTCAAAACCTGGGCTTGACTTTCCAAATCTTTGAGAAATTGCTTCTACCCACCTGGGTATGTGAAATCCTTATGGATCAAATGGCACCAACTTCGACAACTCCCTTCACAAGGAGTGCAAGGCTACATAGAATTATTCTGCAAGATGCGCCTATTAATTCATGTTCTATATCTGGAAGAGGTACTCATATTAAAATTTGTGGTTGGTTTAATAATTCAATTATGTCGATAAGTAGAGCTGTTTGAAAATCCAACTTTAGATAAAACATTTTAGAGAGCTTTGGCTATAGAAAGGAAAGTTGATCCTAGAGGTCGTATTCCTCGGTATCTCCCTTGCACCAAACCCCCCGTCTCTCAACCATCCATATCCCATCCCTTAGCCTGCTTTCCACCTCCTAAGACTCAAAACCCCACATCCAATACAACTATAAGGACACCCTGGTGCTCATTCCACAAAACTACTTTACACAATTCATCAAATTGTTGAATCCTCCAAAATCTAAAAACCAACAAGACTCTACTCACTGAGCTCATTCTTCCTTCCCAAGTAGAATATACCGAAGAAGTTCCTCTAGAAAATCCCACAGAAGTAGATCCCTCATTTATTCTAATTACCCATGAAGATTCGAACACATCCACCCAAACCCTCTTCACGGACAACTGTCAAATAAAAAATGCCTTGTCTTTACTGATTATGGACAATGGAAGAAAAAAAAAATTGGTGTCTCAAGCCCATGTCAACCACCTTAATATTGTCACCACTCCACATTCGCAACCCTATCAACTTGAATGGGTCCAAAAGGATGGCCCTCGCCTCCTAGTTTCCAAGCGTTGTTTGGTCACTTTTTCCATAGGCCAATTCAAAGATATTGTCCTCTGTGATGTCTCCCCTTTAGATTGTATGGATTTGTTGCTCGGTATCCCATACCAAATCCAAAGAAATTCTATCTATCTAGCCAAATCCCGCTAGTACAAAATTACCAAAGAAGGCCAGACTTATATATTAGCTGCAAAAAAACCAAACCCCATTCTACCAAAGAACAAATCCCATATGTACACTTAAACCAATGTGTCTCTCTCTGTTTGGTGCACCCAATAACACCAAACAATACAACACCCCCTATTCCTGAAACTATGACTCCCCTCCTCCATGAGTTCACATAGATATTTCAACCTCTGAAGGGACTTCCCCCCTCCCGCCACATTGACCATTCCATTCATCTCATCCCGAGATCTGTCTTACCTAACGCCCCTACTTACCAGTTGGCCCCAACAGAAACAAAGGAAATGGAAAGACAACTGACCAACCTCATCAACTCTGGCCACATCTAACCTTCATCTTCTCCCTATGCTTCTGTCGCCTTTGTCATACCTAAACGAGATACCTCAGAAATGTGCCTTGTCACTAATTACCAAGCCTTGAACAAAGCCACAATGAAAAACTGTTACCCCCTTCCACGGATTGAGAAACTACTTGACACCCTCCAAGAAGCTAAGTGGTTTACTAAATTGGATTTGACAACTGGCTACCATCAAGTTCGAATGAACCTAGATGATGTTTGGAAAACATTGTTCAAGACCAACTTTGGTCTTTTTGGGTGGAAATTCATGCCTTTCGGTCTCACCAACACCCCAACCACTTTCCTGAGGCTCATTAATGACATCTTCGAAGCACATTTGGGTTAATTTGTGGTCATCTACTTAGATGTCATTCTCATCTTCAGTCAAACATGGGACACTCACATCCAACATGTTTTCCAGGTTCTCCAAATTCTCCAAGAACTCAAGTTGCAAGTCAAAGAGAAGAAATTATATTTTGGTCAGACCTCAAATCCTATCTTGGCTTTGTGGTCAACTCAGAGGGTATTCAACCAAATCCAGCTTGCATCCAAGCATTGAAACAATGGCCTCTACCTTATTCAGCTAAGGAGTTGAAAAGATTTTTGGGTAGCATCAATTTCTATCGTAGGTTTATTCCCTCTTTTTCAAATATTGGTCGAACTTTGCATCAAATCTCAAATACTTCTTCTACATTCATCTGGACCAAATAAGAAACTACTCACTTTTCTCAACTCAAAGATGCCCTCTGCTCATCCCCTATTTTACATCTTCCAGACCTCTCCCAACTTTTTGATATTGAGTCTGATGCATCACAATATGCTATTGGTGTCATACTTAAACAGGGAGGACAACCCATTTCTTACCACTCTGAAACCCTATCTGAGGAAAAGAAAAATTATAGTACCTATGCCAAGGAATTTTATAGTCTAGTGCAAGAACTCAAACAATGGAGGCATTATTTGTTGGGTAAAGAAACCATTATGCATAATGACCACCACCCTTTGATTTTCATCAACTATTAATCAAAGATTCAGGAACAAAGGCACATTAAATGGGCCTCCTACATTCAACAATTTCACTTAGTCATCAGATACATGAAAGGCGCTTCTAATAAAATGGTTCATTTTCTAATTCGACCTCCCACTCTAGTTATTTCCATTCTAGAAGTGCATTGTGCTACTTATGACACATGGAAAGATCAATATGCTACTGACACCTTCTTTAGAGAGATTTGGGAATCTTTGTAAAGCCCCACAATGATCAATCAGACCCCCTTTCTAGACTACACTATTCAGGATGGGTGTCTATATAAGTTGAATTTTCTATGCATTCCACACTCAGAATACCACCTATTTCTCATCAGGGAAGCGCATGCTTTAGCCTATGGTGGCCACTTCGGGACCACAAAGGCCACCCAACTTCTGCAACACCATTTTCATTGGGCTTCCATGTAGCCTCAAGTTGAAAAAATTATCAGAGCTTGTGCCTTATGCTCACAATCCAAGCCATCCAACCAGAAGCATGGGTTGTATCAACCATTTTTGCTTCCTTCTCAGCCTTGGGAGTCAATCTAAATGGACTTCCTAAGTGGACTTCCAACAATCCAAAAGAAACATGATGCAATCTGGGTAGTGGTATGTCGCTTCAACAAAATGGAACTTTTTATCCCATGGACAAAGACTACTACAACAATGTAAACAACGAAACTCTATTTCCATCATGTCTGGCCCCATTTTGGCCTCCCAAGAAGTATCATCTCAGACAAAGATTCTCACTTCCTTAGTAAATTTTTGAAGACCATATGGGCGTTATTGGGGTGCCACCTCAAGTTTTCTACTGCATTCCATCCTCAAACGGATGTCCATATAGAGGTTGTCAATAGAGTCTTGGTGAATGCTCTCCGAACTCACTTTGGGCACAACAAACAATGGGACAATTACTTACACATTCTCCATCATAGCTACAACAAGGCAACACATTCTTCTACAGGTTTTTCACCTTTTCAAGTCTTCTTAGGATTCCAACTAGCATCTCCAACCGAGCTTCCACTCATTTGGGTCCCTCGAGGTACCTTCCATCAACAACAAGAACAATTGTCAGCTCAATGATTTCTCCAAAAAATTGCACAATGCCACAGTGCAATCACATCATCACTCAAAGTAGCCCAAGATCATGCCAAGCAACGCCATGAGAAACAAACAACCTTCATGGCCGTTCAACCAGGGGATCAAGTCTGGTTACACTTGGATAAGAATCGCTTCAAAGGCTACCATCACAAGCTTCTACCAATCAGATATGGTTTGTATACAATACTCGACAAGATTGGAGAAAATGCATACAGGTTGGATCTGCCACCACAACTGAGAATCCACAATGTCATTAATGTAAATAGCTTAAATTTTTTTGAGCCTTCCCTCTTGGAAGAACCAGTCACCATCACTCATCCAGTGGACAACATTCCTAATTTTCAACACCCATCGGCCAAAGACACTATATTGGACACTCGAAGTCGCTCTACAAGACACCAGACTTACACTTCATATCTGGTAGCTTGCCAAGGACAAACTCTAGCTCGGGCAAAGTGGATCACAACTGATGTATTTCACAACAAGTTTCCACATATTCTCATGGAAGCTGGGACACTTCTAGATCTAAACAGGGAGGAATTGAGCCAAGGAGGCCACCTAGGGGAACACCCACCTAGGGCACACAAGTAAATCATCTAGGTGCAACACTTCTTCACCTTTTGATAATGAATTAAATATATGTAAAATAAATGTTTCCCTTGGTATATAAGGTGAACCAGGACTAACATAAATAATTCTTACCTTTTCTTCTAAAGCTAGGTGTGTTGGTTGTTTTCTTTTCTGAGTTTGCATTTTACATTCACGACGATTTCATTTTTTTAGGGTTTCTGAAGAATAACTAGTGTGCCTTCCTTCATGGCTGCCTCTTGGTGAATTTGTTTTCCATGCTTCCACCTCTGAGAGAAATCTTATCTCATTAGCTAGCCACTCTCTCAGGGAGTAAATCATTTCCTTTGAGTTTTTTGAGGGAGAAAGGAGGGCGCACCAACTGGGATTTGCGCCCTTGTTGGTTTCTTCTTTGTGGGAGTGAAGTGAGTGCGCCCTCTTCCATGGCTGCACTGGGCTTCTCCCACTAATCCCTGGAGGTCACTTTGATATCAAAAAAAACTCTTGGCCACTCTCAGATCACCCAAACTAATGGTGCACCCATGTTCAGATTTGTGCCCCTGCGGAGTGTTTTTGGTCTGAAGACGAGCTATGGCTTCCGTGGTCACCTTCTCCTATACATCACTTTCTTGGGCAGATAATATTCATTATAAGGTTTCCCATTTGTCTTTCCTTTAAGAAGTGAAGATACAAATAACCAACTATCTACGGGAGCCTGGTATAAAATTATCACAATAATAGTATCTTAGGGTGGAACCTGTATAACTTTAAATAAATAAATCAGTGATTATTTTCCTTTAATTCCACAAGTTGTAACTTGAAGACATTTCGAGTGAGGTGACCTCATCAATCCACATGCTCAAAGATATTAGGTCCTACAGATGAAAGATCCATAATATCAGTACAGCGAGCTATGAAACAAATTAATGAAATTTAAAGACAAAGTAATGTTTAGGACGAATTCATGGATTTAAACATTACAAAATTAATACAGGAATAAATACTTAGCTTGAGGTTGGCGTGGGTGATTTCCCATTGGGTGTGCTGAGAAATTGTCCCCCGGCCCGAAAGGGGAGAGGTGGACCCAAATTTTTCTGATGGGTACCCTCGCAAGTAAAACAGGGGTCCCATCATTAGATTATGGTAACCAAAGTTTTAACCAAACATTTCATAAATTAAATAAACATGAATAACACTTTAAGAACTTAGCAACCAGAGTGCTAAAATTTTTTCACAATACAACACATGTCAAAAAAAGGAATTCTATTATTCTCTGGATGCTACCTAAATATTTTATTTACGCTGAAGGGAAATGTAATAAACAAGTTTCAAAACACAGAAAATAGGAACCAAGAATTGATAATAAATTACTTGAATCAAGTCCGAACTATTTACACACAGTGGCATTGTATGACTATTACGATCCTTGCCCAATGTATGAACAATGCATTTAGAGTTAGAGTAATGAGTTTTTTACAACAATATTTGATACAGTAACAAATAAATATCACAACACTCCATAGGAAAGGGTGTGTGATTATACATCGTATAATACAATCTTCACAGTGAATCTTTACACACCAGAAGAGAATTTTCTCCCTTAATAAAAATAGTAAAATTAATGTCGGCTTGATTGGATTGAATTATAACGAGATCTGAATTATACATTCTCCGAATCAAGAATCTAGAAATTCAGAAGTGAGTACAAAAGACTTACATAACTGTATTTTCTTCCCATGAAACCATTATTGCAACATTTAAAAGGAATGAAAATCATAACATTTTATTGCTAGTAAAATACTCATTATCAAACATAATGAAAACATTTCTTTAATACAGAGGATGATCTTTCAAATAGAAAAGACCCAGACAGAATATGGAGGATATTTCCTTTTTCTTTCCTATCACATAGTAGAAGCTCAGATTTACCTTCGAAATATAGATTTAAAGAGCATGAACTTTTACAGATAGTTAACGAAAAGATGGGAAGGTATCAATATTTATAATCATGGAAGAACCAAGATAGGGTTAGAACATTTATCGAAGCAGAATGGAGATTCAAATACAAAGTACGAGACTTTGAAAATACAGTAAGATTCCTATTCCCTATTGGGTTAATAATGCAGACCAGAAGTTCCTACGAATTTTCATAGAGATAAAAAGTTATATCGTAGGGTATAAGAAATGAGGACCCAATATAGGAAATAATAGCGAGCAACAATAAACCCTAAAGCTTAAAGAACCTGTAATAATCTTTAAAACTCCAATGTAGGATCAAATAAGTTGGAAAGAGAAAAATAAATTTGTGGTGACTGGTGCACACTACTTAAATAAAAAATCACAGAGAGCTCAGAGTAAAATGACAGAGAGTTGTTACCTAGTTCAAGGTAGCATCCAACCGATAATCACCCTATCCTTTTGTTCCTTCCCCTTACGAGCCCAACTACATGGTTTGGGCTATGCTCATCAATTCATTTATTCTGGGGTAGCACTGGAGCATTTTCACAGAAAGACAGAGCCGAAGAAAATGAAACAATAACCTAGAGACCCATCTTGGAACTGAGTAATAGCGAGGGTTATGAATCCTATACATTTCCATGTGATAGGAGGGAGGTGGCATGTTTTTCATTGGAAACGGTGGTCGGATGACATCCCTTGGGAGGTACCCTTGCAGGTTACCATTAATATACTTGATGGATAGAGGTTTTATTACAGGTCTAACAAATCCTTGATTCAAATTCATACCGAGTTATTGTGAGGGAGGAGAACTCAGTTAGGACATGATATACAAAGTTGGCAAGTCCGGTCTCTCATTCAATTAAGGTGTGACTATCTGTTCATTCAATTTAAACAGATTCAAAAGGATGATTGTTATCATTGGACCCTCAACGATGCTCAAATGTTAACCAATTAAAATAATGTGTTAATAGTGATTGTAATTTTAACCACAACCTATTCTCATAAGGTCTATTGTTTGGACAGTTAAACCAAATGCAAAATGACCATTATATTAATACCTGTAACATTTTTGATAAAGAAATATGCTTTGCTAGAACCCAAATTCGTGTAGACCATTTATTTTATAAGTAACGTTAATGCTATGTAGTGAAAGGGTTGCGATATTATTAAGGCTTTAACAAATAAAAACATTAAATGTTCATGCCTTGGAATGGGTATAATACTAAGGGTCCTCAATATTATAAGTGTTAATATATATATGGAAAGGATTATAATACTAATGGGGCATAATATATATAAATGTCAGTGTATATATATGGAGATAGTATAACATTAGTGGGGTTATATTAACCCTTCATACTTGTTTTAGAAATGTTAGTAATCTGAATGGCTTAGATATAACGAAGATTTCCTTATTTATATGATTACTAGGTAGTATGAAATAACTCAGAGATAAAATCTTTTATGATGGAAGTTAGTTGTATCAATAAATGGAAACATAAACCTTTCAAAAGATAAATAGTGACGACAACCACGTACTTACAGTATCTATACTTATTTCGAAACAAGTTGTTCGAAGATAAAGAGAATTAATGTCCCTAAGGATTTTTTTTTAATTTTCTAAATTTTGGGAACATTACAGACGTCAACCTTCCATTTAGAGTGCACTAAAAGTTCGAGTCATACGCAGTGAGATAGAGGAAAAGTAGAGGTAATTCTATGTTTATTTTATGTCAGCGTCAACAAATCTTTTTGTAATAAATCATCTGCAGATATAAGCAATAAGGAAGATGCCTAATTTCTATGTAAGAGTTAGTATGTCAATAAAGATTGCAGAAAGTTCTCTTGCGAATCTGTTAGCTATTAATCCCTAATATTGGCTCATTGCCCCTTAATTGGGGCATATTACATTAGTAATGTTATTTCATTTATGTCGAATTTATTCAATTAGTTGTAATTATACCTCCTAGTCTCCTCTATATACCAAGGAGACATTTTCATTTGGAATCATCTTGTACTTGAACATTTATGTGGGGTAAAAGGAGGTTGCCCCCTCGAAGAGGATTATTATCTGAAATTATCTCGTTTTTCAAGGCGTTGAGTACTTATTATGAGGTTTTTCTATGCTATATTGATATTTGGTTCTTAACATATGGTATCAGAGCTCAAGGTCTTGGGGTTTCGCTACTACATCTATGACACCGTGGAATTTTTTCTATAATTTTTTTTCTACAACTATTTAGAAGGAACAACTAGGAGGATATTTAGTACATAGATCAAGGTAAGTTGGGTTAAAATTTTAGCTCTTGAGGCCTTATACTTTCAGAGATACAACCATTGTAATATAGGGTTATGGAATCATCCTGAATTGAGTCATTGCGGAATTTTCTCTATAAAAGTTTTTCTGTAATGTTTCAGACCTTGAACTCCAAAGGATATTCTTCGTAATTAATAAGGTATCTATGGTAGAAATTTTAGATTTTGGGTAATTGTAAATTTGTAGATACACCCTGTGGAAGATAGGGTATCTAACTAGTCCTATTGACTAGTCTCAAGTAGGTGTTTCGAGTAAAACAATCATAAATTATTCATAGAGTATCCAAATTGAGTGATACTAGTTTCATTGGATAGTATATAGCCTATCGTAGTTCTGGTACAAGGTTCAAACTTTGATATCAATTATTTTGTGTGGGGCATGCTATACAAGTGAGATCTCCTGGAAAGGACAAAAATAAGCAAGTTGTAGGGAAGTTACCGTAAATTCCACTTGGCACATCCAATTTTTATCAGACCTATGGCATTGAAGAGAAGAAATATCAGAGACCTACAAAAAATAAAATTTCATACTCAAAAGGGCCAAAATTTTGGAGATACAATAAAAGGAAGATTTTCTAGTAGAACCACCTCAAAATCAAGGCTTAAAGTGATACTTGGCCAACATGCCACCAAAAAAGGGAACTTCTACACCAAATAAGCCTCCAAAAAATCCTACTTGGACTCTTGATGAAGGTGAAGAAATGCGTAGGGATATAAGTGATTTACAAAAGAATACAATAACCAAAGATGAACTACAAGAGATGAAGGATTCAATGGAAGCTAAGTTGGATAATAAGATGGGCGGTTTAAAAGGGGAGATCATGGAAGGATTGAAAATTTTCCTAATAGAGAGTACACATGAATGTGAAAATGTATCCCATGAAATTCATGATGAGGACACAAGGAAGGTGAATCAATAATGGAGAAACTCCAACTTTGGGTTGAAGACCAACCATGTTCCTAAGATCAATATGAGGAAGTTTGATGGCAAGGACCCAATCACATGGATACTTAAGATGGAGAAATTCTTTGATCTACATAATGTGCCACATACACAAAAGGTATGAATTGCTTCTTTATATTTAGAACCCAAACAATTTGTATGGTATTGATGAATTTGTTCTCGCAAATCACTTGTCACTTGGACAATTTTCACGAAATAAATGATAGCACACTATGAGGATACAAGGAGCAATATCTTCTTTAGCCAATTGATAAACCTCAAGAAAAAGGGTTCAATTACCGAGCACATTGAGAACTTCCAAAGATTGAATATAAAGGTAATAGATATTCCAGATGAGCACTTAATTGATGTATTCATAGGAACTTTAAAGGATAACATTCAACATGAGGTTCACCTTTGGGAACCCAAATCATTGGAGAATGCATTTAAGGTGGCAAGAAATGTTGAAAGTAAAAATATGGCTATGGCTACTAGAAGGACCAATCCTAACATCTGTTGATTAAGGTTGGTTGTCATTGATGTCAACCCTTGAAGAAAGACCCATAGCAAAAAGTTTTGGGAAATGGACCCAATAGTTTTTGATGTAAATATGACTTATTATTGTCTTATCATGATTGATAAGGTGTACAAATGGATGAACTCCAAAGTGGTCCCCTTATGGTGAAAGCCCTCACGGGAAGACGCTTTACGGATTGAGTTATCTTAGAAGAATGGTTGGA
>ML777977.1:354873-380011 GCA_009831015.1 Picea engelmannii
CGATTTCGGACCCCCCCTCCCCCCCGCTTAAAGGTAGAATGGTAGGGGGGTCCAGAATTTAGTACCCGCCATTGATCCAGGCGCACGAATCACGATCGCTAGAACTTGCACATTGCTTACCGCGGGTGCATTATCACCCAAAACTTAGGACAAGTGGGTTTTTAACCCAATCTTTTGTGTTCTAGCCCCTCTTACAAGAAATATCACTAACATTTGGCTCCATGGGGGATATAGTCGTCCCTGTGATGCTCTAAGAACTCTTTTGCAGATTCAGTGCCTTTGATGTTGGGCTATGGAGTCATTTATTAGTCCGAAAATAAAAAATAGAAACAATATTTACAAAACAAAACAAAAAGAGCCAACTGCGGCTCACAGAAAACACTTTTTTAAGAAATGCCCATTTACTGGGCTGCTAAAAACTTCATTGCCTTCCAGATCCTGCAACCTATAAGTGTTGTTTGAAAATACTTCAAAGATCTTGAAAGGTCTGAACCAGAGGGCATCAAATTTGTTGTGTTTTCCTTTTTCCTATCTGGGAGCATCTCATTTGAGCACCAGATCACCCTACTCAGATTCCTTCTTTTTTCTCTTTCTGTCAAAAGCCTGCTTGATCTTCTACTGATGATGGTAGGCTTTGTCCATGACTTGTTCTCTGACCTGCTACATTTCCACCATCTGATGGATCCTTCTGAGCACATGGTTAGGTTCTCCTTCAAAGTTCTGGAGGAGACTTTCCACAGGTAAGGCGAGCTAGGTGGGGAAAATGACCTCTATTCCATAAACTAGTTGGAACGGTGAGATGCACAGCGATTTCTTTGTTGTTACCCGGTCATCCCAAAGAGAAACTTTGAGATTTGAGTCCCAGGCCCTTTTATTGTCCTCCAGTAGCTTCTTGATAAGCTTGATTAGAATTTTATTGGAGGACTCTGCCAGTCCATTTCCTTGTGGATAGTAGGGAGTGGAGTGAATTAGTGAAATCTGGAACTGTTCACAGAATTTGACCAGAGGCTTAGACCGAAAGGGAGAGGCATTATCAGTGACGATTCTGCTGGGGCAACCAAACCTGCATATAATATTTTCCAGGAACCTGATAATTACTTTGTGAGAAGCGCTTCTGGTAGGGACAACTTCTATCCATTTGGTGAAGTAGTCGATTGCAGTCAAAATCCATCTATGTTGGCCACTTGAGGGAGGATGGATTTCCCCAATGAAGTCTAATCCCCACTGCTGAAAGGGTGCTGAGACTACTACCGGGTTTAATGGTAGAGATTTGAGCTGCTGCTTTCCTGAAAACTTTTGGCACTTGATGCAAGCTCTGATTTCTCTGCAGACATCAGGGAATAAAGTGGGCCAGTAATACCCAGCTCGGAGGATCTTGTGAGCTGTGGTCTTCCAAAAATGATGACCTCCACAGAGACAGCTATGGAAGTCCAATATAACCCTCTGGGCTTGCTGTGGGTCCAAACACCTCAGTAATACCCCCTGGGGGTCTTTCCAATACAAGGCTTGGTCAATAAGGCAATATCTGACCGCTTTGAGTTTTAAAGCCCTGGCCTTACTTTTTCCCAATCCATCAGGGGGATTTAATTCTTTCAAAAAGTACAAGATGTCCTTGTACCAGGAGCATGCTGCTAATGGTATGATGGTCTGAGAATCCTTGTCGGATAACTCAGCTTGTTCGTTGATGAAGTTAATTCCCAAGGCCTTAGAGTTGGATTTAGCTAGTAGCTTTGCCAAACCCTACCCCTTTATCAGCTTGGTAGGCTTAATCTCCAGATCAAATTATAGGATCTTGGCGACCCATTTACCTCTCCTCTCGTCTATGTCAGGATGCATAAGAATGTTCTTCATAGAGGTTGAAGGGACATACACAATGACCTTTGAATGCAACACATAGACTCTGAAAGCTTTGAGAGCTTTCACCAAGGCATAAGCCTGCTTCTCCATGATCTCGTACCGGAGCTCTGCATCTTTCAATGCTTTGCTAAAGAAAGCAATAGGTTGTTCTTGCCCTTTATAATTTTTCTGCAACAAAACTGCCGCTACTGTATCACAGGAAGCAAAAGAAAAAATCAGAAAGTCTTTGGAATAATCGGGACTGAGAAGCCATCAATCATGGACATTCTAGAAGCACCAGTGACCTTCTGCAATATGTGCTCCATGTTGGGCAAGGGATAATTATCCTTCCTTGAGCTCCTATTCAGGTTTCGGAAATCAACACAGAGTCTAATTTCGCCACTTTTCTTTCTTACTGGGACCAAATTGGCCACCCAGTCAAAATATCTCAAGGGGACAATGATCTGGGCATCCAACAGCTTCTTCACTTCCCTCTCCATGACAAGTAGCAACATGGGATTTATCTGTCTCAGCTTCTGCTTGAATGGCTTAACCTCTTCCTTTAGCGGGATTTTTTTCTCAATGACTGATGTGTCATATGTCTTGAGATCTTCGTAGGTCCATGCGAACACATCAGCAAACTCCCTCAACAACTTAGTATATTCGACCCTCTGCTCCTCAGTCAGACTCCTTGACAATTTGACAAACTTAGGCTCCTTTGGCGTGCCTATGTTGCACTCAGTTGTGTCGGCCTCATCACCCGAAACTCTACCCTTTACCGCCACATCGTTCCCATCAAATAAACTTTCTAATGGGATTAGTCCTTTTGGTATATGGTTGCTTGGTAGTTGGATAATCTGGTGGTCAGCAACTTTACTCAGCAACTCTCCAGGGTGAGGGTCCGGTTCTTCTTCAATGTCAGGATCCTCATCAATGGATTGGAGAAATTTTTTGATCTCCTGATCATCCTCAAATACCTTCCAATGCTTGACATTGTCCGGCACAGAGGTTCTGTATTTTATTTCAACATTGGATCTGATAGTGGGCAGTGCAGGAACTTTGGGCAAACTAGCTGAGAAGGCTAAAAAATCGGCTGGAGCATTTTCTTCCCTTGGAATGAAAGAGATGTTGAAAACCAAGAAGAAACTGTCAATTAGATCCCATACCTCGTTCCTGTAATTCTTGAGACGAGGGTGCTTGGACTGATAAACGTTTTTGACCTGTTGGACTATCAATTCTGCATCCCCAAACAAAACTATCTCCCTTATTTCCATTTCGTTTGCAACTCTTAACCCTAGAACCAGAGCTTCATACTCTACCACGTTGTTAGTGACTTCAAATTCCATCTTGTATGACAGAGATATGGTCTCTTGAGAAGGGGATATGAATACCACCCCGGCACCTGCACCTATACTAGAAGAAGTCCCGTCAAAGAACATCTTCCAAACATAAGTGGTTGGAGGGGGCATCTCTTGATTAAGAATGGGATACTTTCTGATTTGTAAGGGGGCCTCAGGGATCTTAGTGACCTACAACAAGCTAAATCCTAAGTCAGTGTCAAGTGCAAAAATGGGGTGATTAGTGGGGTTTGCTTCATCACTGACAATGTAGGCTAGCTGGGCTTCTCTGTACAATCTCCTATGTTCCCCTCCAAAGACTGGGATGGTGGCATATGTGAAATCCATATATAACATCCCTCCAAGTATCTTATTCCAAGACCTTGACAACAGCATGCCAAACTTGGGGGGAACATCAGCTACCACAATATCCATGACCATACTCTTCATGGGAAGCTGAAACAAAGAGACTACCAGGTCCTTGATCATTCCCAAGAATTGCACTCTCCTGGAGTCAAAAGAATAGAGGTCATGATAGGCTCGGGTGACTTCCAGTCCTAATTCTTCCATGACATCTTTGGGCATGAGGTTGTGAGAGGCTCCTGAATCCATCAAGCGGTTGTTCAACACTTTATCATGTATGTTCTGGGAGGTGTAGAAGGGAGGGGATGAATCATCTCTGTCTTGTACCATGGGGCCTGGGATAACTGCTGGTTTTTCATATTGGAGGTTTATGAAGTCTGTGGAAGGGTCAGAGGCTTCAGATTTCAAAAGGTCAGAGAAGCGTTTCTTGAATTCTCCATGTTTGATTAGCTCGGCGAGTGGCACAAGAATTCTGATTTTTTGAATCTCATGTTCGAAATTAAAAGAAGATACAGGCTTTGGAATTTCTCTTATTTCAAGAACATGAGTTTGGACAATGGGAGAGAGGGGTTGGGCCTTCTTATCTCTGTGACTGTCTGCTACCTCATTAGCAGGCTTCCCTGCTCTGGAGGACTGCTCTGGAACATCAGGTATTGCTGCCTTTTTGTCGGATCTCAGGTTATATCTGCCTCGACCACCACTAACTTTGTCTTCTTTGCTCAATTCATTCAGTTTATTGTTCATGAGAGACTCCTCATATGTTGATTGGGTCAGATGAGGGAAAGTAGGAGTGACTTCTAAGCTGTGGATTTTAGGCTCAGGCTTGTCTGTTTCCCTTTCTTCTTCATCGGCCACAAACTTGTTCTGGAAGGGAGCCTGAACTCTCTGGTCGTCCCTGTCTCTCTCCTTCTCTCTGTGCATAGTTGGAGGAGCAAAATTGTTTGGCCTTCTGAAACCTCCTCTATTCTCAGTGTTCTGAAGGCCCTTGTTCATTTGTTTCCTTTCCACTTTCAATCTCTCCATCTCTTCTTTCAGAAAGTTCATTACCTGAGCCAACTCATTTACTTGAGGGTGGGGTAGTGATGGGCCGGAAGTTGAGGCTTCCGATTTTTCCTTTCTTCTGTCTGCATTAGCCTAGTTCCTCAGTCTGTCAGCTGCTAACATGTTGGATTCCACTTCTATGGCAGCGTCTTTCATTTGAGCTAAGGAGGTAGCTCTTCTTTCTCTCAATAGCAGGCAGAAATCGGGATCAAATGCACCAGCATATGAAATTTGAGTGGAGGCTTCTGAGGGCTTTATCTCTGCAGGGATCTTATTGTACATCTTATTGAATCTTTTGGAGAAGTCAGAGACGGACTCTCCATCCATTTTCTTTAGAGTCCCAAACTCTATCACGTAATACATATAATCCTTCCTGTCCCCCCACTGTCTCAGGAAAACATTATCCAAAGCCTCAATTCCAGCGATAGATACGGGGGCTAGTCCTCTAAACCATTTCCTGACCTCACCCTCCAAGATTTGGACAAAGACTCTCATCCATACATCTTCATTTTCAATGTTGAGGTTGTCTGCATAGCTGTAAAAAGCATCCAAGTGATCCTCAACAGTTATGTCTCCCTCCCCACTGAACTTGGGCATGTACTTCAAATAGTCTCCAGCAGGGAGGGGATTCATAGGATGGGGTAGGATTAAAGAAGCATATCTAGAAGTGACTATAGCATCCATCCTATTCAGCAGGGGATTAGCACCAGCCATAGGAGTATTATTTAGAGGAGAACTCGGAGGAGAAGGAGTATGGACGGGAGAAGTCGGAAAAGAGCTTCTTGGAGGAGGCAACGGAGAAAATAGAGAGAGAGCTAAGGGACCTGAATGCACAGATGCTTCTTTCCATGCAACAACAGTAATAAAAGGAGGGGTGGTGAAACCTTCAGAGGTTCGAGGTCTATATTGAGGCACAACTTCCAGGGAGGGGGGAGTGACAAGGATCTCTCCTTCTGATACTAGACCAGGAGGATAAAACTCAGCAAGAACACTCCTGGAATTCAGAAAATGGGAAACCTTAGAGGAAGGATGACTAGGAAGCTGAGAATAAGAAAATGGAGTTCTCACAGAAGGGGAAGGTGCATTACCTGTTTCAGCGATGGAAACTTCTTTCGGAGAGCTCTTACCCTTTCTGCGCACCGCTTTCGAGTCAACTTCTAGTGTAGCTAAAGGCAAGTGTGGATTAGACCTCATGTGTCTGCCTCTCGAAGCCACAATGATAGATCAGGTTCTCACCAGCGGAGTCGTCACAATGGAGTCGCCAGGTGCACAGTAGCAATCTTCAAGTTCAGATATCTGATGCACCTTTAGAATCAGTTGATCTTTGTCATTCAATCCCGGGGAAAATATTCAACTTCATCCCTGGCAACGACGCCAGAAATGTTGGTGGCTAGAAGTCACACCTGGATTTCTTGTAGGAGCAGAGCCCGACGCCCATCAGTTTAATGTCACGATTTGTTTTAAAGGGTGATCAAATGGAGGAAAAATCAGAACGATATCGTATCAACGCAGAAACTAGGCCAGGCATGCATGGACGAGTGAGTTCTTGATAAACTCCAAACAATGAGTCGTATTAAATGGTGAGTAGGGGGAAGACTTGCATTAGAAGAGTGCGAAGGTCTATCACAAACATTCGGTTTCTAATAGACTAGAGAAGAAAGCATCCAAACGCAAAGTCCTTTTACATTCAAACATAGAAGACCAGAGGGCACAACAATGTCATAACAAATCCTATCATAACAATATTGTTCAATCCATGCGAATCCTTCAACTGTGGACTCCTTGGTGTGAGATGGAACATAGATGGAAAAAGAAAATTGTTTGTCCTAAACCAAGAAATCTCAAACACAGAGGCATAACTAGGAAACCAGAATATTTGTTGAAACTTTACAGTCGGGAGCTTAGCTCTACCATCGATAGATACAAAAATGGCGAAAATGCCTACATATACTCAAAAAAACAACAACAGCAGAATCAAGACACTGCATTGAGAGCTTTGCATATGCATGGCTTCTGACAGTCAACCTCTGAAAGGTCGTGCGACTTATGTCAGACACAATCTAATTTTTTGACAGTTCCAACGGCGAATCAACGTGCCTTTAATTCATTGTCGGACTCTCCCATTATGGCGGAGACGATGTCTAACCACCACCAACTGCTTCAATAATTGCTTCGTCAGGATTGAGAACGACCTAGCCAACTCAGCACCTCGGGATATGGAAGACTCCTCGCGCTACCACCTGGAATAACTGAATGGCTTGATGGGTAGGCATGGAGGTCAGCACAGAGAATGAGGCACACGATAGGAGTGATGGCATCAGATTATGAGGGTGTGGAAGAAGTGACGAGGTGTGGGAAGGGTGACAAAGGATGGTTCATGGCAGAAGACATCAGGTGGAAGGGGGGGAAGGTGAGGGGTAATGAACTCGCTTTTTGGTGAGAGGTTGAGGTGGAAAGGAGCGGGACACATGGCAAGCGACAAGTGGATGATGAGAATGAAGGAGGACCACGCAGACCAAAGAGGGGAGACGGATGGATGACACACGGCAGTAGGAGACAGCTGGTTAGAAAGATGACATGACGGGAGAAGGGCCCACGTAGGCTAAACATAGAGCGACTGGGAAGGATGGGGTTGTCCAAGCGTCGTTGATCCGGGCACTGTAATCTCAGCCGTCGGAAGCTGCTCGCTCGATTCCGGACCCCCCACTCCGCTTAAAGGTAGAAAGGCAGGGGGGGTACGGAACGGTCTTTATCATCGTTGATCCGGGTGCACTGATCTGGACCATTGGAGAGGTGCGCCCGCGATTCCGGACCCCCCTTCTTAAAGGTAGAATGGTAGGGGGGGTCCGGAATTCAGTATGCGCCGTTGATCCGGGCGCACGAATTGCGATCGCTAGAACTTGCACATTGCTTACCGTGGGTGCATTATCACCCAAAACTTAGGACAAGTGGGTTTTTAACCCAATCTTTGCGTTCTAGCCCCTCTTAAAAGAAATATCGCTAACACATGGGACACTCACATGCAACATGTTCGACAAGTTCTCCAAATTGTCCAAGAACACAAGTTGCAATTCAAAGAGAAGAAATCATATTTTGGTCAGACTTCAGTCCCCTATCTCAGCTTTGTGGTCAACTCAGAGGGTATTCAACCAGATCCATATCGCATCCAAGCATTGAAACAATGGGCTCTACCTTCTTCAGCAAAGGAGTTGAAAAGATTTTTGGGTGGCATCAATTCCTATCGTAAGTTCATTTCCTCTTTTTCAAATATTGTTTGACCTTTGCATCTGCTCTCAAATACTTCTTCTATATTCATATGGACCAAAGAAGAAACTACTCACTTTGCTTAGCTCAAAGACACCCTCTACTCATCCCCTATTTTACATATACCATACCTCTCCCAACCCTTTGAGATTGAGTCTGACGCCTCACAATATGCTATTGGTGTTGTAATTAAACAAGGAGGACACCCCATTTCTTACCACTCTGAAACCCTATCCGAGGCAAAGAACAATTATAGTACCTATGAAAAGGAATTTTATAGTCTTGTGCAAGACCTCAAACAATGGAGGCATTATTTGTTGGGTAAAGAAACCATTATGCATACCGACCACCACCCTTTGATTTTCATTAGCTCTCAATCAAAGATTCAGGAACAAAGGCACCTTAAATGGGCCTCCTACATTCAACAATTTCACTTAGTCATCAGATACAAGAAAGGCACTTCTAATAAAATGGTTGATTTGCTAAGTCCACCTTCCACTCCAGTTCTTTCTATTCTCGAAGTACGTTGTGATACTAATGAAACATGGAAATGTCAATATGCTACTAACACTAACTTTCAATATATTTGGGAAGCTTTGCAAAGCCCCACAATGATCAATCAGACCCCCTTCCTAGACTACACTATTCGAGATGGGTCGCTATATAAGTTGAATTTTCTATGCATTCCACACTCAGAAGATCACCTCTTGCTCATCAGAGAAGTGCATGCTTCAGCCTATGGGGGCCCCTTCAGGACCACAAATACCATTCAACATCTACAACGCCATTTTCATTGGCCTTCCATGCAGCCTCAAATTGAAAAATTTATCAGAGCTTGTGCTTATGCTCACAATCCAAGCCATCCAACTGGAAGCATGGGTTGTATCAACCATTGTTGCTTCGTTCTTTGCCTTGGGAGTCAATCTCAATGGAATTCCTAAGTGGATTTCCAACAACCCAAAATAAACATGATGCAATATGGGTAGTGGTGTTTCTCTTAAGAAAAATGGCACTTTTTATCCCATGCACTAAGACTACTACAACAATGCAAACAATGGAACTCTATTTCCATCATGTCTAGACCCATTTTGGCCTCCCAGGAAGGATCATCTCAGACAAATATTCTTGCTTCATCAGTAAATTTTGAAAGACCATATGAGCAATATTGGGGTGGCACCTCAGGTTTTCTACTGCATTCCATCCTCAAACGGATGTCCAAACAAAGGTTGTCAAAATATTCTTGGTGCATTCTCTCCAAACTCACTTTGGGCACAACAAACAATGGGACAATTAGTTACACATTCTCCAACATAGCTACAACAAGGCAACACATTCTTCTACAGGATTTTCCCCTTTTGAAGTCTTCTTGGGATTCCAACCAACATCTCCAATTGAGCTTCCACTCACTTGGGTTCTTGAAGGTACCTTCCATCAATAGCAGGAACAACTGTCAGCTCAACGATTTATCCAACAAATTGCACAACACCACAATGCAGTCACATCATCACTTAAAGCAGCCCAAGATCATGCCAAGCAGAGCCATGAAAAATAAAGAACCTTCATGGCCTTTCAACTAGGGGATCAATTTGGGTTACACTTGGATAAGAAGTGCTTCAAAGGCCACCATCACAAGCTTCTACCAATCATATATGGTCTGTATACAATTCTTGACAAGATTGGAGAAAATGCATATAGGTTGGATCTGCGACCACAACTGGGAAACTACAATGTCATTAATGTAAATCACTTAAAGTTGTTTGAGCCTTCCCTCTTGGAAGAACCAATCACCATCACTCATATAGTGGAAAACATTCCTGACTTCCAACTCCCATCTATATTGGACACTCGAAGTCTCTCTACAACAAACCAGACTTGCACTTCATATCTGGTAGCCCGCCAAGGCCAAAATCTAGCTCAGGCAAAGTGGATCACAACTGATGTATTGCAAAACAAGTTTCTGCATCTTCTCATGGAAGTTAGGATGATTCCATATCTAAAGAGGGAGGAATTGGGCCAAGGAGGCCACCTAGGGGAACACCCACCTAGGGTGCATAAGTCAATCACCTAGGTGCAACACTTCTTCACCTTTTGACGATGAATTAAATATATATAAAATGAATGGTTCCCTTGGTATATAAGTTCAACCAAGACTAAAATAAAGCATTCTTACCTTTTCTTCTAAAGCTATGTGTCTTGGCTTTTTTCTTTTCTAAGTTTGCATTTTACATTCAAGACAATTTCACTTTTAGGGTTTCTAAAGAATAACCAGTGCATCTTCCTTTGTGGTTGCCTTTTGGAGACTCTATTTTCCATGATTCCACCTCTAAGAGCAAGTTTATCTCATTATCTAGCCACTCTCTCAGGGAGAAAATCATTTCCTTCGAGTTTTCTGAGGCAGAAGAGAGGGTGCACCAACTGGGGTTTACACCCTTGTTGGGTTCTTCTTTATGGGAATGAAGTGAGTGTGTCCTCTTCCATGGCTACACTGGGATTATCCCAGTAATCCCCAGAGGTCACTCTAAGATCGTCAAAAACTCTTGGCCACTCTCAGATCACCCCAATCTGGATCCCCATTTTCTTGGTCACCCAAAATAATGTTGCGCCCTTGAGGAGAGTTTTTGGTTAGAAGTCGAGCTATGTCTTGCATGGTCACCTTCTCCTATAGATCGCCTTCTTGGGAAGATCAGGTACTCAATTGGCTCATAGCTCATCCTATCATCCTCAATCTGATGGACAAACCTAGAAGGATACCTTCGTTGCCTTGTCTCTGATAAACAAACACAATGGTTTAAATGGTTACCCTTGACAGAATGATGGTATAACACTTCCTTTCATACTGCAACAAAAATGACACCCTTTATGGAACTCTATGGATACCACCCTCCTTCCATCACTTCTTCTCTAAAAGAAAAATCTAAGGTTCAAGCAGTGTAAGATCACATCGAGCATCAACAACAAGTTCTCCAAATCTTAAAGGACAAGCTGACCATAGCACAAAATCGCATGAAACAGCAAGCAGATCAACATCGTAGTGAGAGAAGTTTTGAAGTAGGGGATTGGGTGTTTTTAAGACTACAACCATACAAATAGATGTCCCTCAAGAAAGCCAAGAAGGATAATAAGTTATCACCAGAGCACTATGGCCCTTATAAGGTGTTGAAAAAGATTAGTACTATGGCATACAAATTGGAGTTGCCTACATCTTCACGAGTACACCCAGTTTTCCACGTTTCATGCTTAAAGAAGGTTATAAGTGACAAGATCGCAGTTCAAACTATATTTCCATAACTTAACGAGGATGGAAAAATCATATTGGAGCCTTATGCCATCACTAACACAAGAATTCACCAGCTGAGGAATAGATCCATTTCAGAGTATCTCATTAAATGGGGGAAAATACCAACTGAAGATTCCACATGGGAAGATGAGCCTTTTATACAGAATATTTCAGAGTTACTCAAGCATCACGTACAATACTTGTCTCAAGGGGAGGGGCATGTTAATCCCTAATATTGGCTCACTACCCCTTAATTGGGGCATATTACATTAGTAATGTTATTTTATTTATGTCGACTTTATTCCATTAGTTGTAATTATACCTCCTAGTCTCCTATATATACCAAGGAGAAATTTTCATTTGGAATCATCTTGTACTTCAACATATCCTTGTTGTTTCAGTGTGTGAAGAAGAGAGATTGAAAACCAATGGAACTGATGTGCCTCTTTCTTTCTCTTTGTTTCGTTAGTCTGTGTGTCCTCCCTTCAAACACCCTTCCAAAATACCTGTGAATAGCATGTAGCAAAAAGGAATAGTTCCCATGCTAACCTAAGGGTAAATTATCTGTATTCGTGTCCTCACTTCTTCACAAAGATGCCAAGGCATCTATCTCTTCTCTGGATTACATTAGCATGCACCTCTGAGGAATAGTGTATTGTGCCCCTCTTCTCTAGTCGATGCCCTCAACCTAGATCAATTGGTATTAGAGTGTGTTCGGTCCTTTGGAGCAGAACTTCACCCACTAGGAATTTTTTTTTGGCAAGGGTATACAACTGTAGTACCACGCTTCTTCTTAGAATGTGCCTTTCACCCTTTGCAGGGTTTCTCTCTTACGTCATCTCGGTCTCCTTTGGATTCCAACAATGTCGCCTCGACGTGAAGCCTCTAGTGAGGACTCAACCTCAAACACATCAATCCCAGTGGAAGATTTGGGAGTGACACTTCAAGAGTTTCTTTGTCTTCAACAATGAAGGCCTCCAAAAGGCATGCAGCTGGACACTCATTTTCAATTACCCAAGTTCATTTGTCATATGCATGGCGAGAAAGTGGATTCATGAATCCTTAGTCTCTCCACATATTTCAAAACCTCGCTCGAGATGGAAGAGACTACCAAATTGCAAATCTCTAGTCTATAGCTCGAAGGGATCACCCAAGCATGGTGGGACACACACTTGACCAACATTGAGTTAATTTTTGAACTCAAAAATCTTCCCTCGACAAATGACCGCATTACATATTGGGAGTGTTTATTTCAATCCCTAAGAGAATGCTTCTACCCCACAAGGTACCTTTAAAATTTGTTGGAAAAATGGTTACAACTTCGACAACTATCCAACCAGTCAGTGCAAGCATACATTGATGTTTTCTGCAAGCTCCAACTACAACTACATATCAGCAAACCACACCAGGTATTAATAATCAAATTCAACTTTGGTTTAGTGCTACCTCTCTAGCGGGAGGTCAAACTTTTTTACATTCATTCTCTTGAAACAACCTTCTTACGTGCATTAGAAGTCGAAATAAATATCACTCCATGCCCCAGATTTTCTACCTATTGGACCTCCATTACTCATCCATCCAATCCACCAATCCAAACTCCGTTAGCTATGTCTTCCGCATCCAAACCTGCAGGATGGTGTACCTTTCACAAAACCAATTCCCACAATTCTTCGAACTATCGTGCGCTAAATAATATCCGCACCAATAAGTACTTGATGGTTGATATAACCACAACAAATTCTCCCGACTTCACAAATACCATCTCCCTCAACAACCCCACATAATTTGACCCTTCTCTCATTCTAATGACCCAACCTGTATCAGGATGCACTAACATCCCCCTCTTCACCCACAACTACCAAATCAAGAATGAATTAGCCACTCTCATTTTGGATAATGGAAGTCAAAAGAATCTTATATCACAAGATAACATACAACATCCGCAACTCCTTACATCTCCACATCCTGACCCTTATCAACTGGGATGGGATCAAAAAGGGGGTCGTACATCATGATCTCTCATTGTTGTGTGGTCACTTTTTCTATTGACCCATTCCATGATATTGTGACTTCTGACATCTCTCCCTTAGACTATGTAGACCTCCTTCTCGATCTTCCGTATCAAAAAGAGATAGATGTTTTGTATCACGCTAAATCGCATCAATATCATCTTCAAAGGAGGGACGGAAATATGTCCTAACTTCCTTCTCTCTCAGGTCATCCTAACCACAAACTAATACCATCGCCACTCACCATTTCATTAATTCCCAAACAACATCATTGTATCTAATCTTACTGCTTAAACCTGAGAATCTTACTAACCCAACACCCTCTGATGTTCTTCCCCTCTTACATGAATTTGCAAATGTATTTCACCCACCAACTCACCTTCCCCCATGCTGAGACATTGCACATTCCATTGATCTCATCCCAGGCGCAGCTCTTCCCAACAAACCCACCTATCATCTAGCACCCAAGGAAGTGTTGATGGACGAAAATGATCGTCCATCAATTGGAAGAATGAGTTTGGTTCGGGGTTGTCTAAGTAACCCAAGCCATTTGGTATAACTCATTCTGACGGGTTTAATGGATCGGTTGGCCAATCTAAGAATCCTAAAAGAAACAAAAATAAAAGAAAAGAGATAAATAACTAATTACTAAATATTATATATATATATATATATATGCTCTGATGTGACTATAATAGGCATATTTAAGCCAAAGATAGCTAAATTTCATTTATATACATTATTTATAGGCTGCAATTTTTAATCTAAACTTACTAAAATCAATGTGAAAATGATTTCTCTGAAGAAGTAGATAAAGAAAGCAAATAGAAATATTTTTTGATTTTTATTTTATAATTCTTAAACTAATGGAAGAAAATGTTATGAAACAGAAACGTATATCTAGTCAAAAGCCAAACTTTACGTTCGAATTTCAGTGATAAACAAATAGCAGAAAAAATGAAATTGAACTAACCTGTTAATGAACTAATGATATACATCCAAACATCTATGCGATCAAAAAACATTTAACCACCTTGTACAAGAGAAAAACCTGCAAGGAACCTTAAGTGTGTTCTAAATAAATGCAGAACAATTATGTTGGCAGTTAAATTTAAATAACAAAAAGAATGATACTAATAGTCATTGTGATCTCATGATTGCAAATAATTGCATTAAGAGAAATCTATTAGCAAACATGCTTGCATTTAATCTTTCAATGAAAATTAAAGGACAAATCCTATAACTAAAACTGAATAGGTGATCACACGATTAATATATGAAGCGTTATTTATGGACACATTTATAAAGGAATTATCCCATTAACATAATAAATCATGAAGACTAAATCTATCGAAACTTATTATCATATCAAGATAAACAAAACTTAAATCAAGACACCATCCACAAAAAACTAAAGCCAAAATGTGCATTGTTGTTCGATTTAAGTCTGCAAATCAAACATCCATCTTCTTCCCCAGGCGAGGATATCCTTGTTGTTTAAGCGTGTGAAGAAGAGAGATTGAAAACCAAAGGAACTGGTGTGCCTCTCTCTTTCTCTTTGTTTCGTTAGTCTGTGCGTCCTCCCTTCAAACGCCCTTCCAAAATACCTGTGAATAGCATGTAGCAAAAAGGAATAGTTCCCATGCTAACCTGAGGGTAAATTATCTGTATTCGTGTCCTCACTTCTTCACAAAGACTCCAAGGCATCTATCTCTTCTCTGGATTACATCAACATGCACCTTCAAGGAATAGTGTATTTTTCCCCTCTTCTCTAGTCGAGGCCCTCAACCTAGATCAATTGGTATCAGAGTGTGTTCGGTCCTTGGGAGCATAACTTCACCCACTAGGACAATTGTTTTTTGGGGGGGTATATAACTGTAGTACCATGCTTCTTCTTAGAACATGCCATTCACCCTTCTCAGGGTTTCTCTCTTACGTCATCTCGGTCTCCTTTGGATTCTGACAATGTCGCCTCGACGTGAAGCCTCTAATGAGGACTCAACCTCAAACACATCAAGCCCAGTGGAAGATTTGGTAGTGGCACTTCAAGAGTTTCTTTGTCTTCAACAATCCACAACTCCTTACATCTCCACATCTTGACCCTTATCAACTAGGATGGGCTCAAAAAGGGGGTTTTGCATCATGATCTCTCGTTGTTGTGTGGTCACTTTTGCTATTGACCCATTCCATGATATTGTGACTTGTGACATCCCTCCCTTAGACTATGTAGACCTCCTTCTTGGTATTCCATATCAAAAAGAGATATATGTTTTGTATCATGATAAATCACATCAATATCATCTTCAAAGGAGGGAATAAAATATGTCCTAACTTCCTCCTCTCTCAGGTCATCCTAACCACAAACTGATACCATCGCCACTCACCATTTCATTAATTCCCAAACAACATCATTTTGTCTAATCTGACTGCTTAAACTTGAGAATCTTACTAACCCGAGACTCTTTGAAGTTCTTCCCCTCTTACATGAATTTTCAAATGTCTTTCACCCACCAACTCACCTTCCCCCATGCTGAGACATTGCACATTCCATTGATCTCATCCTAGGCCCAACTCTTCCCAGCAAACCTGCCTATCATCTAGAGCCCAAGGAAGTGTTGACGGATGAAAATGATCGTCCATCAATTGGAAGAATGAGTCTAGTTCGGGGTTGTATAAGTAACCCAATCCATTTGGTATAACTCATTTTGATGGGTTTAATGGCTCCGTTGGCCAATCTAAGAATCCTAAAAGAAACAAAAATAAAATAAAAGAAATAAATAATTAATTACTATATATATATATATATGTATGTATGTATGTATGTATGTATGTATGTATATATGTACATATGCTGTGATGTGATTGTAATAGGCATATTTAAGCCAAAGATAGCTAATTTTCATTTATATAAATTATTTATAGGCTGCAAGTTTTAATCTAAACTTACTAAAATCAATGTGAAAATGATTTCTCTGAAGAAGCAGATAAAGAAAGAAAATAAAAATATTTTTTGATTTTTCTTTTATAATTCTTAAACTAATGGAAGAAAATGTTATGAAACAAAAACGTATATCTAGTCAAAAGCCAAACTTTACGTTCGAATTTTAGTGATAAACAAATAATAGAAAAAATGAAATAGAACTAACCTGTTAATCAACTAATGATATACATCCAAACATCTGTGCGATTAGAAAACATTTAACCACCTTGTCCAGGAGAAAAACCTGCAAGTAACCTTAAGTTTGTTCTGAATAAATGCAGAACAATTATGTTGGCAGTTAAATTTAAATAACAAAAAGAATGATACCAATAGTCATTGTGATCTCATGATTGCAAATAATTGCAT
The DNA here is from genome assembly GCA_009831015.1 of Picea engelmannii. Lineage (NCBI taxonomy): Eukaryota > Viridiplantae > Streptophyta > Pinopsida > Pinales > Pinaceae > Picea > Picea engelmannii. The sequence goes on from ML777977.1 coordinate 371,347, forward strand.
TAAGAGAAATCTGTTAGCAAACATGCTTGCATTTAATCTTTCAATGAAAATTAAAGGACAAATCCTGTAATTAAAACTGAATAGGTGATCACACAATTAATATCTAAAGTGTTATTTATGAACACATTTATAAAGGAATTGTTCCAATAACATAATACATCATGAAGACTAAAGCTATCGAAACTTATTATCATATTAAGATAAACAAAACTTAAATGAAGACACCATCCACAAAAAGCTAAAGCCAAAATCTGCATTGTTGCTCGATTAAAGTCTGTAAATCAAACATCCATCTTTTTCCCCAGGCAAGGATATCCTCATTACAAAAATATCTAATATTTAAAGATGTTAGTCAAGCTAAACATCTTATCTCCTGGTGATCCGAAAAGATCTTTTAATGATTGTGGTTGAGTTTTTAATTGGATTCATTAATTAACCATTTACGAAGATGAATGAACGAGGATGAATTTAATGAAGGAACATAGCACCCATAAAATAGTATATAAATCTGAACTGAAGCAATAAGAACAACAAACCATAACAAGAGAAGTGATAATGGAGTTCGACACAAAATTGCCTACGTCTTCGGGCCTTTGTCTCAGTGGGGGAGGCTTCTTTATTTCTATTGAAAAGTGAAAAAAGTACATCATAGTAGTTCCATTAGGCTACAAGACTAATATGGTCATGTTCCTCCAGATCTCTAGAACCCAGCTGAAGAAATGGCACGCAAAACGGATGACCGGAGCTCCCAGAAATGGCCCGCAAGCGTTTTCTCCTCAACATCTTCCCTGCATAAAAATGACTGTCTTGGCTTCCCTTTAGAATAAATCTTCTCTGAATGTCCTTCATGGCCTCAAACAAGCCTATTTTTTTATAGATCTAAATTTGGTTATCCATCCCCAACTTCCTCCCAAAATCTGGGCTCAAATAGGGCTCAAAATCTCTCAATAATGGATAAAATCCATTGATTACAAGCATAAAATAATAAAAAAATCAACTATATAGTTTAAAACCCAATTTTATACCAAATTAGGGCCCATCCCCTTTTGGCGCACACCCTTGGGAATATTGGAGTCTGCCATATGGTTAGGCGCTCCAGCTGTTGTGCGCAAGTCCCCTTGTCCGAGCTGGCTCCTTGTCTTTGGGCACGTGTATAAGACCGAGGGATAACCACTTAGCCACTCCCCCCACCTTTTTTGGGATAGACTCCTTGTTGTATGGGGCCACCCAAGAACCAAGGTCCGAGCCCTATCCACATAACATCGGGTCGTATGGGATGGCTAATGCAACCGCGGGCTGGGACTAAGCCCCAGCCCTTTCTTCCTCCAAACGAAACTTTATTGCAATTCAAATACAATTAAGCACAATATGGTCAACAACCAATGTGAGGGAGGGTTGGCTAACCTGGCCCTCCCAATCTGTTGCCCATTCAGAGGTTGATTGTTCAACTCGAGTGGAGACCCCAAAATTTTTCCAAACAAATAGTCAACCACAGGGTGCCATGTGGCACCTCTCCTCTCCATTCACCGAGAACAAAGCCACACATCAGTTGTCTATTTGTCCACCTATCTGCTAAGGTGTTTTCCTAGTCAACAACCATACTTCCATGTCAACATGCCACTATACCTACCACATAAGCCCATGCCACGTGTCACCCTTATAGTGGTGACATGTGTCTCCCTCTAGGTGGTCCAAATGTACCTGTCATATGCCCCATCACCTGACATGTGTCACCTCCAGATGTTGCCACATCATCTGTACGACCGTATGGCCTATACAGTAGCCTGCAACGTGGCACTATATGAACTGTATAGTCACCAAATTTTTTCCCTATTTAGGTTTTCAATCAGAATTCGATATATTTCGCATACAGAGCCCATTTGACTAAGTAATTATATGACCGGAATCAGGAAGATGGGACAGACGCAATGGAATTAGTTTTGTATGACTGTGAGCACTTTCATTTTTTAGCCTTTTTTAGCACTGTCGGGCTCCTAGATCCGATTCTAGATCACACCTCCCCACTAAAGGACCTTTTGGTCCCCAAAAGGTTATTGACCATTCAACAAGCTCGGGATAGGCCACCCAGCTTGTCCTTTGTCTCGAAACTCTGTCCTATGCACCTATCTCATCAAGATCAACTGTAACACAATCATGACAACTGACAGTATATTGTTATCCATTTGAACCTTGTTACATCTTACTGAAGCCACTATCATCCATGTAGACAACATTACTAATGAAAGAATAAAAAAGATGACTATAAATGAGTTGATATACTTGAAATATTTGCATGACATGAGCTTATCTTGAAGCAACTTATGATTGAATTTCCATTCAACAATCATTTCTTGTTGTTGCTTAAGATTGATTACTTCATTTGAAACAATTATTGGTTTGTTTCTTTCTTGCACTTCCTTCTTTAATTGTTCCATTGTTTGAAGTGTTTTATTTACCTTAACATGATAAGCATGAACCACATAATCTTGACATGCTTTGGTTAATTGATATTGATTATTTTTCCTGTAGAAGATTGCCTTACGATCATATAAATATGGACTACCTAAGACCATTCCACATTCTCTTAACAACACTACATCATATGTTACCTCATCCACATACTTAGATGAAATTTCAAATTTGATTGTGCACTACTTTGTTATGTGCATTTGATGATGACTGCTTATCCATTCAAGTGTGTAAGGATTATGATGTACTTGTGTTTTTAACCCCAATTGCTTAACCAATTCTTCTGAGATTAGATTAGATTGATATCCACTGTCGATTAATGTGTCTATCTTAGTGTGTCACATGATTACCCTTATATGAAACAAGTTGCTTCTACAATCAATGCCTTCACCAATTTTACCTATCATACCAACCAATGAGATCTTTGATTCATCACCTGAATCTGATCCCAAGTCTGTGGGTCTTGTTGTCATTGCCACTGTTTGCATTCCCTTCTTTTCCTTGAACCACTTTGGCCTATTCTCGGGATGCAACTGCCAACATCTGTCCTCATCATGTCCCTCTTTCTTGCAATTCTTGAAAGAGGCCTTCCCTTCCTTCCTCGTCACTGCATTTGAATTCTTTCCATGCCATTTCCTCTTGTCCTCTTTCCTTGAAAATGATTGCCTTGATACACCTGCTTTCCCTGCTTCAATGTATGTAGCTTGAACAGAAACCTCATCAAGGTTAGTGGGTCCAAACATGAATACAATGTTTCTAATATGCGCAGGTAAACCTCCTATATACTTTATAAGAGTTTCTTGTGAATGTAATGAAATATCTAACATCAATGCCATTTTACGAAAGCTATCTGTATACTCTTGCACTATTTGTCCTTTTCTTAGTTTTAAAGATTTCCATTCAATTAATGCTTTTTATTTATAACCTAAAGGATAAAATTGTTTTCTAAGTGCAGAAATGAAGCTTTTCCATGATGGAAATACATTACCCACTTGTTGCACTCCATTTTGCAACTTGCTTTGCCACAAAATGAGAGTTGTACCTGCAAGTCTTAAAGATGCCAACTTGATTTGTGTAGCCTCATTCTTGATCTATTGCACACTACAGTAAACCTCTATCTGCCTGATCCAATTGTCAAGTTTCTCTACATTTACTTCACCATCATATATGGGTAACTCAAATTTAACATCAAGTTTTAACAATGGTATTTCATTCTTATTCTTATAAACATGTTTCTTTGCATTAGATTTAGAACTTGAACTTGAAGAAGAAGGAGAAGAAGGAGGTGATGATGGAGGTGAAGGAGAAATCTAAGGATGATCCTCTTTCTCTTCACTTTTTCCCTTTGAAGATTCACCCAAAACTGGTCTCTTTCATTCCAATTAATCCTCGTACAAAACTTTCACCATCTCCGACATAGCAAGGAAAGTTTTCTGGAACTCTTTCTCAAACTGAGAAATCCCTTCTTCTAATGTCATATTCTCGCTGTGAGAAGATCTCTTTCTCAATCCAATTAATATATTCTCTGCAACAAGCTCGCCTTCATCACGTTGTAGCTTTTCCCTAGTTAACATGCAAAACTCAAATCCAAACGTCAACTAGCTCTGATACCACTTGATCCAAAAAGATCTTTTAATGACTGTGGTTGAGTTTTTAATTGCATGCATTAATTAACCATTTAAGAAGTTGAATGAAAGAGGATGAATTTAATGAAGGAACATAGCAGACATAAAAAAGTATACATATCTGAACTGAAGAAATAAGAACAACAAACCATAACAAGAGAAGTGATAATCGAGTTTGGCACAAAATTGCCTATGTCTCCGAGCCTTTGTCTTAGTGGGAGATGTTTCTTTATTTCTGTTCAAAATCTCAAAAAGTACATCGCAATAGTGTCATTAGGATACAATACTTATCTAGTCATGTTCTTCCATATCTCTAGAACCCAACAAAAGAAATGACACTCAAAACAGATGACCGGAGCTCCAAGAAATGGCCTGCAACTGTCTGCTCCTCAATAGCTTACTTGCATAGAAATAGCTTTGGCTTGGCTTCCCTTCAGCATAAATTTTCTTTGTCTATCCTTCATGGCCTCAAACAGGCCTAATTTTTATAGATCTAAGGTTGGTTATCCATCCCCAACTTCCTCCCAAAATATGGGTTCAAATAGGGCTCAAAATCTCCCAATAATGGATAAAATCCATTGATTACAGGCATAAAATAATAAAAAAATCAACTATATAGTTTAAAACTCAATTTTCTACCGAATTATGGCATATCCATTTTTGGCGCGCACCCTTGGGTATATGGAAGTCCACCATACGGTTAGGCGCTCCACTTGTTACACGCTAGTCCCCCTATCTGAGCTGGCTCCTGGTCTTCGGGTGTGTGTATAGGACCAAGGGCTAACCACTTAGCCACTTCCCCCACATTTTTTGGGATAGAATCTTGGTTGTATGGGGTCACTCAAGAACCAAGGTTTGGGCCCTATCCACATAACACCAGGTTGTATGGAATGGCTAATGCAACCCTGGATTGGGGCTAAGCCCCATCCCTTTCCGCCTCCAAAAGAAACTTTATTGCAATTCAAATACAATTTAAGCACCATATGGTCAAGAACCAATGTGAGGGAGGGTTGTCTAACCCAACCCTACCAGTCCATTGCCCATTGGGAGGTCGAGTGTTTGACTCCAGTGGAGACCCCAAAATTTTTCCAAACAAATAGTCAACCACAGGGTGCCAAGTGGCACCTCTCCTCTCCATTCGCCGAGAATGAAGCCACGCATCAACTATCTATTCGTCCACCTGTCTATTGAGGTGTCTTCCTATTTAGCAACCATACTGCCATGTCAACATGTCGTTGTACTTTCCATGTCATCCCATGCCACATGTCACCTTTACAGTGGTGACACGTGTCTCCCTCTGGGTGGTCCAAATGTACCTGTCGTAGGCCCTATCATATGCCACGTGTCACCTCCAGATGTTTCCACATCAGCTGTATGGTCATACAACCTGTACAGTAGCCTACCATGTGGCACTGTACGGACTATACAGACTGTACAGTCACCAAATTTTTTCCCTATTTGAGTTTTTTATTAGAATGTGATATCTTTCACATATGGAGCTCGTTTGACGAAGTAATTATATGGCCGGAATCGGGAAGATGAGATGGACGCAATAGAATTGGTTTCATCTGATTCTGAGCACTTTCATTTTTGAGCCTTTTCGAGCGCTGTCAGGCTCCTAGATCCGATTTTGGATCATCTAGGATAAGATTAAATCTCAAAATGATTTGATAATTACAAAATAGAGGGTAATATAACCACTCCATATCACACTGTTATCTCTCAAAACTATAAAAAGTTTGTTTATGTTTACAAAAGATGAGCCAAAGAAATGGCTAATAAGCTCATAAATGGTCCATATCATCATATCACCACTAGCTATATGATATCCTGAAAGGAAAAACAAAAATACATGAGTTTATATATTATTCTAACCAATAATTTCCAAAAAATTCGAATGAGAATGAACTGGCTACAGAATCAGCTGATTTTGTATCGAGTTTTATTTCAAATAATAGAAATCTAATTAAATCTACAATAATAGAAAAACTAAAATAAAAATACAACTAAGAAAATCAAACAAATCTTTGCCTCATAACTACATGCTAAATTTGACTCACAAGATCTCAGAGTTAACTACTGTTGTAACATTCTCGACATTCTTTATTATCACGTTTCGATTCCTTTTCAAACGCTTCCCCTGCCTTTGAACACTGAACTTTAGACTGTAATTTTCACTCTTTAATGAGTCGATCTGAGTAGTGAGGGTTTTGATTTGGAATTGAAGGGAAGGTATATCTGTGTAATATTTGTTGATCCAAAACAAACAAACTTCACACTGTGGATCTATAAAAATTATTTAAGGATGTCCATGGTCATGCGTCAGAATGCTACCACTATTATTTGTGGGTTTTTTACCGAGTTTAATCCCTGGAAAACCTTCGCTATGCTTCAGGAATGGTGGCAGATTGTCTATGAAATCGTAGGCTTGGCTAAGATCTAGTTTGAGGTAACTCGGGTCTTCTTCTGCCAAAAACCTGTCGATCTTAGAATTAGAGATCTCATGGGCCTCGATCATTTTGATCAAGCTCATATGAGACTTCGATTTATTTTGTAGGCTCCTGGAAATTAATCTCCCTACCCTTTTTTTTTAAACCCTATATCTGAGTCACTTTTGGAAAGTTTACGCGAGGACCTATTTGCGTATTTTACAGAGGTTTCAGGGAAAGTGTACTGCTCATAATCATGAAATTCAAAGGCTATTGGTTCAACATTTGGTTGCTCGGGGCATAGGCTCATCGAGAATGACCCTATCACAAGTTTTAGATGAGAAGATTGTTTTGTCAATGGAAGGGATTGGGGTTTCTTCCAACATGGGCTTATCAACCTCTACGGGACTGGGTGTGATGAAACCATTTTGAGTTAGGAAAGTGTCCCAATCATCCCCTCGCAATTTTAATTGATGGACTAAAAACATCCTTATCAACCCATGATGAAATACACCAGAATTTAAACATTGTCTCTTATACCTCTTGGCCATCTTATATAGACTTCTCAATAAATAAAAAGGCATATTCAACTGGAAACTGATGAAGTTTGTAACATCCGGCTCTGGCGCACTGAGAAAAATTATTATTTGAGGACACTTGCTCGCAAGTGATCTAGACTTTTATGATGTTAGACCATTTATAATTGATTATGATGTGATTGACAGATGACATGATGTGTTACTATTTGATGTCGACAGATGCTATTAACTTATTTTTATTGAGTGTGCAGGGTTTTTGACCTTGAGGATGCAGAGGCATCGGTAGAATCCCCTTGGACTCTGGACTGAGTCAGGGAGTGTGCTTTGGGGTTGATATGTTTACTATGATGTTTCATTTGATTTGATGATTTGATGTTGACATTTCTGATATGATTGTTGATGATGCAGGTTGACGATATCTTGTCGACCAGACTCACATATGGAGTAAAGGGGCCACACATGATTTGCAGAGAGGTTGAGGGAGAGGGGTGGACAACAGCCCTACCACCGCCTGCTAGCACTCCCTCCATGGCCTGAACTGTAGGTTAATGATTACCTAGTTCGAGGGGATCCACGATGCCGTGAGGGAAGACTGCGACAGTCGCTCATGATGATTCTAAGGGGCATGCAATAAGGTGGGGGCCTTATTCCTTAGAATCCTTAGTCTCCCACAAGTTCACCTGGCAGAGTATTGACTCGAGGGGTTATATATGTCTACCAATCAGTCCAGTTGGCGAGTGGCACCCTTGGAGCACATGGTGCATCCTGAAGGGCACGTCACACAAAAGAAATTCTAGAGGCGAGTGGCACCCTTGGAGCACGTGATGCGTTCTGAAGGGCACGTCGCAATAATGTGGAGAAAGGAGTTAGCCTAAATATCCCTAAGACCTCAACACCTGAATAAATCCTTAAAACAACTCCCCTAACCTGGCGTTGCCAGTTTAGAATTTTGTAAATTCTAACCTTGTACAATATCTACTGCAAATTGATATTCAGAAAATAACAGAAAAGATACAATGGCAAATACAAACATTACATAGAGATTTTTCACCTGGAAACCCAAACCAGGAAAACCAACATATATTATATTGATACACCTTGTGTTACATTGTTTACAATACAATATACATATAGGAGCCAGCGGCATCCAAAACCCTAACCCAATGACTTGGATTAGTCCAAAACCCTAATTCCTTAACCGGAAATAGAAAACCATCGGAAAAAAACCATGTGTCGAAAAACCACCTAATATCATGTGGTCTCGAAAATATGTCGTCCCGGCGAAAATATGTCGGCCCCAAAAAAAAAAAAATTCGGGGGTGCTGCCCCCGAACCCCCGCGTGGGGGGCTCCTCCCCCCTCTAACCCCCCTGCGCGCCCGACGCAGGCGCTCAGACACTACTACTCGTTCAAAGAATATAACACATACCCAACATTCTCCCACTTGTTGTTTTCTTTGCATACAGGGTTACATAGTCAACAATGCCCATGGATCCTCTACACCAAGAGAACTTCTCAGTGCTCACAGATTTTGTTAATGAATCTGCAACATTATTCAAAGTGTCCACCTTCATCAGTGATACTTTCTTTTCTTCAATCATGTC